>VZSC01010169.1:33198-50224 GCA_013398225.1 Steatornis caripensis
GGGAGACCTTACAGCAGCCTTCCAGTACCTGAAGGGGGCCCACAAGAGAGCTGAGGAGGGACTTTTCACAAGGGCATGTGGTGATAGGACAAGAGGTAGCGGTTTTAAACTGAAAGAGGTAGATTTACATTAGATATAAGGAAGAATTTCTTCACTGTCAGGATGATGAGACACTGGAGCAAGTTGCCCAGAGAAGTTGTGGATGCCCCATCCCTAGAAGTGTTCAAGGTCAGGTTGGACAGGGCTTTGAGCAAGCCCCTGCCCATGGCAGGGGGATTGGAACTGAATGATCTTTAAGGTCCATTCCAACACAAAACATTCTATGATTCTATGAAAACAGAATCTATCCAAATAAGACTTCAAATACTCAGTGAGCTTCCTGAAGCTGGACTGTCTTCAACTTCAGCTGCACAATGTTGCTTTGGACACTGTCCATTTCTGGGTGTAAGGATGTGTCCTAATGTCAGATCCTAAGCAAGTGAGGTCCTTCGTAAGTGATACATTTAACCACACACATCAGAAGATTTTGAACTCTAACAGAAAGAGAAAGACATTCTCTAAAACCTTTGCATTTATCTAAAGCCTCTGATACAACCATGAAAGTCGTACCAACAGCTGGTAACAAAAAAAATCTTTCTGTAAGGAACAGAAATAGAATTGTAGCTAGTCGATTCAGTTCCAAACTTGGCATTCAAAGATTGTAAACATTTCTGCATGTCTTAATGAAAGTGCTGATAACCCCATGTTTCAGAGTAACTTTGCGTCAAATAATTGAACATCTGAAATATAATATTGTGATCATCCAGATGACACAATCATAATAATAGTACATAAAAGGGTAAAAGCAAGCCAGCCCGAAGATAGGTCGTAACTCTAAATGTGACAGGGATTTGCCTCCTTCTCCCCCTTCTTTTTGTGTGAGCAGGAATCATGATTGCTACCGCAGCTGCACTCCCTCTTTAAATGGGCTTACTCTTTGGGTTTCTGAAGGAAAGCGGGTTACGAAAGAAAGACTGGCTACTTTTACAGCTTTGCACAACCACCATTACTATTCCTTCATTTTGTTTTTACATCAAGATTACAATGAGTCATGCTCTCTGTTTGATCATAATACCACTTGAAGTCTCCTTATCTTTCTTCTAGTACTTCACATGAAGTATAGAGAGCTACATCCTAAAAAAGGTCTGGGATGTCTCTGTTCTATGATGTACTGGATTCTTCAAATAGGGAAGACTAATGAGGTTTTCCATCCACCTTGTTATACACTGAAAAATAGTGTGTGAAAGAAACTTAAGCAACCTGTGTCTTTGGTACAGTGAGTCAATGAGTATAAAGTTTCTTGGTATCACTCCATACAATGGGTATAGCTTTCCAGAAAGAAAAGCATTATTGCCTGCTTTTGAATGGTTATTTCAAAAAATAATGTCCCATATCTGTCAAGCAGGCACCAAAAATAGATCTGAAAGAGAATACTGCACTTGTAGGTCAGGAGTTCAGCTACCACCTCTGCAGAAAGTCACAAAGCCCCCGGTCTAAAGGACTATTTGTACATGTAAATTGAGTTTAGACAGAATCTTAACACTAAACTTGAATCTGCAGTGCTCAAAACTGTCACACAACTGGTATCTCTACTCTGTGGCACCATCATGGCGCCAGCGCTGAAGTTCCCAGGCACCCTGAGATCTGTATCCTTTTGTGCCAGAAGTGCTGACGTCTGGGCGCCTTTTCAACCCCTCGGTCCCACCATGAACCAAGAGGTTTTTCACCCATATTTCCACGGGGGTCAGGCTGAGGACAAAACTCTTGGGCAATGTGTCATGGGGCAAGAATGAAACACAGCAGCAGCATCTTTCCTTCATTGCAGCACTTCACAGACTGACAGCAGGGCCATAGGGAAGATTGGCATTCAACTCCCTTCTCGGCTTCAGGGTGCCTCTCACTGCCAAGAAGAGATGGTTGACATAATAGCTTAATGGTGCATTTATTTGAGTGTCTGGGCAGTGGTAAACTCTTCCTTCCAAGTATTTATTCAAATATATAGTGTACATCAGACCATTACTAGATAAAATATTTGACTGTTGCAGCCCATGAAGTTTCACGTGACGCAGGGTTGAGGTTAATGATTGTCAGTTGCCCCAATTTGAAGTAAGTCATAGACTAACCCTTGCGATATTTTTGTGGGAAATGGGGCTCAGTCAGGCTTCAAGGGCAGCTGAGCAAAGTGAACCCCAGCCTCCCATTGCCTGTGCGCGGGGGAGCAAGAGGAGACTCCTACTCTCTTCCCTTGTGTTTGAAAACAGAAGGACTGTGTCTCTTCTTCTTGTATACTGGGTTTGGGTTTTTGAGGTTTTTTTTTTTGAATGAATGAATGAATGAACAGGATCAGGCATATAGGTGGTCTGAATAGAGTGTGTACACCTGAGGATTGATAGGATTGACATTCACCTCTGGGGGTACATGCTTGTTGATTTAGCATCCCCCTCCTCGGCTTTCTGGTATCCCTGTGGGCACATGTCCCTCAATCACTTTGGCAGGGAGAGGGTGGTGAAGCAGGACAGTACATTTCACTGAGAGAGTCAAGAGCCCCCCAAGTCACACCTGGCAGCACACGGTGGGGAGGCAGCACTCTCACCATCTCGTTGATGTAGGTCAGAAAGCTGTTCAGAATCACATCTCTAGTGACAGAAAGGCCACCTGTGCCTTCTAAAATGCAAAGTATCAAGCCTTGTTGCTCTTACAGCCCTAGGCACAGATAACCTGCATCTGTCCATTCACAAAAAAACAGGCCCCTGAGAAAGGGGGGCCTCAGGTTGAAACAGGGTGATGCAGTGTGGCATTTTAATTCATCCATGACTGTTTCTATGAACAACTGTATGAAAGTGATAGTGACATTGGTTTCAAAAGGATTATCAATGTGATTATACTGACTAGAGAATTAATTAATCACTGACATTTCTCAAAAAAAAAGTCATTGAAATTCTATTTCTTCATTATTAGCATAATGAAGAGATCATGTTTGCCCTCTCTGGCAATCAATCAAGCATCTAGGATGCACTCCAGTGTTAAGGACCTAAACTTAAAACCAGAAGGTATTTGATTTTGAATACAGGTTGCTTGTTTGATAGGTGCCACAAACTATTTCTCAACAGTGGAGTATTTATTTGTGTCTTTCACATGATAACAGGTAAAAGTCAAAAGATCACAGATGGCAAAGTGAAATGGCTTACCTACATTAAGGGAGTAATTTGAACTAGAGATATGTAGGGTAAAATTAGTAATTTCCTCCATGACTTTTTACTAGTAGAGCTCAGATGCTTTATTACAGAAAGCAGTATCATTATTCCTGTTTATCAGTGGCAAATGTGACAAGAGAAGTGAAATGATGTGTCCTTAGATAAGCAGCAACACCAAGACCTGAAGTCAGCGCTCCCGAGTTCGCTGCTTTATTGTCCTAGTTAACTGTGTTCATTAAACTGATCTTGATTTTAATGCCATTTTCAAAATTAAGGGATGAATTTGACCCTCACTTGTTACTGAAGCAAAAAGTGTTGACTTTATCACAGCATCCAGTAACATAAGCATAGAAACTAGTATCTTATGAACTTGCTGCTAGACTGCTGGCAAAGCTAAACACCAGCAGCCAGAAGCAAGGCAGAATCAGCAGGGTAATTTGTTGGCTTGCTGTCTGGATGCAGACACAGTTACCGTCCGCTGCTCCACCTCTGCTTGAATCACGACCTCACATGTACTTACCGTGTAAACAGTCAGCAAGTCCTGCAACTCGAGGTCAGTTGTTGCTTCTTCTGCTAAATGGTCGGTAGAACAGCATTCCCTGAAAGCTCAGTTGAAACTGTTTTCCAAATACCAAGGTTCCAGCAGGACCTTGTATTTTTTCACATAGGAGTAAGATATTCTTTATGTGACATTTTTCTGGTCCATTAGATGTGTGGAAAATCAGTGAAAACTTGAACAGAAAACAACAGCTGGAGCTCCTCTACTAGGAGTCTTGGGCTAAGTGTGACCAGTTGTGTTAGTTACAGGGCTGTTCGCTCTTTTTCAATCTATGGTCACCGTGACGGCAGTAGAGATTTATCGTGTATATATCTTTTTGCTTCAACTGTTATATTGAGACGTAATTCAGGTGGTGGACAGGGTGATGAACCTCAGCTTACCAGTAAAAGAGGATAAAACAGATTAATTTTTAGATCTGGATCTATTTTAGATTAAAATCAGATGATTTGTGACTCAACATGACTAAAAAGGGGAAAATCTCAGCTTTCTTTTACGGCATAGAGTAACTAGCCTCTAGTACTGGCAGGGTCCACAGGATTCAAACTTAAACTTTGACATATATATATGCATAGGCACATATTCTATTTAAGACATGTAATATGCAGAAAGAAAAAACAGTGCTGCTTCATTTAGAGGATTTTTGTTTCTTTCTTTCTGAGACATATACAGTTTTGTTTGGATTTTTTGCTGGTTTAGTATTTTCTGCTAAGAATTTGTAAATCTTTCTGGCCTTTTCAATACAGAAAAACAATATATGGCCTTCTGGATGACTTTGAACAAAATTAATGCCTTTATTTTTCTTTGTCGCATTTAAAAATGAGGGAAATGACACTGTCCTTGTTTGCAAAGTGTGTGTGTGTGTGTGCATCTGCTGGGGTAGAAAGTGTTTGTATCACTGGGATAACCACATTACTGACTCATAGCTTTACCAGCTCTGGGGAACACATCCACTCCTGTCTCACACTGGCAGAAGCGTAGCACATTGTGTTATCTGCACACATGCATTCACATGCCTCCACAAAAATCTGTAGGAAGAGATTAATACAATTGCATGGCTAAGCAGGCATTAGCCAGGAAAAGCCAGTACAAATCCTGCATGACGGCCATGCAAGCATTTGGGCAGAAACAGAGCCCAGGCAGCAATCTTGCGGATTTCAAGCTCCATTTCAGCAGCTTCTGGTAGTAGAGATCTCCAGGCATCTTCAGTGGATATCAGAGCTGGCTCTCTCAGAGGCGGGATGGCAGCTGCTGCAGCACCCCTGGCTGAGCACCACAGCGGAGCAGGGCCTTGGCCAGCCCTACCAGAGGTGCGGGCAGCAGGTACGGCAGCCGGTGCGGGGTGTCCCACAGCAAGACTCGCAGCTCGGGGCAGACTGGCAAATTGTGACTCAGCAGGACGAACGCTACTGCAGAGTAATGTGTCGGATACTTACCAGCCCTCATTTCCTTTGTGGTCTCTCCGCTGATTCCCACCCGTTCTCGTTCTGGCTCTTGACGTGGCATTTTGATGCAGGTTGTCCCCTCTCCTCGTGATAATTTTGCCCTTCCTCTTCTATGAGTGCAGGCAGGGCTTAACCCTGTTGACAGGGTTAACAGCAACAAACAAACGGCTTTACAATAGTTTTCACTTCTACACTTAGAAGAGAAACAGAGGTCATT
This sequence comes from Steatornis caripensis, assembly GCA_013398225.1. Lineage (NCBI taxonomy): Eukaryota > Metazoa > Chordata > Aves > Caprimulgiformes > Steatornithidae > Steatornis > Steatornis caripensis. The sequence continues at coordinate 38,650 of VZSC01010169.1, forward strand.
GTAGCCTGGCAGTGAAGGGAATTTTGCAATACATTTTACCACTACACAGTTTCGTCAGGTAACATAGGTCTGAAATGCAGAAGCTGATGTGAGGAAACGATGAGGTGGAGGCCAAGTACAAATTAATTATAGTGGTAAAGTAAATATTATTAAAGTGTTTGATATTTAGCTAAAACTTTCTTGTGAACTGAAACTTTGCATTTCCATTTCAAGCCACAGAAAATTATTTTTGTAATGGATTCAATGCAAATAAGTAAAGAAATAAGCTTTGGAGGTCAGACCAGTGCAACGAAGACAGGAAGAAATAGTCTTTTTATACTTCAAAATCGTCACTGAAAATGGCTTGTTTCATATTCAACAGAAACCAAGTTTTAGAGTTCAAAAACTGAATGAACACAGCAGTGATAAAATTGAAGGAGGAATGTTCAAGGCAATACACTCCAAAGCTAACTACTCACTCATTAGAAGTTGAGCAAAGATTCTTGTGGGTACACTGTGGATACTCTGTGGTTATCATTGCCACCGTAATCCTACATCCTTCTTTAACCCCATGTAGCCATCCCACTGAATGGTCAGTGATGATAAGGTCTGTGACACAGATAAGCTTGAAGACCAATGCTATGTTTGGAGGAGATTTTGAATCTGTGTCTGCAGAGACTCAAAGGCTCTCTTTGTGAGCCATTTCCCCCATTCCTTCAAATGGGTATTAAAAATTTTATTTCATACACTGTTTTTCTAAAAATGCATATTTTTGTACTCTTTTTATTTAGTATTAGTGTTATTGATAATAGACTTCATACTGCAGTATACCTATTTTAGAAAATCTTTGGGAAGACAGTGCTGCCATTGGGAATGGGCACGAGACATGGTTTCCTAGGCAAGACTCAACTTTCTGACGGGGCCTCACACTGCTCTTCAGTTCCCATGGAGTCTGACTGCTTCTCATGTAACTCCTCTGAGCCACCCATGAAATACAACCATCCTCATATTGCCCTGGCTGCAATATCTACTGGCTCCTCACACTGCTGCCTGCCACATCTAGCAGCTTCTCCCGTCATGTTCAGTACTTTCTCATGTCCTGCTCACTTAGCTCAGCCTCCGGCTGGGGCCTGCAGCCTCAACACCCCATCTCCGTTGCCGCATTGTTTGTACCACTAGATCTCGTCATGGCCTGCCTTGAGAGCGGCCACGTATCCCCGTGCTCACCAGCTACCCAGGGGACTCAGGCACCAGTGAGCTCATCAATCAAAGCTGTTTTCTGCAGGCATCTCTTCCACACTTGGCTTTGGAAAGCTCATTCTCACATTCAGATTCCCAGAGATGCAAAAGGAGGATGAGAAGTAGGGATCAGAGTTGTACTAAATCTTTCTTCTTACTATTCACTGCTTATGTTACTTTTCTGCTTAACCCAGTATCTATTCTTCTTTATTCAGAAGAAGGAAATGTTGTTATCTTCTGGTTTGTATAAACAGTCTTGAAATCATTCCAGGTTACCCAGATAGTAACACTGGAACACCTCTAGTGAGAGATTCCTCTGAAGGTCGGACAGGGTTTCCCAGAAACGTGGGGGCCTTTTCCTTCAAAATCTGTACTCTCAGCAAGACGTTCAAACACTTAGCTTTAAAAGAGGATATCACAAACAATATTTCTATTTCTTTTTATTTTTGTGCTTGTTATTCTCCTTTTTATATTTTTCCCTACGATGATTATGCACTATTTTCCCACACATCATTAAATTGTTTCTAAAGCTTTATTTTGCTTTGTGAGCAATCACAAAGTTGCAAATTCTTAAAGGTGCTTTTCAGAAACGTCTGCTCTTTAGCTTCCTTCACTTTTTTTTTTGTTTATGACTTGCGGGTTTATTCACACCCTTATAGACATTTTTAAAAAAATAGACCCCATGCCATGCTCTAAAAATTGAGACAGCCATAGTTAATTTTGTATCAATGCAGCTTTTTTCTTACCTCTTAAAATCTGAGCTTCTCTCTGGAAAAAAATGAGGCATCCACCCTGTGAAGGAAAGATTCGCCAGAAAGGAACTGTTACTGAATACATGATCCTTTTATTTTTTCTATGTACTCTGAAGAATCATTTGTAAAGTCACTGTGTACCTCCAAGGTAGTCTTTACCGAATGGGTGGGCTACTTTAGGGTTTTCAAACTCTATTCTTTGACGTATCAGTGACATTTAGGCTTTGTTCATACATGTGCTATTCTAAGTCTATAATTCAGGAAAGTATCTGCTATTCTAGATGCAAATAGGGATCATTTTACCTATCTCTAACTTCTTACCTTATCTATCTCTATTTTTCTCCCAATTAATAGCAAACTCATTGCTAGACAAAGATAAGCTGCTTGACTATTTTATTCTGAGAAAAAAGAACCCAGCTTTTAGTTAGACCAAGAGTACAGGTGGCATTTTCCCTCATCTTCTTGTATCAGAGTTGAGTGTTCAGCTCCTTCCAAAGTAGATTTTTTTTTTCCACCAGAAATTCAAACATATGCCACCCTGAAGAATTTCGTGGCTGTGTGAAACAGAAACCAAATTGGTGCTTATGATTAACACGCTCCTTATGTGCCTGTAAAATAAACAGTAGAAATAGAACATCTTAGAAGATTGCACCTGCCAATGCAGGAAGTATTACCATGGGTGGAAATATGGAAGTTGTTGGCGTGTCTTTATTATGTATATACCAACTTTTGAGTAGTTTTGAGCTGAGTTGTTGAAAGCCCACACCACAATCTCATTTCTGTCTACCATAGGATGAAGAGATCTCATAAGTTTTAGAAAAAAAAACATTATTTTCTAGTCTTTTTGATCAATCAAGTCAGAAAGTTAAGAAGTACAACACAGCAACACTCCTAATTAGTGACGTGCCTTGGCAAAGCTGCACTGACATATTGCAACTGTCTGCAAAGTCTCCATCAGCTCGACAGAGGCACACCTTGGACTTCTGATTCTTTCTCACAGAGCTGTGTCCAAGAGCTGGGCTTTGGGTAGTCAGACTGGTTTATCTCATTTACCAGTTTGTGGAGAAGAAAGTCTCAGATCTCTGTGCTTCTGTCTGTTTGCCCTCTTTAGTGAGGGGAAGCTTCTTACGGCAAGAATCCTTTCACCTTCTTTTTCTCTGTGAAGAATCCAGTGTATTTTTGGATGTTATAAAGACTATAACACACCAGCCACATCTTCTTGTTAGCTACTTACTAGTCTTATAGAGCAATCAAGTCTCTAAAGATTAATGTCTGAAACTTAAATTCTTCTCAGTACTTTTAATCTGGACAGGTCCTGGTGTTGTTAAACTCTCCCATTGCAAGTTTCTAGATTATCACCTCATCAGGCTCTGTACAATTATTTTATTTGTTGAACTTGTTATAGGATGGGGCATTCACACTGATTTCAGGCCAGGAACAAATTGTTCTATTAATGCAATTTCACATTTTCTTTTCAACTTCTTCCTTTCTGTTTCTCAGCTATGCCTTTAAAAACAAGAACTGGCCTTCAGCTCACAAGCTCCCCAATGGTCTTCCAATGACACAATGAGGCTGTTTTTCTGCCAGGAGTCTGCTGCTGAGGCAGAAGTTAAATACTGCTGTTTGCTTCACAGATGAAAGACAAGAATATGAATTTGACATCAGAGAGCTCACAGACAATGCAAACACCACTGATCTTTCTAAAGGCAAAGGGAATAAAACCCAAAAATAGACACCTAGTAAAACAATAAAGATATGCTATGGATTTAAACTTGGCATAGCCCCTAAAGATAGAAGTCTCTGTAAATTACAACAAAGCTTTATTTCTCAGTGACCTAGTGAAGAAATACCTGTATAAAAGATGGAGTGTATTAACTCTCCAGTAGTAGCCAAGTGTCCTTTTCGGTTTGGCAGAGTAGGTGTTAAGCTGGACAGCGTGAAGATCTTCTGTTTTGAAGGTCCTTTTCTCCATGTAAGCCCGTCCAGAATAAAAAAAGGTTATTTTATTGACTGGTAAAGATTTGTAGAATAAAACAAACACATAAAATGTGGTCTTTTTTCTTTATAGTGTTTTGATCCTGAAATATTTATAATTTACAGTTATATATATTTGTTCTGAAGAGTCTTTTGATCTTTATAGACATTTTCAGAGTGAAAGGTGTGGGTACTGTGCAATTGCTGGGCAATCTAAATGTCAGACTAAAGAAAAGCTGGCATTTGTTGAACATTAACAGGAGCTACATTCAGCATTTAAGTTTTCAAGTCCAAAATGTGTTAATGTCAATTTAGACTTATTTCATGGACTCTTTCTTTTTTTGAATAGATCCATTAATACTACATTTCCCTATTCTAATTACAGAAATCTCATTTCAATTCCTATTGAGTTGAACGGCAATTTTCCCATCAGATTTAATGGGGCAGTACAAGACTACAGTTCCTCATCAGAATTAAGTCCCCTGATTCAATAGTTTTTATAAATTTATGTGGGTCAAGTATGGTAGGCACAACACATACAAGTTGCTGTAGTCACTTATTTTTTTCCTAATGATACTGCTTTTTTTGTGTGCAACTGCTCAAGGTTGTTCTACATTTTTAATTGACGAAGGTTCTCTGTGACTACTGTGTGGTATCTTTTCAGGACCCGAGTTACTTCAGAAAAAAATAAACAAACAAACAAACAAAGATAATCATTGCATTTACAGATAGTTTTCCAAAAAAATCTCCAATATTTGAATTTTAATACTTAACATACAGCTAAGCATCAAATAATTTGCTGGATGTCAGTCAACACATGTTTTAAACGTGTCTATTGTGAAATATATTCCTTCAAACATTCATATACCTTAGTATTTGGGCTTAGTCCAACATGATCAATTAGTCTAACACTGTCAAATAAAGTCTACTACTTACATTATACCACTCTGCTGATGGCACCATTGATTTTCACAGAATCTCTGAAATGAAATTACATATATTAGTTACATATATATGTCTCTCAATATTGCTGGTGACTGCCCATGATAAGAAACTCTTCATGATAAGAAACTCTTTTATATCTGTGAGCATTCTTAAAGTCTTCTTTTCAGTCAGAGAGATAAAGTTGTCACATGTATATTTTCATAGACATTATTACTATGATGTTTATGAACATGATGCTCTAAATTAGCAGAAGGCAGAGGAGCAGATAAGAAAGGCATACATCATCCAGAAAACATGTGTGCACCTAGAGATATCTAAAAGACACAATGGATTGAGTCATTTGCTTCAGGAATTCAGTGTTCAGTAGCTAAAGTCACAAGCCTTGTTTTGCTAAAAAAAAGGGCAATTTATTAAAAAAAAAACCCTAAACACTAAAAATTCTAAAAATAGTCCTTGAAAGAGAAAGCAGTTGTCTAAGGAGCATGAAATTACCCATATTAAAGAAATACAAACAGCACAGGTTTTGAGAAAGAAACACCTGATATTTCATGCCGATATCAACAAATAACAACTTACAATTGCCATCCGTCATTGTCATAGGTTAGGATAAAATCTCCCAGAGAACAGATTTCTCCACAGTGAGAAGGAGGAACATCTTCCATCTTCTGGAGCACCAGATACTGGCAAGATTCAGAAAAAGTCAAAGGACTGAGTGGACAAGGCTGATCCACTGTGATAGTTTCTGATCCAGTATGGGAATTGCAGCTTGATCTCTGATAGTGCAGTTACACAACAAATTGACTTCAGCAGCTTAAGAAGATTCTGTTCTTTCTCTCTTCCTCCCAGTCTTTGATCTCGTCCTTGCTCCCATTCAACACTCTATCAACTTTGCAGTCCACTCAGTAAACATCAGATTTTTATCTGATTCTGTAGAGGACTGGACAAAATGAATTTGACTCTAGTATAACTTCTCAAATTCATAAAACAATTTATGCTTGAAGGGAGCTCTGGATTTCATCTGGTCCAATTCCCTACTCTCATAAGTTATTCTGGCAGAACTCACACAGCTAAACACTATCTGGAGAGATGCTGAACTAAGTACTACTGAGAGCTCCTGTCTCTTTGAACCAATTTCTCTGTCAAGTTCATGTGGTGGGTCACCTTTTCTTGAAGAGATCATGCAGAAAGAACAAGGGTCTGAAATAGCTCCAATATGTTGAGAGTATTTCTTGTCTCTGCAAACCCACAATTCTGTGAGTAAATTTCCCTCAAAGTTTCTTGCCACTTGGGACTGGGTACACTAGATAGAAGATGAGGTTGATTTCATGCCTACATCCCTTGAACACCAGTTTGGTTGAAAGGCACAAGCTGGACTTTTATTTACGCACTTCCTTTTCCTTCCAAGCTAATTAGACTGTGCTTGCCCTCTACCTATTTATCTGAGGTGCTCTGTGCAGACTTGCCAATGTTAATGAGGTTGCTTTGATGAGATCTCATTAGCAACGGCTGGCCTTCGAAGTGCTAACACTTTGCAACTGTGGCCATCAAAACAACAAAAAAACACTCTTTCTCCACTGTCCTGTACCTCTCATGCATCAGAGTAAAGCAAATACAAGATGGAATCAAGCGCTGTCACTGGTTTTATCCCCTTAAACTCATGCATATACATTCCTTTGCTTCCATCTTGCTATGCCCATCTTGATTTATGGGGAGCAAAATAATGTAAGGCTTTGACTGAAGATGTGCTTGCTGGAGAAGCTAGTATCTCAAGACCATATTCTTATATAAATAGAATCCAAAGTGATTCTATGAATGTAAGCAACACTGAAATATACCTCTTTGTTTTGTCTCACTTTTGTCCATGTATTTAATTTTTAAACTTCTTTATACTATCTAATAAAAAAAAAAACCACTCCATTGTGTTCTTTACTCAGTGTCTTTTACAGGCCCCATATCGTTGCTCTAATTTTCATGGCAGCAGATGTTTTCTCCTTTTGATCAGATTATCCAACTACTTCTCTGTTCCTTTAGGTAAGGAGGTATAGGACCAGTTGCCTGCAGCTGGGCTTTTCTCTTCTATCTACACGGAAAACCTGTACTCCCAAACACAGCAACACACTGAGAGACGCATGCACAAATGTAAACGAGAACTAAAAGCATGATGCACTGAATAATAGCTTCGACCACAGTTTATCGTTTGCTAGTGTTAACTTGTGCAGTATCTCTTTCTGGGGGAACTTTAGAAACGAAGATGCCTTTTAGACTGATGGATGGAGAACTGTAGTGTTTTAGTGCCTTCTTGTGCTGATGCCTGGAAGTGCAGGTAAGTGAATCTGCAGATGCATTTCATTCTGCTCAGACAATAAAGGAACAAATTCCTGCCGCATTTTTCATCTCTTTGCTAATAACATACAATAACAACCTAAAATTTCTGAGACAATATTTTTTCTTCAGTGACAGTAAAGCATTTTAACTCAGTCAGCCACTGTAATAGCAGTGGTTAAAAAAAAAATCTTTTATATTAAGGTTTTCTGTGCTGGGAAAAGGTGTTGCCTGGGAAGGTGTGATGCTACAGGAATTGCTGTTGGTCCCTCAGGCCCCACAAGTGTCTCTTTCAGACTTGTACCCAGACGAAGTCCCATGGAAAAGTTTCCCTGTGCTGTGCCCAGGATATTCATTTCATGCTGGTAAGCCACCCAGTTTTCAGCTAGGGGCGCTAGGCTGTTTCATGAAGGAGGAAGGCTGTGATTCTGCCTACCACCACCTAGACCCGTACTCTGCTTGCCCTCTCCACTCTTAATGCGGTGTTAGTTTTAGTGCAAAAGATAGTGGGCAGGAAAGAACGGTGTAAGAAGTCTGGCAAGTAAAGAGGCCAGTGAGGCTCATGAATAAAATTTAGGCAAATCTCACACCCTTGAAATCATGGGAAAGGAGAAAGCTGGAAGTGAGTTAGCAGGATTAACCAAAGGGGAGCTGAACTTGATGTATCTTACCACATTGATTCTAAAAGCAGAGGACAGCACCATTTCCCCTCAGTAGGTTTAGGATGCAGCATTTCATCCTCTCCATGGGGCACAGCCATGACAACTCCCAGACCAGTTTCCTGCTCCCAGAGCAAGAGTGTGAAGGGACACAAAGGAAAAGCCCCTCTAGTTCCATCTTCTTTTTATCTGTCCAGATAACTGGGAAATGCAGAGAAGTTAAGAGTTTTGCAGACTCATGTTTTCATTGCAATATGAGAGTAATCACTGCTTTCCTCAAATCGCTACCTTCTGGGTCACAATATCAAGTCAGGTTTCACTCCTTGCTGCACAGAACAGTTCAACTCATGGTTAAAAGACCTAAGAAACAGAAGCCAAGTAAGATTACTAAATTCATTCTTTTATTAAATGATTTTGAAATTATCAGGCTATACTTCAAGAGTATCATTGTTTGAGAACTGTTTATAATCTGCAGAAGTACTTCTCTGAATCTCTTTCGTATTATGGAATTTCCCATTTTCTCCTAAAATACGTTGCAGGGAGAAATAGTGGTGTTAAGATAACATACCTATCTGAGGTACAAGGTTGCTACGTACTGCATGAAATATAATGGAAAATATAATGGATTGAAATTATAGAAAAGAAAATATATACTGGGTTTGGAAATACAGATCAAATGCATGGTCTGTGAATCTATTACACTTATTCTTAAATAAATTCTCGGAGGAAATCCCAATTCTTGAATCATTTTGAGTGCAGTGGCATTTTTAAAAGCAGCTTGGTAACTGATACGTTCAAGATTGTTGTGACTCAATTATTTCCACATCACAGGTCTGAATTCTCAAGTAAGATGTCCTGTATAGCTGTCAGCCCTGAACACTCAACCTGAGAGCTAAGGTACAGGCTAGATTATTTCCACTTTGTCACCAGCTATAAATATTACCTCATGTGAATCATGTCCACGGAGATACCTATGTCCCCTACGTGGCTTTGCACATTTGATGGAGGCATTGGAAATATTTCTTCTGCTGAGCCGTGAAACTGAATGGATCCTACAGCTCAAACTCCCTGCATCCAGCCTTCCAGGACTACAAGAAGTAAAAAGCAGGAAACACAGAGTTGGAGTTTTCTTTATTTCAGTTAGCCAAGACAACATTTGTCTTTTCATTAAAATCAGTAAAGGGGATGAATTGCAGTTCCGTGTGGTAAAATGAAACTATTTTTACAGAGTCACCAAAAATACTCTAAATTAAATATCCTGAAGTACAGTACAGGAAACAGGCATCTGTTCATAGAGGACAGACAAAAAGACTTAATACACATTTCCAGATCTAATTGCTATTAAGTTCTCTACTAGTTTAGATGCATTTCAGATGATGTTTTTAAAGAAACTACTTTTAAAGACTGCACATATTTCATTGAGAATATTCTGTTACTAGTCTTCCATCAGGCCTCCCGCAAGCTACTCAATTAAGGCTCAACAAAAAAACCCCGACAATCCATTTGGGTCACTGTATAAAATAAAAATGTCATTACTGTGGGAGGGCCTTTGTCCAAATGCAGAAATATACTTCAGCCTGGAGCCAGCTTTCCATAGGTCAAGACATCAGCTGATGTTAGTTTGGAGCAAGTTACTTTATTTTGCAGTAAAATGGACAGAGGAGATGTCAGTACTCTTAACACAATGATTCTCTTCTTGCTCCAAGTAAAGGCTTAGCTACCAGCAATGCACTTCACTACAAATGTTCTTAGCATTTTCTTCAGTTTTGTTTTGCACCACAATAACAAATGTTGTGGTTGCAAAAATTGGCCTCAATCACAGGATTACCTAGCTTCAATGGAAGAATTTCATCTCTAGTTTTGATTCTCAACACATACTTAGGCTACTTTCAGTTTAACAGCAAGAAGATAAACTAAGCACTTACAGTTTCAGATGCATCTCTATACAAGATTATAGAATAATTCAGAAGAGAAATACCATGCCCTATGTTGTTTAGTATTGACCAAGATCAATCTCAGAACAGTCTGCAGTAGCTTGTGTATCTGACTAGCTATTAACCAGATCTAGGTATGAGTGCTCTGTTAAATCTCACATTCCAACCCAGTAGAGGGCAATCAAAGTATATGATCAAAAGCCAATGTATTACCTAAAGCCAGAGATTTCCTACATCGTTTGAGTTGCTAATTACCTAGAAAGAACAAATACAGTTCTCCCTCCTATGTGAGAAACCAGTGGGTTATGGTGAGGAAGGGAATGCCCTGTTAGTTTTAGTTAGAACAATAAGTAATGGGTGGAAATTAAAGCAAAGTAAATCATTCTTAAGCATAAGAGAAAGTCTTCTAATTGCAAGGGCAGTTCAGCATCAGAGTAGATTTTCTAATTGTGGGATCTCGATCACAGGAGGTCTCTAAGAATAGGCTAGGCAGATGTCTGTAAGGAATGAGTTAGGGGTCCCCCTTGGGGATAGCATGGAATAAGCAAACTCATTAACCACGGCTGATTCCAGGACCAAGTGGTTTCTCAGACATAGCATGAACAGCTCTTAAATAAAAAAATAAGTTCTTAAAATTAGAGTACAAAACATCCTTTTTAAAATAACCTCTAACCCTAGTTTTGAAAGCTGAATGCCATTAATTAATATCTGTATGAATGCTACATTGTAGAGACGTCCCTAAACAGGAGAAGGATACTACCAGTATCAGAAAATGGCTGTTGATCTCTGTTCACTTAGGTCAATAGGGTCAGATGTAAGGCAATGCAGAATTCAAGTAATGATCACTAATGAAAGCAAAAAAGTACAGAACTAGGAGATGTATTAAAATTACTTTCAGTAAAAGTCTTATTCAGGTCCAATCCTTTTACTGTAAATTTAAAATTACAGCTGATTGCTGGATAAAAAATTTCAAAAGAAGGACAGAAGAAAGGGAATCCCTTATTATTCTTCTTTCTTTCAATAAATTAATGGTGAATATAGCATCCAGGATAATGTGTGGGCTATTGCTACTCTCATAAAAGTTTTTTGAGTTGGCTATTACACATCGAGAATAAAACTCTACCTTCAGAACTGTAGTACGTGAGTTATCAGTGCATATTACGACTCCCTCTGCAGACACAAATTTGTAAGTCAGTCCTTCCTCAACATGCCTCAAATCTCACTAAATCTCTGGAAAAATGAGAATGTACATATGTTAAGAAATAATAACCTGGGGAAAAATGGGAAATGATATAATACAGTCATTCACAATAACCTCAANACACAAATTTGTAAGTCAGTCCTTCCTCAACATGCCTCAAATCTCACCAAATCTCTGGAAAAATGAGAATGTACATATGTTAAGAAATAATAACCTGGGGAAAAATGGGAAATGATATAATACAGTCATTCACAATAACCTCAAGTAGCAGATTAATCTGGGAAAAAAAAGCTATACCATGCAGAATGGTTGATTTTAAAGATCTCCTGGAAGTCTTACCATCAGACATCCAAAGCCAAAACCTAGCAAGGTGAAATGGTAATTAAAAGACATATAAAATTGTATATGCTGTACTTTACTCAAAAAGTGAGTATGCACTCTTATAGCAGAATTAGAAGGAAGAGCTGTAAAATGTATTTTGCACTTACACCTGGGTAAAGTCCATTCTTTTCTGTTCTTTTTTATTGTCGTTGATAATTGTGGGAAGACAACAGACATGTTGTGAGCAAT
>VZSC01010170.1:16918-96700 GCA_013398225.1 Steatornis caripensis
TCTCTAGAGGTCCCTTCCAATCCCTACCATTCTGTGATTTTGTGATTTAACACCCCTTTATAAAATATGCTTGCAGCCTGACTCAGTAGACTTTCTCCATACATCTTCCTGTGTGATTTATAGGGGAGCCTGCATGAGCAAGGCAGCTGAGTGACAGCCTGCTGCTCTCCTGCTGTGCCTCCTCCCACCCCAGGCATTAGTCTACTTCCTATAAACATTTTGAAATTATTGTTTCTGACAACCTATGCTAAAATATTTATTTTCAGTGAAAAATATCAGTAGTGTTTCTGCAAGAACTCTGCACTAGCAGCTACTTCACCACAGCAATGTGTTTCGAGAGCTGAATTCAGTCACCAAATATTGACCATCTTTATGTTCTCCTGTCCCTCCCCCCCAGCTGGATGAATACTTTCCTACTGTTATTGCATCTTGAAAACATAGCTGTCACAGTTTAAAGCTGAGTTGGCTGTTAAATGGATGACGGATGCTCTTTGTTAAACCCCTCCCTCCCCAAAGGTGGAGGGAAAGTAAAAAGGGAAAGACTTATGGGTTGGAAAAGTTAAACCAGCTTTAATCTAACTAATAATAAGGTATAACAACATTAATAGGGAAAGAAAAAGAATATATACAAATATATACAAAACACATATTGAGCTCTCCCCCAATGATGATCACATCACTCAGACGCTGCGTGATACCACCTGGAAAAGTCACAGACTGTACTCAGCAGCAGGCAGGAGCTGGATTCAGGAATGCATGGATTGGGATCGAAGACAGAAGAATCGGACAGAGTCCTCCTCAGACGCCAGCCATAGAACAAGGGAGACTGACCCTCATGATCCCTCAGCTTTATACTGAGTATGATGCTTACAGGATGGAATACTCCTGTGGCATAACGACCAAGGAGGGGTAAAATTAGAGAAAAATAGGGGTAAAATTAGAGAAAATAGGGAAAAGAAAGAAACAACTTTTAAAGTTTAAAGTTATAACACTAAAGAATTGTTAAGGTAAAATACAGCTGTGGCCTCCAAGACGGAATCCGGTTGGCAACTCCAATGATAGTTCCCCAAACAACACTATCTGCCACCTTAGCACATGCTAAGAGGAACAGAATGGAGGGTGAAGCGGAGTGAAGACTCAATGGCCAAGCTCTNTAATAAGGTATAACAACATTAATAGGGAAAGAAAAAGAATATATACAAATATATACAAAACACATATTGAGCTCTCCCCCAATGATGATCACATCACTCAGACGCTGCGTGATACCACCTGGAAAAGTCACAGACTGTACTCAGCAGCAGGCAGGAGCTGGATTCAGGAATGCATGGATTGGGATCGAAGACAGAAGAATCGGACAGAGTCCTCCTCAGACGCCAGCCATAGAACAAGGGAGACTGACCCTCATGATCCCTCAGCTTTATACTGAGTATGATGCTTACAGGATGGAATACTCCTGTGGCATAACGACCAAGGAGGGGTAAAATTAGAGAAAAATAGGGGTAAAATTAGAGAAAATAGGGAAAAGAAAGAAACAACTTTTAAAGTTTAAAGTTATAACACTAAAGAATTGTTAAGGTAAAATACAGCTGTGGCCTCCAAGACGGAATCCGGTTGGCAACTCCAATGATAGTTCCCCAAACAACACTATCTGCCACCTTAGCACATGCTAAGAGGAACAGAATGGAGGGTGAAGCGGAGTGAAGACTCAATGGCCAAGCTCTGTTCTAATCTTTGCAGGATGGAAACTTGGTGGTACTGTGGAACTGACCAACGTCGTAGCAGCCACCAGTCAAAGAATACAAGAGACCGAGCCACCGACCGTGATGAAATCACTGTCCTTCGGATGAACATTTCTCATTATAATACTAAAAACCACACCTTCATCCCAAAGCTGTCCCCTTCTCAGGTATGACCACCCCTCACTGAGCATGTGTAGTGAATTTCAGGGGAGCTATACCTTTAAATTGAAGCGAGATAATTCTTCAACAATCAGTGCCAAAAGTATGTATGACTAGAGTCACTCAAGCTCCACCTAAATATTAAATAATATAAAAGGACTATGGGAGAGAATAAATTTAGAGAAGACTCCACCGTAACTACTGGGATTGTTTGATGGCCCGAACCTGCCTTCTCCCCCATAGGGACGCCTATTGGGTAAGAACTATGCTTTAAGTGCACTTAGTTATTAACCTAAACTATCTTTTCTTTTATTAAGTGACTAGATTTTGTATGTTTACTGTTTTCATGCTTGTTTTTGCAGTTAGTCTACTATCACCAGCAATTTCTGAAACTTAAACTGTCACAGATTTGTATAATAAAATTCTCAGCTGAGTTTAGTTTTAGTGTAAGTTTCTGGAAACTTGAATAATTTGTTTGTCTGAGGAGTCTGAACAGGGTATCCCAAAAAGGACATTCGAATCACCCTCCGATACAGTGTGCTATCTAGTTGGGTTTGGACAGGCTGATCGGGTGCAACGGTCTCATCTTTCTTGGGATGTTAACAGGCTAGTCAAATGCATATGGGTGGGGAATTTTTCCCCCTCACGCTTTCTACTCTTAATGTGACAACTCCATTTGGTCAGTTTTGGGTCACCTGTCTGACCCACTGCTCCCCACAGGACGGTTGCAGGTGTGACCACTTTTCCGCTCTTTCATTTCCAGCGCATAAGAAAGTTAGCAGAAACAAGCATCAGCCTTGGTCTCCATAGGAATAACTGTAAGCAAGAGCCATTCTGCATACCATTCCTACTGATGTTCCAGCACTAACTATGAACACCGAGCCTTATCACTGCTAGAAGCAGCTGCTTTCTGGAAAAACATGCAGTTAACTTCAGAGTGCAGCTCCTCTGAAGAGACAGCTAAAAAGTAAAGTTACTGAAAGAAAATTTGTCCTGTCCTAGTCCAAGCCAGGACAATAGCTGAGGTGTGCAGTCAATCAGCAGATTAGAACAAACAATGAATATTACAGAAAGTAGCTGTATTTGTGTGTTTATTTGATGAGACAAACGTTTTTCCCCCAACATAAATTTTCTTTTAGAAAATGATGCTACAGGCTTGCTGAGTTGCTTGCCATTTTTTATTGCTGTTTTCTGGTGGGAAATATTCCCTGGCTTACTGCTATTTCCAATAGCCTTGATTTCTATATAGAATTCCTTCTCATCAAATAATTTGAGGTTGAAAAGTCTGGATTTTATTTTTTTCTGCTAACCTGACATAACAGATGAAGGCTGAATCACTGAGAGGTCAAAAACCTCTTCAGATAGAATAAGATATCAAGCCAGAATGGCTTTCAAGTGAGCAGATGCATAACTATGATGCTTGTTAAAAAAGTGAAGCAAAAAATTCCTTAGAAGAAAGGTAGGAATACTGATGCATTGCCTACTCCCCAGGGTTACTATCCAAAGATGAAGCTAAAATCTTGTTTGTTACTAGGTTATACATGTGTTAGAATGACAGGAAGAGGCCCCTGAAGAAGTAAGTGGACTGGATTGGAGTGATCATTGTGACATGGTAAAACACGCTGGCAGGCAGGGAGGCCATCCTGAACAGAAGGTGCAGTCGAGTAGTTCCTATGTCTCTATATGACAGCTCTGTAACACAGCACGATGGTCTAACACTATTGGAGAGAACACCCAACACCATTAACCAGTCATCAAGAAATGTGAAAACAAGAGAAACAAAACAAAATTTCATGTAGAATGTAGTAACATGAATGAAGTATCTGCACAGGATAATAAGATCATAGGTAAATTCAGGTTGGAAGGACCCTTTGGAAGTATCCAGTCCAAAACATAGGGCTTTATTTATTTAGGTCCTGAAAACCTCCACAAATGGACTGCACAGTCTTCCCGGACAACATGATACAATGCCTGTCTGTCTTCATAGTGGAAAAATTTTCCTTATGTCCAGTCTGAACCTCACTTCTTTCAAGCTATGCCTGTTGTCTTCCATCTTCCTCCACGCACTACTGTGAAGAGCCTGGCTCCATGAATTGCCTCCTCACAGGCCCTGGTGGGGGGGGCTGTTTTTGAGTCACCCCAAAGCCATCTCTTCTCCATGCTGAAGAAGACAGATTCCTCCCTGATCAAGCAAGTGCTACAGCCTCTCTGCTGTCTTGGTAGTCCTTTGCTGAACATGCTCCAGTTTGTTGATGTCTTTCTCATATTGGGGGGTGGGGCTGGACTGCACATAGTATAAAAGATGCAGTCTAATGAGTGCTGAGTAGATGAAAATAGTCTCTTCCCTGAGAACTGCTGGCCATGCTTCTGTTCATGCAGCTGAAGATGCTGCTGGCCACCTTTACCATGAGGGTGCATGGTTCATTCAGGCTCAGTTTGCTGCCCACCAGGGCCTTTCATGCAGGTCTGTCCTTCCCCAGAATGTCTGTCCTCAGCCTGTGTCATTTCAGAAACTCCTTCATCCTAAGGGCAGGACTTGGCACTTGTCCTTATTCAATTTCATATGGTCCCTGTCATCCTTTTCCTGCAGTCTGCCTAGGTCTCTCTGAATGGCAGCTCTGCTCCTGAACACATTGACAGCTTTCCTCCACCCTGCTACAGTTTGGTACCATCTGCAGTGTTGATGACACTGTCTTGATTACCTTCTCCAGGTCATTAATAAATATGTTAAACAGGAAAGGTCTCCTTGCAGACTCAACAAGTTGCTGAGCACTACCCATAGACCTCTATTCTCTGAAGCCAATCATCTAGCCAGTTTTTTACCCATCTGGTTGTCCTCTCATACAGGTCTTAATGTCCCAACATGTATACAAGATGATTATGGGAGATGGTGTTAAAAGCTATGTTAAACGCGAAGTAAATGGCATCCACTGTGTCACGGTTTAAAGCTGGGCTGGCTATTAAATGGATGACAGATGTTCTTTGTTAAACGCCTCCCTCCCCAAAATGGGGGGGAAAGAGAAAAGGGAAAGAGACTTACAGGTTGGAAAAATTAAAATTGCTTTAATCTGACTACAATAATAATGTAAAATAATAATACGAAGAATAATAATGAAATATTATACAAATATACAAAAATACACAAACCCAATATTGACCTCCCCCCCCAATGACAAATACATCACCTGGACGCTGTGTGGCACACACTGGAAAAAATCCTGGACTGTACTCAGCAGCAGGCAGGAGCTGGATTCAGGAATGTACAGATCGGGATCGAAGGCAGAAGAATCAGACAGAGTCCTCGAAGGCCAGCTATAGAAGAAGAGAGGCTGACCCTTGTCATTCCTCAGCTTTATACTGAGTGGGACACGTATGGGATGGAATACTCCCTTTGGTCAATTTTGGGTCACCTGTCTGACCCGCTCCTCCCCACCACAGGGTCGCAGGTGTGACCACTTCTCTGCTCTTTCATTTCTGGCACATAAGAAAGCTAACAGCAGCAAGCATCGACGTTGTTCTCCATAGGGATAACTATAAGCTAGGGCCTTACTGCATACCATTCCTACTGATGTTCCAGCACTAACTATAAACACTGAGCCTTATCACTGCTAGAAGCAGCTACTGTCTGGAAAAACATGCAGTTAATTTCAGAGAGTGCAGCTTCTCAGAAGAGACTTCACCGAAAAGTGAAGTTACTAAAAGACAATTGGTTCTTTCCTAGCCCAAACCAGGACACACTGCTTTTCCCTAGTTGCTCAGGTAATGATTTACCTTTGCCAATCTCTGCTGACTATTTCCAGTCACCTTCTTCTCCACAGGCACAGAAATGTGCTGCAGGAGGATTCACTCCATAAATTATGTGAAAAACCTGCATCAAGAAGTTATCCCCAACTCCCATCAGAAATCTTTGACTCTCGGATCCCTCCTTGTTGCCCTTCCAGGAGCTGGCAAACCCCGGCAAGGACCAGGGTCTGTGGTGCAGAGACTTCCATGAGTTGTTTACAGAAGATATCACCAACTTTCTCTCTCAGATTGAATGATTTGTAACAAACTCCCATGACAATGACACCTTTACTGGCCTCTCTGCTGGCCCTCACATGCAAGCTCTCACCCAGAGTGCCGTCCATCATGTACAACAGCCCCATACCTCCAAACTGCTCCTGCCTGTAGAGGGCAACATCCCTCCTTGTGCGCTTTCCCTGCTTGTCTTCCCTGGAGAGAGTATGTGTGTCCTCTGCAGCACTTTTCTGTGATGGCACATGCAGGTCTAGCTCCTCCTGCTTGTTTCCCAGGATGCACACATTTCTGTACATACACTAGAGGCCAGTGCTCCTTCATACACTTTTACCACTCCTGAGGTCTCTCTTGTTCCCATTGTCCTTTACCCTTTCTTTTCTACCCCTGACTACTGTTTCCTTTTCAACTGTAGTCTGCAGTCTCCCTCCCCTGTTATTCCTGGTTTAAACCTCTCCTCACCAGGTTGGCCAGCCTGCTGGCAAAGATGCCCTACCTCCACTCTGTCAGGTGGATCCCATCTTTTCCTAGCAGTCCTCTCTCTTCAGAGAGGATCCCATGGCTGTAAAAGCGAACACTCTGATGTTGATACCTCCTGCGTGACAAGATGCTGACCTGCAGAACTGCATCCTCCCTCAGATCTTGCTCTGGGCTGAAGGCTCTGCTGTGCTGGGGTAGTTGGTCCTGTGGGTGATGGACACTGTGTCCTGTGGGGCATCACCACTGTGGTAGTAGATCCTTGCTGCCTTCATCCACTTCTAGTCCCCTTCTGTGCATCTGTTTGTACACACCACTGTGCCTGCCTGCCATGTTAATCACATAGATTGTAGATAGATAATCATCAATTATTTCCAATTAAGTTTGAGTTAGCCTAAAGTCCGACAATTAAGTCTCTCTGTTTCTGCTTTGGTCATGTGCTTAATTTTGAGTGCTTAATTTTAAACTATTGCTTTGGTGATTAGAATAATGAATGGCATTAGGTCCTCTTTCTGGGAGAATAATAACTCTCTCAAAATTCATCTATTGACTGCCAAAGTATGTGTTGTGATTTATCAACAGATAACAGCTTTCGTTTGTGGAAGCCCACATTCTTTCTGAGATATAATTGTAACACTTTGGATGTACGACAGACCACTTGAAAACACAAATGGAAGGTGAGAAAAACATTCTGTATTTAATTCCATATACGAAGAGAAACACATTTGTTATGAACTGAGTTTGAATAGAGATCTAAATTGTCTGACTTCCTACGAAGCTCAATTTGAGACCAGAATTTGAGATATTTAATTGACAACACCAAAATAAAAGAAGCGGTGCAGGAATGACTTCCTAACTTGGAAACAGGATAAAGGAAGTGCTTTTCAAGTACAAAGAGGAAAAAAGTTAGAAGTAATGTATAAAGCTTTTTAATTTTATGTAGAAATATCAGTTTTGTAACTGTTACTTTCTCATGCAAATAATTAACAAAGTCATCCAGGAGGCAGCATATGATAGAAGGATTCTTATACACAGATAAATCAGTATGTAATAATAAGATAGTATTTTCTGAAAAAGAAAGGCAGGAACAAAGTCAATTTCCACCGCTCAGTTAGGCAAGTCAGATGTTTTAAATTGAGCACTACTAATGATGTCTCTTGGACAACAATGATTTTCCTATTTTACCAGAACTTTGCATCGTTTAGCAGATCACAAAAAGAGAAGACCAATACAGGCTTCATCGAGAATGATTTTTCCTTTTGGCATTTTTCAAATTTCAGTCTTATTCATCTTTTCCTCCTCTCAAAGCACCATATTCTTAAACAATACTTAAACAGTAACAAGGTCATTAAACAAAATATTTGGGTCCAAGTTTTTTGTCTTTCGTAATCTGGTTTATTTTGATTTTAGACCACACAGAATAATACAAAGTAAAACAAAAATAAATCTCTGTAGGATCAAGCTGTTATAACTCCTAATCACAATGAATTTTCCTCTGCCGTAGCACCTACTCTATGTGATGTACGCTACAACATAAATTTCATAGAATCGTAGAACAGTTTGTGTTGGAAGGGACCTTAAAGATCATCTAGTTTCAGCCCCCCTGCCATTGCCAGGGACACCTTCCACTACACCAGGTTGCTCAAAGCCCCATCCAGCCTGGCCTTGAATGTTCCCAGGGAGGGGGCATCCAAAGCTTCTCTGGGCAACCTGTTCCAGAGTCTCACCACCCTCATCATGAAGAATTTCTTTCTAATATCTAATCTAAATCTACTCTCTTTCAGTTGAAACCATTACCCTTCATCCTATCACTACATGCCCTTGCAAAAAGGCCTTCTCCCGCTTGCTTGTAGGCCCCCTTCAGGTATTGGAAGGCTGTTGTAAGGTCTCCCCAGAGCCTTCACTTCTCCAGGCTGAACAACCCCAACTCTCTCAGCCTGTCTTCATAGGACAGGTGCTCCAGCCCCCTGACCATCTTCGTGGCCTTCCTGTGGACTTGCTCCAATAGGTGCATATCCTTCTTATGTTGGGCGCCCCAGAGCTGAACACAGTACTCCAGATGGTGCCTTACGAGAGCAGTGTAGAGGGGAAGAATCACCTCCCTCGACCTGCTGGTCACATTTCTTTTGATGCAGCCCAGGATTCAGTTGACCTTCTGGGCTGTGAGTGCACGTTGCTGGGTCACGTTGAGCTTCTCATGAACCAACACCCCCAAGTCCTTCTCCTCAGGGCTGCTCTCAATCCATTTTCTTCCCAGCCTGTATCTGTGTTTGGGATTACCTCGACCCCTGTAGAGGACCTTGCACTTGGCCTTGTTGAACTTCATGTGGTTTGCACAGGCCTGTCAAGGTTCCTCTGGATAGCTTCTCTTTCCTCCAGTGTGTCAACCGTACTGCACAGCTTGGTGTCATCAGCAAACTTGCTGAGAGTGCACTCAATCGCACTATGTTGCCAACAAAGACCCAATACCAACCCCTGAGGAACACTACTTGTCACTGGTCTCCACTTGGATATCAAACCATTGGCCACAACTCTTTGAGTGCAACCATCCAGTCAATTCCTTATCCGGTGACAGTCCCTTCAAGATGAAAGGGGGAGGTTTACAACAAGTTGCTGGTGTTCTGAGGTCTTTACTGGGAGGGGTATGATGCTCATGCTCAGGGGTCCCAGCTAAAGGCAGAGTGGCACTGTCACCTCCTTCAGCCCCAGGTCCCTCAGGGGCAGCTCTTTGTCATGTGATGACTCCCCACTGCTCTCTGTTGGGCCAGTGCCTCATTGAGGATCGCAGGGTGCAGCTAAAACAGAAGATCCCACAGGCACAGCTCCTCTCGGCAGCTGCAAAAGCAGCCTGAGGTCATGGTGAGTCTGGATGAGCCCAGAGACCCTCTGCTGCCAGGGTGGTACAAGGTCTGCTGCTTGTTACTGGTCATGGCAAAAATCATACTTACTGGGATATATGTAAAAATATTCCTCTTCCAATTATTGTAATTCAGAACAGTTAAACAGGAGCTGTGAATATAGTGATTTCTTCATATGACCATAAATTATATTATCATCACTTCTTTTCCCTGCAAAGAACCTCTGAACTAATGTCTGCAATTTTTGTTATTTTCAAGTAGAAATATTTCACCTAATGATAACTTGCAGGTTTGTATCCTGTCTTTAGACACTACTTAAGCACTTAACTGTATATATTACAGTTAAACGTGATGACTAACACAAAATTAGGGGACAGGTAGTAGGCAGTTTTCAAGATTGGGCCTCCAACCAAGAGATGTATTTTCCCTTGTATAATTAAATTAGTAAATTCATCTTCTTGGAACTCCAAATATGTTCTTATTTTCTCGGAAACTGGCAGAAGGGAGGGTACATTAACAAACAAGTGAGTTTTATACGGTTTTAATGAACTCTTATGAGAATTTCTCTTTAGTCAGAGAAAAACAACTTTTTTTTTTTTTTTTCCCAGAGGCTGTGTTAACCAGCTATTTCACATACTATGGCTGAAAGAGCCAACATCCCCCAAATCACATCTTTAGTTTCTCATGCATCTCATCTCAATGTGCTGTTTACTCCCCTGGAGAGGGTCTGTTTCTGTAGATTGGCGTTCATGCAGATAAACACACACACATACACACAAATTCTTGTTTGCTTCTTGACGTTCACCAGTATTCCCTCTGTATCTGAAACAAGCCAGCTTTAAAAAAGAGATTCAGTTGTGGAGACAATATTTTCAGTATGTAGTGTGCAACAGTAATTTTGATAGTTTCTGTGAGCTGTTTCCATGAAGGAAGAAAAGTAGGTGAGGTGCACATTATACAGATGGTGACTGCCTCCCACTGATCTACAGATGGGTAAAAATTCAAAATTCCCTACAAGAAAGGATTGATGACATTTTAGATGAATACAAACTCCTCAGAAATGTCAGACTTAGGCAGAAGAAAATAGAGGGCAAAAAATATAAAAAAAAAATTGGCCAACCGAAAACCTGAAGAAAAAAATTCTGGTTATGAGAATATTTATCAGAACATGAACTCAGCTAATTTCTTTCTGGTACTCCCCACATTTTTTTAAGCTGCAGCAGAATTTCAAAAGCAATGTGATGTTCCTTTCCTCCAGCTTTTGTGTGGGAAGTGCTCATAAGGTTAGGACAGAGGTCAAAGGGGTTCACTATACGAAACTGATTTGAAAGACAGAAGTGAGATAAATGCATCTAGTAGGGTGTTCTTTGCATCCTTAATCACTGAAAATCACTGGAAAGATTCCCAGGAATGGCTGAGGGCCATCAATTAAATGGCCAATGTCCTCCTAAATAACTCTGTTTTGTTTGCATGGATCCCTCTCCAAATCCAAGTTCTAGACTGAAAACACAAAATGACTCTTACAGTGACTTCTTTCTTTTAGTCACCACATAACTGTATCCCCAGTCCCAGCTGAAGCAGAATATGCAGCCCTACAATTTTTTGAGGCTGACTCTAGGAACAATCTTCTCCACTTCGGGCAGTGATTCAGATTTCCAGGCTTCCTGGCATCCACAAAAGTCAGAAACGGCTGCTTCATATGTGCAGCATCTCGGTCATACAAGCAAAGTGAATTCAGTGTGTATCAAATACAAATTTGGTAGTCATGGAATTGTCTGTTGTTTTGGGAAAAGAAGTTAAGTGCAAAAATTTAAAGCAGAATTATTTGAGCTCGTCAACAGCCCTTTCTGAAGTTCCTCAACCCTACACAGCATGGAGAAATTAAACCTCTTTCAACCAACACAAGGTACTGTGTGCAAGGAGCACAAGGGATTCTCCCTTGCTGGTTCCACATGAACAGCACCATTGGTACTACCAGTTCCTCACTGTTACTGTTGAGACCTTGGCTATGGCTTATGTATGATACGTACTAGGGATTAGAACGACATGCAAAAAAAACATAAAAAGAACATGCTGAGAACTTCAAACAATGTTACAGTGGATTAGAAGAAGCTAAAATACTATCTTTAGACTCATAGTGGCTGATAAGTTTTCTTTTCCTGCAGTCCCAGCTCCCTTTTCACGGGCTTCCAGATAAAGCCAGAGAGTGGAACAGTTGCCTCCCTCAGCCCCAGCTCCTCTCCAGGGGCTGCTCTTGGTCCCTTGCTGATTCCCACATGCCCTTCACAGTGCTTACACTAAATCACGTGGGGCAACAGTCACCTCACTAGTAAACAAATATAAAGTCAGCTCAGACCAAGACATGTCCTGAGATCCTGCTCTGTCAGGTCAGTTCAAAGCCATGGTGTTTTGTTTGTATTGGCTACATCACAAATTTCATGCTCGATAACCATCATTGCCTTCTAAGGAAAGGAAAAAGCACATACAGCTAAAACAGAACAGATTCAAATCTAAATTATTTGAGGTATGACAATACCTCCCTTGAGATAGTGATAAGGTTGGGGCCAGCCGGTCTAGGGATGAGAAATAGTGCTGAGCTTATTTCAAGTCTATGGCATAGATGAAATGAAGGAAAAACACACTGTATTTCCCCGTTGCCATGAAAAAGACATCCAACAGATGTTTTTTTCCTCTGAATAAGGAAGTATACAATCTAAGAGCTTACCAAATTCCTTGTTCTTGTTTTAATCAGAAACAGGTGACGTGAAGAGGTTAGTACAATTACAAAAGAATCAAATCTTACAAGAAAAACATAAAGTGCTAGAGTGAAATTTGCCCTATGACAAGGTACAGATGAGGATGAGAGGGTAGGAAAAAAGAAGAGTTATGTTCCATAATGGGTGAAAATAGAAATATCAGATAATTTCAGGGAAAAATACAGATACATGCACATTGTCTCATCTTTCTTGGGCTTCTACCTAAATGAAATTTATTGCAATGTGTTGGACAGCTTGTAGGATGCAGTCTAGGCCATAGACGGTGGTTGCATGAGGAAATGCACCTCTGTTAGTCATAAGAAGAGTGTTTTCTGATTAATATATTTCAGTTGTCATCCTAATATTTGTACAACTCTAGCTGACACTAAACAGTGCCATAAATCAGGATTTTCTGTGGAAAGAAGAAATTTTTTGTAGATACTAGGTAAAAAACAGCTTCCATACAGGAAGGTTTTTTTACAGTTCTCTGTAAGAGATTCTTTCCTCTAAGGTACTGCACAGTGCCAGTGGATGCACACCAGTCAGATACAGCACAGCAATTTCCATATGTAAATGTACACTATATATATCTCGACCAGTGTTATTAGAAGCTAGATTTTGCAAGAGGTCTGAGAGAAGTAAGTTTTTAATGCTACTGAAATGCAATGGATTTGGAGCTCATAATTCTATGACACCTGAGCTGACGGCTTTTAGTTTCCTGTGGGGAAAAGCAGATACTACAGGCCAACTATATGTCTTCTATTTTTTTGCCCTGTGCAAGGCTAGCAAACACCCTGTTGTCAAAATACTTCTTTTCCCACTGTTAAACTTATTAAAAATTCCTCAAGATTTTCCTCATCACTCCAACATCTTCTTGCTGTCAAGGGTTTTCTTTTCTTGGTCTTGTCCACATACCTACTTTCATTTTATCTTGTTTCACAACCAACATTTAGGCTGCACCCAAGTGACTAAATTAAGGCAGTATCTTCGCCCTCACTAATGATAACCTCCTGCTTCCTGTTATGCCCATGAGAGTGACACATAATCCATTAAGAAGCTTTACACTTTTGAAATCACTGGTGGCTTCCTTCTTATCTGCTTTAAATAGGGATGTACAACTACCACATCTACTGTTTATCTGTGCCTTGATTTGAACACCTTAATTTCAGTTCTGTGCCTGGAGGCACAGGTAAGATGCATTGGTTAGGATTCAGGATCCTCCACATGGCTGTCTAATGCCATTTGAGACGCCACTTGGCTACCAACTTCCACTCAAGGAGGGTTGTGGTCTCATGTGGTCCTGTGGTGTATCTCCAAGTAGATGTCTTGAACACAACAAGTTATCTTAAATGGTGCTAACTACTAATATGGCTACTAACATCAGCAGCTGAATCTTTCCTGCAGTATCCTAGGGATCTTGCCTGGTCATCTAACTAAAAAAACTCTTTGAGTCATACCTGTCTCTGTGGCAGGAGGAAGCAAAAAGGTAGTCCAATTAAAAGTGAAGTAAACCAGTACTTCCTGACTTGAAGCAATCTTGATGTAAAAAAGGCCCAGCACAGTCCATCTATAATCTTTAATAGAATGGATTAGATTACCTGAGTCCTTAAAACGTGCCTTCCCAGGCACCCTAAAGATCTTGAGTCACAATTCAGAGTCTCAGGAATACAACTCAAAACTTGCATTTTTACTCATTCAGGTCCCTTATTAAGGGTGTCAAAATCTGTTCTTATCCTCTCGTTAGAGAATATACTTTGTATGCAGAATATACCCTGCCATGAGAAGGTGAAGGTGGCTGCTTCTTTGAAAATGAAGCACATTATCCCTGAGTAGGAACTGCTGGATATTTTTCAAGATTGGGACCCACTGTCATTTGCTTCCTGTCAGTGAGCCAAATTTGCTTTTATCTTTCATAGATTTTCAGGCAGAGGTTCATAAACCTACTCAGATTGCTTTGCTCAAGAATATCTGTCAGACACACATCCAACATAGATTATTGGAATTTTATTGAATTGAATAGATCTATGGCACCAGAAGCATCTCTGTCAGCAGCATAGATGCTTTTTAAGGCATATTTACTAGTGGTACAATGTCTCTACACTTCAAATTCTATTTTGTTATCTGTGAGATGTCAGTCATTCACCATCTTTCAGCTTCGTTTTTTTCGTGTGGTGGGTAGGCCTTTTGTGAAGTCTAGATGTCCAGCTCTTCCCAGCTATAGCTCGTATCAAATGTGCAGCCAAAATCCAACTCTACAGAGTAAGTACTTTCATCTGAAAGTCGTTTCCCCTGATTTTATCATCAGTATTTTAAAATGACAATCACTTTGCCCTTTCACATGTGAGTTACGCTACACCCCTCTCCACAGAGAAACTTAAGTCTACTGCATACTATGAGTGTCACAGAATCACAGAATGGTAGGGGTCGGAAGGGACCTCCAGTGATCAGAAGCGGGAGCTCCATATCCCAGGAACTTTCTCCATCTCAGAGCCTTTTTTCCTTTGTTCACCATCTACCTCCTTTCTGGTTCTTCGTGGATCTTGGATTACTTGTTTTGGTTTATCCAGAGTTTTTCTGGGCCTTCCTCGGATCTTGTAATCCCTGTACTGATTGATGCAAGCCTACCTGTTACAGCATTTGTGCTTTTCTGGGCAAACAAACTTTAAATAGCACTTTCCTTGCATACTACATCTTTTTTTGCTTGCATTTTTTCTGGGTTATGCTCTTTTTCTCTGTCCTCAGTGCATTCCTTTCTCTTTCGTCCAATCACAGTATAGTTCTGGAGGTTTTTATAATGTTTTGGGTGATGGAAAGAGCTCAAAACCTCTTGTCTGCAAAGGAATTGCACTCACCTCTTTATGTGCTGCTTTCTTTGGCTTCTGAAAATTAGTAACCAGTTGTGAGTCAGAAGGTTATAGTGCTGTGCCTTCGGTGTGGGAAGTGCACAAAATATACTCATCAGTAGAGAAGAATTAATATAGATACCTTATAAACTAGTGACCAAAATACACTTCCAGTAGTGTTAAGTAGATTAAAATAATCTGACTTTAATCACCCAAGTGTTCATGGGGAAGTTGACTAGTTGACATTGGTTCCCACAGACACTGTTGTGTCCGGTTTGTGTTGTGTACACTGACCCAGGTGCCACACGCTGGTGTGTTCCCACCTCGTGCTGAAGCACTTGACTGCTGGTGCTTTCATGGGGAGATCATCATTCGCGTACAGGCCTCTGATTTCCATGATGGGAGCAAATTCTGTTACCTATAAATTCCAAAGTCCTTGATTGGATATGTAATTCAATGGCAGGTAATACTGCAATCATTATCTGGCTTTTGTCTTCTGGCAAACATGTCTTTCCTCAGCAATGAAACAATGAATAAGTTCCATAGTGATGGCTGATGTCTTAAAAACTGTGTGCCTGCTTTTCTGTCCCCTATGCTGAATGCTTGTTACAAACAGAAGACAAACAGCATTATTTATGTGACATTAAAAAGCTGTTTCTAGAACCGCACTGGACAGACAAGGCTTTTAGTCTGATGTTACTGTTCAGGTCATCTGGGCTTATTTTACCATCATATCAATTCTCACTGATTCTGGTGGCTATAATCTTGAATGAGGACTCTTGGGGAGAGGCTGTAAACTAACAGAATTTAACTCACCATAGATGATTTCCTTCAGTGGTTGCAGTCAACTACTATGAAAAGGTTACTTCACAGGATTTTGACATTTTTGTTTCTATTTCTTTTCTTGTAATGGTTGCTTTTGTCTTGTAACAAACTTGTCCTGCCTTTGGCAGTACAGCAGAGAGTCATCATGAAATAAAACTGCTAGGTAGCAAACTACAAAACAGAACTAATTTTACTCCTGGGGAAGACAGTTTAATCTTGTAAAACACTGAAATATATATGTATACATATGTATATTTCGTTAACACATAGGTAAGTGTGCTCTCTCTGAATAACATCCCTACACTTGCGGTTTAGCAGGCTCCTGTATTCAGTCTCTAAGGTATTGAATCAGACACAAAACAAATACTTTCCTGACCCTCTGGGCTGTAATTGGTTTCCTTTAATGGATTTAATACTGCTGGCTTGCATATTTTCTGGGAAGCCCTTTTGGCATAGATAGTTTGTGTTGTAACTTTTCAAAGAACTGTCTGAGCTGACCTTTTCTGAGTTACACAAAGATAGTATTTCTTGGTTGAAGAGAGGGCAGTGAGTGGTGCAGAAAAACAGAAAGTGAACAAAATTTTCTTCTCCGTTAGTCCACTTGTTTTCTTCTACTCTTCTGAAATATAAGTATTTTTCCTTTGATTAGTTCCTGTTACCATAAATTCCAGTTAGCTGTGGGACTAATTTAAATTGACTAGGAGAAGAACTGATTGGAGGTTGCGAGTTTTGTGCGTGGTGTAGCTAAGAGCCAAAGTGCCAGTTACTGTGATTCATCCACCTCTCTTAAAAAAAACTTCCTTAATCTCTAGCGAAATAACAGTGAGCATTATAATGGATCAGGTAGGACACACTTAGAGAATGCTCTAAGACTGAAATTACAAAGAAAAATGTAACTTCTGAAGGAGATGAAACATTGCCTAATGTCCAGAGTTTACAAAAGCAGTGAATTGTGACCAACTTCTGGTAACAGTTACAAAGCATCTGCATGAATCGGACTTGCATGAATTCTGCTATTTATCCTGTACAAACACACCACAGTCAAATAGGATTGTGGCAAAATTTACAGTGTTTACTGTACAAAATACAGCCCTGAAAACTCTAATTGAGAAGTTGTCTTCAACAGAATGATTCGTATTGGAAAAATTGCAGATGTGCTTAACTGTATCTGACACTGGGCTCTAATTTTTTTTCTCAGACTTATTTCTTAGACTCACTCTGCCTTTAGGAGTTGGTCGATGAAGTTATATAACTGCTGATGTGTTGACAACCAGCAAAGCTAATTGATAATATAATATGAGCACAGTTATGGCATTTTCACTATGAATGTCGCAATCAAGTTTAACTCAGATGTATTCACTAGAATTTCACATAATTTCAATAAATGAGAACAGTGAACAATTGTTTATAAAAGGTGAGTATTTTCCTCAGATTCAAATATACCACACTGCTTTTCTAGGATTTATAAAGAAACTAAAAGCTTACTTCTTTATTTACATGAAATTGCAGCAAAAAAGGAAAATAGTGTTTAAAAAGATGACCTCTCTCATAGTAGATGTGTTACAAAAAATTAGGCTATTGGATCAAAGTGGCTTTAGAGTTTGAAGACTTTTCATGAACACCTAAAACTCTGAAGCTTACGACATTTATTTTTCTCAAATGGTGATGTAAAATCTGTTATATAGATTCATTAAAAGACCTTCACATGAAAACCAGATTTTCTTTAATCATTCCTTCTCTTAGAAAAAAGGCTGCTCATAGAAGATGCAATCTATTACCTCAGCAAGAGTAACTGCCTTAAAGCACAGATCTAGAGAACTTTGTCTTAATCCAATTTAGCTGAGATTAGCATATTTATTTAGATTCGTTGTCAGCCATTTATTTAGCTAGTATCTATTTGCATTCTTTAGACACAAACTATTTCTAAATAACTTCAAATAACATTGATAATCCAGGTTTGTATGTTATTTCTCACCAAACCGAGAGAAGAAACAGACATAATGTAATGGAAGGCTTTTATCCAGTGGACTGAACCTGACTGTCTTTCCTGTTTGTTTCCAGATGTGGATCCATTGAATTCAGTGGAAATGCTGAATTCAGTGGATTTACTCTTGATTTGTATTGGTGTGATGGAAGGAGGCAATTTAAAGATGTGCAGAACTGTAATGGTTTAAGGCTGGGCTGGCTATTTAACAGATTGCATATGCTCTCTATTAACCCTTTCCCTTCCCAGAAGTCTAATTGCTGAAGTAAAATGAATTGCATAGATTTACCCCAGGCTGGTCTCTAGCCCATGCCAATTTACTAGATTGTTATTTAGATAATTTGGTATTTTCCAGCAGACTTTACAATTTGATTAGGTGCCACACTAAAAAAAAAAAGTTGCATTTAAAATAATAATTCTGTATCATTTGCCTCATGTCTTTTCCATCAATGACACTAACATATACCTCCAAATTGACATATCCTGAAATATTTGTTTGATAGGACTTGTAGTATGACTCCCAATCTTCCAAATCCCTATTTTTAGTTGTTTAGGAATTTTTCTAATATTCTAGGTTATAACAAGGAAAAGACATTAAAAACCAAGCTTTTGCTTTTGTGGTCATTACTGTGTACATACTTTAGAGCTTCGAATTAGGAATGGCTAGTCTTTTTCCTCTCCCATGATAGTCCACTTGCATTGATCCAAATTATGTTTCTGAAACACTGCGCTGGACATGCTCTGACCTCTCACAGTTGCATTCATACATAGTAAATTAAAATGTCAAAACCTTTCTGGATACTCCAATGTGATCATACACACTGTTGAACAGTGACAATGTTCTATTCTGCTCTCATGACCCATACCAAGTATTTTTCAAACAAATCCCAAGTAGAGGCAGGCTATAAAGCCCGCCTTTTTTTCCAAAGGAGCTCATGGGTGTGCATGTGGTCAATCTATGCCAGTTGGCTTCAGTGTCTGGGAGTGATGCTGACCATATTTCATTTATGGCTGAATCCTTTAGCTGGTGGGTCCCTAGACTGGATATATGAACATATTATCTGTTGCTCTTAATACTTACTGACTGTTCCTTTGATTTCAGGTCCTTTAAACAATAATAGACAAAATCTTGACAAACACTTTTAAAAGAAGGATCTTGTAACTACCTGATTACTTCTTAAACATTATAATAAAGTTAGTGCGACCATTTTGTTCATTAGCTTAAAGCATGATTACGGTGAACAATATTGAATGTGGATCCATTTAATAGAATCATAGAATGGTTTGGGATGGAAGGGACCTTAAAGATCATCTAGTTTCAGCCCCCGCCATTGCCAGGGACACCTTCCACTAGACCTTAAATGTTCCCAGGGAGGGGGCATCCGAAGCTTCTCTGGGCAACCTGTTCCAGAGTCTCACCACGCTCATCATGAAGAATTTCGTTCTAATATCTAATCTAAATCTACTCTCTTTCAGTTTGAAACCATTACCCCTCATCCTATCACTACATGCCCTTGTGAATAGTCTCTCTCCCGCTCTCTTGTAGGCCCCCTTCAGGTATTGGAAGGCTGCTATAAGGTCTCCCTGAAGCCTTCTCTTCCCCAGGCTGAACAACTCTCTCAGCCTGTCTTCATAGGAGAGGTGCTCCAGCCCCCTGATCATCTTTGTGGCCCTCCTGTTGATTTGCTCCAACAGGTCCATATCCTTTGCTATTTCTTTGCTGTTGAAGATGACCTTGGATTTCTTTGGTGATCTTCGCAGCACTGTCTCAAAACTGGTTAGATGTTTTTGTCCTCGCTATGCCTTCTCTTCCTGAGCCTTACTCAGCTCAGAAATCGAAGCCCTGTATAAATACAAGTGTACAGTGGCCAGTTTATGCCATTGTACTCCTGTAATAGCATATTCTTATATTTACAGGGAGTAATAATTTCTTGCATATTCTTTTTGCTAGGTGAAAAAAGCCTCTTCCAGTTCCTTGCCAATTAAGTTTCCTCTTAATGCTGATTATCTGGTGACTGATGTCTGCTCCTCAAATGTGAAAATATGCATTGCTTTGCCATTTCCACTAAATATCTTACATTTATTATCTTATTAAGATACTCTAGTATAATATTATTAATGTAGTTTAACAGATAATATGCCCATTTCCTATGTAACTCAGTAGCTGATTCTATTGTAGGAGCCTCTCTCCAACCTTAATTATTTCATTCTGTTTTATGAAGTCCTCCAAGAGACATACCGTATCTCCAGGTCTGTAACTGCATAATCTAATCATCCTGTAGAAATTATGCACAAGTATGACAGAGCTCAGACAGATTTTTTAATTCCAACTTATTTCACAAATATCTGTTATGTCACAACTTTTCAACATTCATAAATTGCTGATAACACACATGACCTTGCAGGTGTCCTCTATTTTCCTTGTAAAAATTCAGTTGTCATTTTTTGTTGCTATTTTTTAATTAAAATTCTTAACCTGTTCCAGAATCTGAGATAAGCCTTTTCTAATTCAAGTGACATTTCTCTTCTAAATTTGATTGCACGCACAGATGAAGAGTCAATTAAGGCAAGCCAAGAGATACTGACAACATAGAAAATCATTAGATTCCGTGAAGGTAGCTCAGCTTCAATGTCACTGGGATCAAACGGATACTGTATAATCTCAGGTGTATACACACACGATCTCTTTCAAATGGCAGTTTTTAACCCAAACAGTACTTGTTTTGGCGAAAAACATGAAAAGATCACTTTTGCTTAATTTAATGCATTACTCATCAATCTGAAGAAGAAAATACTAGCAAGATGGTGAAGAAAATTAAAGTGAGGGAAAATATAATCAATTATAAAAAAAGAGAAAAAATGTATTCTTTGAATATACTATATAGTAGTGATCTTTATATGAGAAGTCTGCTGGATTTGTATCATATTATGACACAACACATGAAATAACGGACTGAATTTCTTTTAAACCAATGTTAACTTAAATCATGCTATTGATTTACTTTTAAATTCTCATTATATTCATTTTGTCTGCCAAAGAGATGAAGATCTGTCATTCTTGTGAATGTATCCTTAGTTCTCCATGCATATCACAGCTGCTCAGATCTTACCTTCAACACAAAATTTGATGTTACTTTAATCATGAAACTGTGAATACAATTGTCTACACACTGCATACAGTTTAAAAATGTTTAAAGTTTAAACTTTAATGTTGAAAGGCTTTTTTACCTTTAATTTTATCAATCATTGAATATTCTCTTGTGAAAAACATATATGGGGTTTGTGATTTTATTGTCTTTGAAAGACTTTAAACTGAATATTTTTGAATTAAGGCTGAAAGGTGTTAGTTCAGGATGATGATGTAGTGTCTTATAGGAACTGTATTTAGGTTAACATGTTACCAAGTCTCCTCTCTGGCACAGGCTTTTGGACAGCGACAATGTAAAGTATTTTGGACAGGTTCTCCTGTAATATTTTACTTTTCCTTATCAGTAGAGAAGACTGTTGTCTCCTCAGGGATATATTGTGACAGGAAGAATTGCCCAAAAGATAAATGGAATAAAAAGTACCTGAACTAAACTTATGGGATAAACGGAGCAATGTTTCCCAATAACAGTATTTTGGCTCTTGGGTAATTTTCCATGGAATAATTTAACATTTACCTGGAGGGAAAACCTACTGTCCAGACAACTCTTGTTGGTAATTGACAAGGTTAATTTTGGTTAAACTAAAGGCCATTCCTCTTCCTAAAGTGCTTCCTTTTTATTAGAATTCCTTGCATTACCCAATATGCGTACATCCTCCTCTTGATTTTTACTTCTTACTCATTCAGAGATGTTTATGACTCCCATGTTACATTGTTGTTTTATGTAATGATTGAAATAGAGGCTTTTGATTTAGTTTCCCTCTCCTCTAAATGTCCATGGATCTCTTCTTTACCTTTTTTAGTCATCTGTACTCATATGCAGAAATGATTGGGCTCTCTGTAATTAGCCGTTCTTGGGCCGCATTTATATTTCTCATCACCTCTGATTTTCATCCAGATGATCACCAAACAGTCCAACTGGCTACTGTACATCCAACAGTGAATGCTGAGAATGTCCGAATAAATCCAATCTAACTGACCATTTATTCTGACTGCCATAGTCATGCCCTTGTTTGCTTCTTTCATGAAAGTGGCTTCCTAAAATGGAGTAAGAGACACACTCCTGTAAGGCTGGCTTGCTTATATGACACTATGGTACTTCAAATATTTTCTCTCCATGGCTAGATTGAAATATGTGTCATTTTTGCAACATACTTCTCTTGGTTCTATTGATTTTCTGTACTCTGTCCTTTCATAAGTCATTTTAAATTCTTTGTCCTCTGATGTCAAATGTCAGCCACCCTGTGCTCATCTGTCTCCTCTTTCACACTCTCTGAAGTGAATGACTCATGGGTATATTCTCATGACAGCTTTTAAGTGAGCAAGGACAACTTGTAGTGTTAGCAAGACATCTGAATGGGAGCTGAAGGACCTACAAGAGGCTCAGGTGTCAGAATCCCTCTTCCTGTGACTCCACACTTCAAAGTCTTCTCCCCCTTTCCTCCCCATTGAGCCCTCAGCTGCTCATTTGTTCTGGTGCCCTGTTCAAATGCTTCAGTCCTCCCAGAGGGCATCAAAACCTCCTATCACAGAGCTCCCCAAACTTCTTGTCCTAAGCCTCCTCTATTGTAAATGTCCCTTCATACTTCCAAGATGTCTCCCTTTTTCTTCTCATCTCCTCCCCCACCCCTAAAATTTGCAAACCTTGTTATGTGACTTGAGCCTACTGA
Source organism: Steatornis caripensis (assembly GCA_013398225.1). Lineage (NCBI taxonomy): Eukaryota > Metazoa > Chordata > Aves > Caprimulgiformes > Steatornithidae > Steatornis > Steatornis caripensis. The sequence goes on from VZSC01010170.1 coordinate 39,392, forward strand.
CTAGAATGTGACTGCTTTGTCTTCTGATGAATGCTTGAAAGAAGGATTAGGCAAACCAGGCCTGGAAAATTCTGTAGTTTTCAGAAGTCACGTTGGGCAAGACAGTTGTCTTTCTTGCTTATAAATGTTGTCCTTTGCTTAGAGGCTGTTGAAGTGCAACTTTTGGATGTAATAAGAAAACCCATTCAGATGTTTCAACTTAGATTTCAGTGACTGATTTCATACTTCATAGTTTGGTCTAGGGTTAATTCCTTGCTCTTCTATGAGATGGATAACTAAACTGTGCCTGGAGAGGGTACAACTGAGATATATTGGAGATACTGAAACAAGCCCTGTGTGTGTATTTTTAGGCATAAATCACTCCTGTTAATCCAGATGCTTCTATGTGCAACACTTTTCACCAAAACACATGCAAGATTTTATATGTAAATCAGCTTTATAAAACACAGCAGGAAAATACTCAGTACTCTTAAAGACTGACATTATAATCCCTTCAGAGAATTAACTCATTTTGTTATCTACACAAAATTCAAGAATGACGTGTTGATCATTTGCCAGGTGAATAAACACTGCTGAACTTCATAGCTGGGGTTTTTTTCATAGCAAGTATTTCAACAGATACAAAGATCTTTGTTATGATTAAGGATACATAATCTTCAGATAATGTTCAGGCAAATTCCAGCATCATAAACCACACAGAAAACCTGGTTGCACAGCTCTTCCACAAACTCCTTTAAAATATTCAAAGATTAAAATATTTCTGGATTCATGTGCACACAAATGATGCTTCTACTCCAGGAAGTCACATTGCTCATCTCATGTTGACAGGAACCCAAGATCACAACTGTGTTTCTTCCTTTACTGCTCCTAATCATAAGCAAAAAGTGATCCTGAGACAGTGGAAAACACAGAAATATTGGTGCATGTGGCCTAAGTTACTAACCTTCTTTGGTCTGAAAAATTATCTTCTTGTGATAAGAATGAAGTAAATGAAGTAAAGCACTAAACCCTTTGGTTTTCTAATGCACAGAAATAAAGTGCTTGATGGGATACACCAGGGAAAATAGGAGAAAAAGTGGGCCAGCTTTGAACAGGTGTCTCTGATGCACTTTATAAATTAAGTTCTGTTCTGCTGGGCCATGAGATAGACATTGATTTTCAGGAATTTTCTTTTTTTTTTTTCATTTTTTCCCTTTCCATTCTTTTCCCCATATACTTTCTCATAAATTTACTGCTGCCCACAGAGAATAAGCTTTTATCACATTTAATGTTTTTTTCAAGGTACAACATTCTCCAAGAGATTGAATGAGTTTGACTAGTTGCAAGTTATTATAATTTTCATTTCAAATCCTAGGACTGATTTATTTTCAAAGAATATAGATCAAAGATATGGATAACCCCAGTTATAATGGTATTTACTACAACAATAAGCATGAAAGCAAGAAAATGAATTATGCAGAATTAGGTTAGCATTATTCAAGGGCTTAAAATCCATCTAACTGGTCCCTGGAAATAATTTTAAATAAAGAATTGCCCTTTGATGTAAATAACTTCTTTAGACACCAAGAGTAACCTGTTCATTGTTAAATGCACTGTAACAGATCTAAGAGGTAAATAGCATTCCTGTCCTTGCTAATACTGAAAAATTTTTTTTAAAAAGAACATTGCCTTTTCAATTTTCACAGAATCTTATTCTTTTTCATGGGAAGACATGCACGTACTTCCCCTCAAGTCGGTTGTTTCAGACATACATAAGATCCATAAAAATGTAGTAAATATCTAAGCTGAGACAAGAGAAAAAAAGACTAAAAGAGGGCTATTGAAATTGATATGGAAAATAGATAGAAGGAATAAATTAAACTCTTGCATAGGATAAATAAAAATCTAAACATGAGGATTAAGTAATGGTGACAATAAACCAACTGAAAACTAACGTCCAGCACAGAATAAATGATGACACAAGTCCTCAGTTGGTAGAAACATGAGTAAATCTCTTTAGTAATTGATGTAACTCGAATTTCCAGCATCTCAGGCTGAAACATGCTGAAAATTTTTCCTTTATACACACTGCTTCTTTCTGGGTTTTATTTTATTACAGAGGTAGGTATTTTATTATAGATTTTATTACAGAGGTAGGTTTTTTAATTTCAGAGAGTAATTTTGAATTATAGTAGTATGACATCTGATTCTTTCAAAAGAAAAATCATTTTATTATATCCTCAACACTCTTGAGGGCAGGAAAATGATATATTTGTAGTTCACTATTGCCCTCTTGTGGAAAGAAATAAAACCAAAGATGTGCAACATAAACATAAAATCCAAACCAAGAACTGGGTACTTAAGACCCAGTTCAGAATATTCATTCATCTGTGCCTTAGTTAACAAGCAGTGTTTGTGGACCTGGGTCGTATTCAGTACAAGCAAAGGGATTACTGTTTGGTCCTGTATTAACAGTTTTGATCTTGGTGCACTATTAAAAGTTAGGGTCTTTAAACAATCTCCCATGGTATGGGCCCCTGTCCTGCACAGGGGTCGGGGCAATCCCAAGCACAGATACAGGCTGGGATGAAAATGGATTGAGAGCAGCCCTGAGGAGAAGGACTTGGGGGTGTTGGTTCATGAGAAGCTCAACGTGACCCAGCAACGTGCACTCACAGCCCAGAAGGTCAACCATATCCTGGGCTGCATCAAAAGAAGCGTGACCAGCAGGTCGAGGGAGGTGATTCTTCCCCTCTACACTGCTCTCGTGAGATGCCATCTGGAGTACTGTGTTCAGCTCTGGGGTCCCCAACATAAGAAGGACATGGACCTGTTGGAGCAAGTCCACAGGAAGGCCACGAAGATGGTCAGGGGGCTGAAGCACCTCTCCTATGAAGACAGGGTGAGAGGGTTGGGGTTGTTCAGCCTGGAGAAGAGATTGGTCCAGGCAGACTTTATAGCATCCTTCCAGTACCTGAAGGGGGCCTACAAGAGAGCAGAAGGACTTTTTACAAGGGCAAGTAGTGATAGGACAAGGGGTAATGGATAGATTTACATTAGATATTATGAAGAAATTCTTCATGATGAGGGTGGTGAGACACTGGAACAGGTTGCCCAGAGAAGCTTCGGATGCCCCCTCCCTGGGAACATTCAAGGCCGGGCTGGATGGGGCTTTGAGGAATCTGGTCTAGTGGAAGGCGCCCCTGCCAAAGGCAGGGGCGTTGGAGCTATATGATCTTTAAGGTCCCTTCCAACACAAACTGTTCTATGATTCTATGTAACTTTCCCAAGTATCAAGGAAGACTTAAACTCAGTATCAGAAAGTCTATTCTAATAAGGGTGACATATCACCATCAGTAGAACTTTGAAAAATAAGTTCTGCTGCTGGTCTGATATATTTAGCAGCTCTAACAAGGATCTATGACTGATGTTAAGAAAATCAGAGGCAAGATTATTTAGAAAAGTCAGGTAGAATAAAGAAGTCACGCTTTGCCACAGAATTAAACATAAAAATATACCTAAACGTCACCAATGCACTAAGCATATCTGAAAAGACATGCTTTGAAAATGTCACCAAAATTTCCAGACTAACTTTGCAATACCACTTATTTTTTAAGATTATGCAGGAATATTTAAAATATTAGGATATGAAAATGTTGATCTTGCTCATGCTTGTTCCTGCTTTCCTGCTCATGTACACCTCCAGGGGTGTCAAAGTCTTTATAATTAGGGCAGATAAGGCTGTATCTCTAGGACTCAGTTTGTTGTGGTGACTTTTCACATCACATTGAATGCCATAGAAATCTTCTCTAGATTGCTAATGAAATGTGATATGCTTTGCTGAATGTTTCCTACTCTCTTTGTCTGCCTAAGCTTGACCATAGCACATTAAGATGTTGCCACGCACTGAAGTTTTCTGTGCTTCCTCTTTTCAGAAAGTGGATTCTTCATGTCTAGATCCGCTGCTCTGAGAAAAGAGCATTTACTCATAAAGGTGATGAAAAGCCAAGATTTATAGCGTGATGACTATTTTGTGGTCCATGCACTAGTCTGTTCTTGGACTTCATATACTCTCTTTGGTGAACTATTCACAGTGGTCAAAGGAACTGCACAAAGGAGGTTATGCATTATCTAAGTCCCATCTTCAACCTTGGAGATGGGACTTAGACAGTACATGAATTTTGGGCTGCCCTTTTGCACGAGAGAAATTTATTCTTCATTTCTGTTTTCCTTTACTCACCGAAAGACATAATGGAGAGTTGCAAGTTTGGCACTGTGATTTCAGGTATCTTCTCGAGCTTCCAGAGGAATCTCCCCTGGATGTAATGTTACAAACAGGATTGTGGAGATTGTGCCAGATCCCTTTTAACCACCTGGGAGTAACCCTGCTAGAAACACCCTCCACCCTATGTTCCACTAGCTGCACTGTACAGCATAAGGCTTTGTGAGTTGTCACAGGGATCTAATGCTCTGATGGTCAGACCTGCACATATCACTACAACAGATTTAGCCTGGAGGAGGAATTCACAGGCAATAGAAATGGAACTCTACACTACTCTTTTAGATAAATGCTAGTCATGGACTAGCCATGCACTGAAATCGGCCAAATATTCCACCATTTTAAAGCAAAAGAAACTGACCTTGCTGAGGTTTAAGCCTGTTGTGGGTCAGCAAGTTTTGTAGAACACAATAAATGTTTTTGTTCTGAAGTTCAGTTCCTCCAAGCTGCAGCTCTATGGGGTCTTATCTTAATGAAAGATGTTCTGTAATAACTGATTCTGATTACAGTTGTCCCATTGTCTCTCGTTAATTTTTATTGTTGGAAATGGTTAGAAAATATTTTTTCTCAGGGAAAAAGAAATGCACGTACTTTGAGAATGGACAGTTAATTTTGATAACAGATTATTTGGGAGTGTTTGAGAAGAATGAACTGAGGTATGAAAAACCTGCTTTATGAAAAAAAAAAAGCTGATAAAGCTCAGTCTCAAATATTTACTCAAGAGAATGTTAAAACCAGCTTGGCTGCTGTCCCCAGGTATGTATATGGGAACAGATTTTGGCTGGCAAACAGCTATTTAATACAATGGAAAAAGATGTAATGAAGTTCTAGAGAGGGAAGCTGAAAACAGGGATAAGGGATATTCAGTCTAGACCAAAGAACAGATTTCTAGCAGTTAAGGTAACAGGAGTTAGCACTTTATCTCAGGGCATTGTGGACTCTAACTTCTAATCCTCATAGATAAATCTGACCAGATGTTTCCGTAGCATTAATCAAGAGTTAGTAAAAATCTTAACCTTCCACAGAGAATTTTATGCTGTCTCATCATTTTTGTATACCTCTTCATTTAGTTTCCTCCAGGAACATTTTTTTTGAAATGACTTTTGAAAACACTTTTATGAAAAGAGGTATTTTATTCTGTCTGTTAATCAACTTTATACAACATTCATTTCTAACTCAAGTTGCTATGTTACTAATACTTAAACACAAAGAAAGCAAAATAGAGAATATAGGTATTATCGTACTGGTCAACTGACTATGTTGGATGTCACTGGAGCCAGAATAGTCACTGACTATGACCATGTCTCCAGGCCAAATGTAATACCTTACCCAGTGTTGCAATCATCAGTGAAGGCTGGGAGTGCTCCTTATGGTTTGATTGACTCCTATGCTATCCATAAGCATATATGACTATGTTTCTTCCCTCTCACAGCTCCTACTGAGACCCACAGTTCTTGTGCCTTCACACAGGGCACTTTTAGCCTTATGAAAGATTTTATTTGGTGCTTGGACACTGGAGAAACTGGGCTTTAACTTTCTTTTGCAAGCAGGTGACTAATTTGAAGGTCAAGCTGCAGGAGGAATAACCATGACTGTCACACAGATTACATGCAGATTACATACAGGGGCATTTCTATATGCACTTTCATGATCAGACTGACATCCTAATAGTTTGGTCTGAGTTAAAAAACCATAACAAAACAAAAAACCCGAAACAAAACCTGTGAAATTTGTTTTTAATAATTACTCTGTGCTGCAACTATTTGTGCTGTGATCACAGGTGAAAACGCTTAGTGTTGCAGCTGGTTTCAAGCCTAATTATGCAGCGCAGTATGAATTCCCAAGGATTAGATAAGGAGTATCATGATTCTTTTTGACGTTTTAAAGGGAAAAACCTTGTATCTGGTTACGCCATGCTGATCTAAGGGTAAGGCCCTTGGGAAGGGACCTATTGAGAGGATGCAGAGGGGCACAGAATCACATCTACTCTCTAATGAAAGGCTGGACAGGTCATCTGTACAGGAAGGAGTCTCCTGAAGGCTAAACTATGCAATCAATATACTTCTGTGTTTGCAAGCTCTGGCTGCTATTTTTTCCATGCCCTATGACCACTGACAGAATCCAATTTGCTACTTGCAACACTGAAACACCTGAAAAATATTTTACTTGTTTAAATGTGAACACTTTGTGGTAACGCAGTTCATCATTTGCTGATAAGAACTGGAAAGACCAATGAAAACAGCACTTAATGTAGTTTCTAGAATGGCAAGACTCAAGACTAGTATTTGGTACTGGAGGAAATTAGAAAGAAATAGAGTGTCCTCTTAGTACTTATGGAGAAGTGTACTGTTGGAGTCTGCAGAAAATGCAATTTTAGAAGTTCTGACATTTCTGAACTTAATCATACTGTGGCAGTTTATTAGCAAGTGCCAGTATGAAGTGCTTTAAGTGCAAGTATGATATGAAACCTGTATCAGTCTATTTTGATCACTTACTGTGTTAAAATTATATAATACTCAGGATTAAAAAGACCACGTACCCTCCAGAATTCTCATGTAATTTAGAACATGAATGAGGGAAAGATGTTTTCACATATCAAAAGCGAAATACCTAGCTGCATACCAGATTTTAGTTTATCCATGATAGTCTCAGGTTATGATGTTTGGCATAGCAGTGATGACCTCAGTATACGATACCCTGTGATCTTTAGAGACATACGTAGTAGTTCTTGGGGTTGGATGTTATTCAGCATTTTCCAATGGATGCTGTAGAACTGAAAATAAAAAGCACTACAGATAAGTCACAAAGTAAAAAAAACCCCAACAAAAATTAAAGAAAATCCCTCTTCCAGTTTTATCCCTTACTCAGTAACCAAACATAGATAGAAGTAATGTTCTGAGAAATTATTTTATCTCCAGATAAAAAACTCAGGAAATCTTTTATTATATTGCCACTGTGATTATTTTTAAATACAGTCAGAATGTTAATCACCACTTGATGTCACCGTTGGTCTGTGCGTGTGCAGCTCTTTAAGAAATCTTTCTGAACATCACAAAGAAATTAGAAGTTCAATTAAAATATTTAGAGAGCTATTTTGAAAGAAGTCTTTATGAGGTTAAGTAATCACTCTCTATTTGTCGGTGCTTTTCAAGATACTGGAAACACAATCTCGTTGAACTTGGAGCACCGAAAAGACCTTGTGAGTAGCTGTTTGAAAAGATGCTGTGTAAGCATAAAATCTCTCTTTTAATAAGGACATTTACAATAGCAGATTAAATCTGATCATTACAGTATGACTTACAAACATTGCTAATATCCAACTGCAGAATGAATAGTAAAGGAAGAGAATATACGAGCAGAAGCGATAGTATCTCTGGAAACAAGAAATTAAGAACTATAAGGGTTAATAAGGGCACAAGAAAGATGTTTGCAATCTCTCCTGAAAAAGACGAGATCCTGTTTCCCAGTTTAGGAATAAAGAAAAATATTCTGTTTTCAGATTTCCTTCAGTTCTAACAAGCATGATGAAGTTGACTTGCAGTGTGTTAATTCTGAACATCTGTTCATTTATTTAGGGGCCTGAATAGGAACTTAGTATACCAGGCTAAGACACAATTTTAAAGGAACTTTCTCATATATAAAATCTTGTTTGCCATGAAAAGGCTGGCTTTTTTTTGGTTTTGTTTGTTGTCACACTATGAAACTAGAATTGTGTCTAAACTGAGTGGAACATATGAACTGTGAAATCCTTAGTCTGGACAATATTGTAGGTAATGAGGACACTGTGTAAAGGAGACCAAGTGACACTCAGTGAGGTTGAACTTTCCAGCAGCTTGAAATGCCAGAATGCAAGGTACAGTTCTCCTTTGACATGAGTTTTATCAGTTCTTTACATACTTCTGACATGAATTCTATTATTGATAGTTTTCCTGAACTTTTAAAATGGTTAATTATTTTACCTATAAATTGTTCTTACTCCCAGTCTTTGAACACTGGTTGAACCTTGTGTTCAGTTAATATAACACATCCCTATTGCTCTATTCAGATGCTTATGGGGTTGCATACTCTCGCCTATACAATACTGCACATAGCTTTTATAGACCTGTACATCAAGAGGTCTATTCAAGCATCATTTTAATGCATCAATTATTTTAGGCTATGTAACAAAAATAGGAATTCTAGACTTGAAGTCCATTTTCTATCTGCTCATCAGTTATAGATTAATGAAGACCATTTCTTCATTTGTAGAGTTACAATCACTACAGTAGGTCTAATAGCAATGACTTTCCTCACAGACCAGGAAAGTGTTTTCCAGGGAAGTTCCCAAGCAACGCTAGTATTGTGTGCATGCCCAATATGTGAAATTTGCTCTGAAATAAATGGAAATTGGAAGTGTTCAGGAATCACTAGTATTTGTCCCTTTGCAACACTGAATGAATAAGCTAATTCTATCCAATTTCAAGCTCCTTTCAGCATAATAGTTTCAAAATTACAGCTCAGAGTTTATCACTTGGCTCTTGTTTCAATAAAGAGAGACTCAAAAATCAAAATGGACAAGGAGCAGTAGGAATAAATTTAGTGAGAAAGTAAAAATAGAAAAACGAATTAGAGAGTAAAAGCAAATTCAGGGACAATTTTAAAATAAAACTGGCAGAAAAATGAAATAAAGATACAGTGTAATACATACACATATCACATAGTACATGTGACACACATAAACTGTCCCTTTGGTAAAAAATTGAGTGTTTTTTTTTAGTGGTTTGGCTTGTCTTTGATAAAAGAAATAAACGATACTTTCGAAAGAAAGAGAAAAAAAAGCGTTACTGTTTTTATTATATAATATAATGTAATTTAGGCATTAAATTAATAGTTACTGAGTTCCAGATAGTTTTATAAACTCAGAAAAATTAAGCATTTAAAAGCCATAAGATTCCATACATTTACTTCTTTCTTTTCTTCCCACATTTTTGTCATGCTTTTGCTTGGTATGATGACATAGCATAGCAGAACAGGCCCGGTAATTCAGATAAATAAATCTGGAGTTTGTGAGGCAGCATCACAGAGACATTGTATACTCGCAGTTTTTCTACATTGTCCCTTCACAATGTTAAAAAGAATATTTTATTCTTAGACATTTACCTTCAGTGTATGTCTCTCTCTATATGTAGATGTATGTACATTTAGGTATGGGTACATGTATGTATGTTTATGTGTATATATACACATACATGTCTGCATATAGAGAGTTTTGGTAGTCACAGGGGCAAAGTTGCAATTCTTGTTTTTCATTTTTTTGACAGGTTTTTATTTTACTGATAATTCTTTTAGCAGGGTCAACCAGACAGAAATTTATGTCTTTTTGTCTGTGCAACAAAACTACACCGTGGGGAATCTGAACGTTTGTGACTCTTAAGGAAAATAATTCTTCAGCGGTGAATAGAAAACATGAAGAACAAACAACATGAGGTTTGAACTAGGATTTTCCATTGTCAGCAGCTTCAGCAAACATGTCGTTGTGAACTGGAGAGTTACTGATTGAGGTTATGACCTTTAAATGTCCTTCCAACCCAAACTACTCTATGATTCTACAAGCATCCTCAGGATGGGTGCTTTTCATTAGATATGACACCTGTGCATCAGGGCAGCTTCCAAAGGACTCATGCCCCAAGCACAGGGTGTGCCTAGCTCTGAAACTGTCACCCAGAAAACCTCAGCATCTCCATGCGTACAGTAAAAATATATAAGATACACAAGGTGAACGCAATATCACTCCATTTGCACTCTGGTCTGAAAGCTGCATAACCTCTTTTGGGTGGCACCAAGGCAGCACAAATATTAGTTCACCTAATATACCCTTCCATTCACAGGTGAGTTAGTGGATAAGTGGAAGTGGGGAAATTGTTCACTTTTTTCAGTATCTCAGATATATGTGAGTAGTAAATTCTATTTGACACTGGTGTTTCCAAATGGATTCAATATTTTCCACTTTCACAGGTATCCTTGGCTTCAGTTCCTACTACAGGGCAAGGTACACAACCACAACAGAGCCATCACAGAGCTGGACTGCAACTTTGGTTGTTCTTTTTCTAGCTATTATGATTGTATTTGTTTTTCAAATGAAAACTCTAATGGAATCATCAAAAAGAAGAGTGAAGATGACTTAACTGCACTACTTATTCTGTAAGCATTCGTGTGAATCTAACACAGAATCTACTTTGTCATGGTATATATTTATTTGCTTTCTGTGAAGAGTCAAAAAACCAAATGTTACTCATGCATATGTTAGGCAAAAGTAATTTTTAGTTCCTACAGGTTCATAGAGAAACGGAAAACCCTCTGTTTTCTGGTCTGAAGTCTAGTTTCATTGTAGTTGAGAACAAGGAATGACCCAGCTCTTCTGATTCACAGACAGTTTGTATGAGCCTTCCGCTCACAGCAGACTCGTATATGCTCCTGGAAATAAATCAGGCTACAGAAGCATTTGAATTCATCTTTGTCAGAGACTGCCAAGACAGCAGTAAGCAGTAAAGGACATGCACATAGTATGCTAAAGGCAAAGAATCGATGTGCCTAAACGCCGTGCCTAACTTCTGTGAAGAAGTAGTGTGCTGACCCAGGCAAATCTCAGGCCACAAACCAGCAAGAGTGGATTTACTGCGTTACATCATACATGTTGTTCTTCAGGGTCCTGTTGATTAAGTACATGTTGCAGGAATAGAGCCAGTTACTGGAAATCTAGATCATTTTGCGAAATACCAAGTCAAGCAGGTAAAGCATAACAGGTACACACTGTTGCTATAGGCTCAGATCTTTTCATGAAATCCCATGAGAAACAAGTGATATGTTGAATGCAGGACTGACTGGCACACTGCACCTTACCATGTATTTAAAGAATAACAGAGTTGGGTAGGCAACACATCTGACATAAAATGGGAATGCCGGGGGGCTGGGATGTCAAAAGCATTCCAGATTCTAGTCTCTAGTGAGAAAAGGCGTAAAATTTCATCCTGAACAAAACCTATGAATGAACATGGAAAGGAGCAAGTCAAGGATTGTCAGTTCATTCCTTTGTTCTTAAAACAATATTTCTGGTTCTTCAGGACATATTGGAAAGGTCTGTACAAGATGATTATTAACTGCATCCGCAATTATCTTGTTCAGAACATTTTACCACCCTTGTGTGAGAATATTTAATGTGTATAGGTATGAGAAAGGATATTTGACAGAAGTTGGCTGAAAGGAAGCAAACAGACATGATTACCTTACAGCTGCTAGTAAGGACACTAATGATAAGTGAAAATGAATAACTCAGCATCTGTGGAACCTTGAGCAGCCAGACATTTGCTGTATACTTCAAAACACAAGGGAAGGTTTTAAATGTTCTGGATAGACTTGATCAATAAATCCAGCCTAAAAAGAATCTGACATTCGATAGTCACGTACCCTCTCAGGCATGCCGACAGCAAAATGAAAACCATTGATTTGTTTGTCACCAGGCTTTGCCAGCTAGCAAAATTTTCTGAGCCTAAGATGCACACAGATGACATTATACAGAGACCAAATAGCTGAAAAGTACATTTCAACTGTGAAAATTTCAATGAACAGTAAATGTCAGAGAATTCTCAGTGTACCACATGGGACACATTACCATGTGCTATTTTTTTCTATGCAGCATCCTTCAGAAATTAAGAGCAATAAGATAATGTAAATCCTTGTTGTTGGATGCAGGACTTTCTGAAATGATGCCAGTATTTTCACTGATTTTAGGGAGAGTTACATTTAACCTCTTATAGAGATTTTAATTATTGACAAAGACAGTTCTTTCTTATCAGAGCAACTTTAGACATACCTTTACATAAGCATCTCCAAGTGAACATGCTGAGTATTTGAAGCAATTCTTCTATTAGGAAGAGATAGCTTTTACAGTATTAGTAATTCAATAGAAAGGACCCCATGGGATATGAAATACTCAACATTTTTAATAAAGCTCAGTGCATCATTATTAGAAGTGGTAGTTCGTTTAGATCTCAGACTCTGTGTTTGCAGTGATTAAGGTAGTTTTATATTTACTCATCCTAATTTTTTTCTCTGCCAGATACCTGTCAAATCTACATGATTCATAAAGGAAAAACTTCTGACTAGAAGTTCTTTTGTGTCTTTGATAATCTGAAAACAAAATTTCCCAATATGTGACAGTAGCTTTCTTTATATGACTTAAGTTAGTCATAAGCATACAAAGTGTTTATCAATTCAAGTACAGGCCAATAAACTGTGTTTGCAGAAAGCTTTCACAAGTGCATCTGAGATATCGCTATTTCCTTTACTTTTGTTATCCACGTTTTCAGAGTATGCAGGGATGCAACGAGGAAGGCTAAGGCCCACTTAGAATTAAACCTCTCAAGGAATGTCAAGGACAATAAGGATGGGCTGCTTCAAGTAAATCAGTAGTAGAATGAAGACTAGGGAAAATGTGGGCACGCTGCTGAATGAGGCGGGTTCCCTGATGACAGAGGATACAGAGAAGGCAGATTTGTTGATTGCCACCTTCTCTTCAGTCTTCACTGCTAGGGCTGGCCCTCAGGATTCCCAGTCCCTGGAGGTAAGAGAGAAAGTCTGGAGAAAGGAAGAATTTCCCTTGGTTGAGGAGGACAAGGTTAAGATCACTTAGGCAAAGTGGACACCCACAAATCTGTGGGCCCTGATGGGATGTACCCACTAGTGCTGAAAGAGCTGGTAGATGTTATTGCCAAACCACTCTCCATCATCTTTGAAAGGTCATGGAGAATAGAAGAGGTGCCTGAGGAATGGAGGAAAGCCAATGNCAGTGGCGCAGAGTCTCGTTGGAGGTCTGTGACTAGCAGTGTTCCCCAGGGGATGGTACCAGGTCCAATCCTGTTCAACATATTCATCAAAGACCTGGGTGAAGGGACAGAGTGTACCCTCAGCAAGTTTGCTGATAATCCAAAGCTGGGAGGAGTGGCTGACATGCCAGAAGGCTGTGCTGCTGTTCAGCGTGACCTGGACAGGATGGAGAGCTGGGTGGAGATGAACTTGATGAAGTTCTATAAGGGCAAGTATAGGGTCCTGCACCTGGGGAGGATCAATCCCATGCACCAGTAAAGGTTAGGCATCAACCTGCTGGAGAGCAGCTCTGTGAAGGACCTGGGAGTGCTGGTGGACAACAGGCTCACCATGAGCCAGCAGTGTGCCCTTGTGGCCAGGAAGGCCAATGGCATCCTGGGGTGCATTAAGAAGAGTGTGGCCAGCAGGTCGAGGGAGGTGATCCTCCCCCTGTACTCTGCCCTGGTGAGGCCACATCTTGAGTGCTGTGTCCAGTTCTGAGCTCCCCAGTTCAAGAGAGACAGGGAACAACTGGAGAGAGTCCAGCGGAGGGCTGCAAAGATGATGAGGGGACTGGAGCATCTCTCTTATGAGGAAAGGCTGAGAGAGCTGGGTCTGTTCAGCCTGGAGAAGAGAAGACTGAGAGGGGATTTCATCAATGCTTATCAGTATCTAAAGTGTGGGTGTCAAGAGGATGGGGCCAGGCTCTTTTCAGCGGTGCCTGGCAACAGGACAAGGGGTGACGGGCACAAACTGGAACGCAGGAAGTTCCACGTGAACATGAGGAATAACGTCTTTACTGCAAGGGTGCCAGAGCACTGGCGCAGGCTTCCCAGGGAGGCTGTGGAGTCTCCTTCTCTGGAGATATTCAAAACCCGCCTGGACACATTCCTGTGCAACCTGCTCTAGGCAAACCTGCTTTAGCAGGGGTGTTGGACGAGACGATCTCTAGAGGTCCCTTCCAGCCCCTACCATTCTATGATTCTATGATTCTAAGTATTTCTATCACATCCATTCTCCTTGTCAAGCTAGAGGACTATCTCTGCTGTCAAATGAAAGACTTCAGAACACACAATTGCATTCTGAGATTCAATGTTTCAGTCGTTAATTACATTTCACTGGAATATTCCTCCTGCCCCTCATTTAACACTATCAGTTTCACACATTTAAATCCCCTTTCTTCTTGGTTTGCAAGACACTTTCTACCATAAATCTGTGCCTTGAGCTGACTTTTAAGGACCGTGATCATGTCCCCTCTAATCTTCCTGCTGTTATGCATGATATGCTTGAATCTCTAATCTGAAGGCAAGTCACCAAAGATCTAAATGGATCTTACAACTTTTTTCTATACCTATTTGATTTTCTTGATATCATTAAAATGAGGGCAAGAGGCTGTGACAGTATATCCTGTTAATGACATTTATCATGTACTCTGTATTACATCCCTGAAGTATACATAATGTGTTCGTATATCCTGCTTGATCAACCAAGACTCTGAATCTTGTTTGAATGTCAGCACTACAAAACATTAAAATTAAACGTAGACTTAATGTAATTATGGAAACTAGACCAGACTCCCAGTTTCCTGTGACTGCTATTAAATGCCTTTAAAATTAACCATGAATTTAAAACCCGCTTGTTTCTGTGATCATGAAAACCTGCAATTGATACTCTAGATTCAAATGCAGTACTGAAATTCTTTTCCGCTTTGGGTTTAAGTATCTGATGTATAGTTATTTATGCTAAGATTATACTTCAAGTCCAAAATGTAATCTTTTTTCTTAAATCAAGTATGTTCTAATAATGACATAAAAAAAGATGAAATTGAACCACTAAAACTATCCTTCCTCACTGTATGGGATTCTAAAATAAATATAGGAATGGCACTTATTCTATAATACTTGCAAGAAATGGTATGACACGAAGAGCAGTAATTAGAAATAGATGGTGTAGAAGTCATGTCAGGATGGGCGGACAGTATTCATTTGGAAGAATAGAATGTGTTATAGAAAAAAGGAATCCAGCAAAGCACTAGAGGAACTTATTAAGGGAAAATTGCTAGCGGGGTCTAAATAATGAGGAGAGGTAAAATTCAATACTAGTATAGTACATGGTCTTGTTACGCTTTGTCTTTTAGATTCTTTGGAAACCAATGATTATACTTTCCTGAAGTAGATCAATCACCCCTAAGGCAACCTATTGTACATGAAGAAAACCATTCAGTGAGCAGCTGCAGTAGGAATATAGACTACCCTTTTCTATGCTAATCATTTAATTGGACTATATATTTTCCTCAATATTGCATTTTTCCTCTGACTTTCCATTGCATTCAGATTTTATTCATTATTTCTCAAATAGGGAAAGAAATTTTTTAAGATGTGATTAGGCATAACTTCAGAGATAATATGTCCATTTTGTTTTCATAAGGATTCTAAGTAGGCCAGCTCTGTAACCAGCAAGCTTGGCAAAGCAAACTTAGCTATGGCTAAGCTGTGTTTTCCTTAGTCCCTGAAATATCATGATCCCATCTGCACAGATAGGAATGTTAAATTGGAACCAATGAATTGGGAGTGCTCCGTGTTTCTTGTGAATGACTTTGGTATTTCAGCAAGGAATCCATGAACAGTGGAGCCAGAAGTGGATACTGTAATGGAAAAAGCCGCAATATTTCCTCAGTCAAGGTCATCTTAAGGAAATAAATGACGGCTCTGAGATAATTAACACTGAAGAATTTAAATGTATTTTCTATGGAAGTTGGGGAAACATTTTGCACTCTTCAGTTTGTGAATGATTGGATTTGGGATCTGGACCTGTAGCTTGTAACACACTGCAGTCAAACAACGAATTTTTTATGGAAGTTGGGGAAACATTTTGCACTCTTCAGTTTGTGAATGATCGGATTTAGGATCTGGACCTCTAGCTCGTAACACACTGCAGTCAAACAACGAATTTTTTACTTACTGAGCTATGGTATATTCGCAATTGGATTCTCATTAGAAGACCATGCTATATTTGGCTTAACTGAAAATAATATTTTGATGTGCCTGTGGTGAGAACAATAATTGTATAAAATTGGTCCTTTTTGTTTAACAGCTGTGTGGTTCTGTGCTGTATCACGTAATGTTGAAACAGTTTTGTTGAAAGTCACTGTATTTCTGGTTTTCTTGCTCTGCCTACTTTATCTTTTTATGCTGACAAGACAAAGAAAGAAAAACAGTATCTAAATTTTAAGCAGATTATGCATTTCTTCAGATCTGTTGAAATTCAGATGGAGCCTTCTAATTCACATTAATTGCATCGATTAAAACATTTAGAAGGATTACAAATCATTAGTTACATCTACCAGACTACTCAAAATATTTCTAAGAAGTAATGCAGATCAGCACATCTTTAGTCAAAAACTCAAGAAAAATACCAAAACTGATGTACTGAAAACAATTCTTACAAAAAAATCTTGCATAATAAATCACATCTAGTCTACAATAAAATCATTAACCACTGTTCTCTTCCTCTGCTCTGAAGTGTAAATCACCCATAATGCTGACTTATTTTAAGTCAGTTTGCATATAAAGTGGAAAAAAAGATTTAGTGAGTCTATTGAGAATGAAAATAAACTCCTATCTATATCATTACTCATTTGATAGAATGCATATATGTTGCAAGACTACATAAAATGTAAAACCAAAGAGATAGATCTATCTAGGAATGACTTCTTATGATCTGCTTCTGATTTTATGTACGTACTAAAATATAAGCTTTGCAAAACTCCTTGTTTTAAGATAATCTTGAAAGTATGTAATTTCTTCACTAAAATAAAACATAGCTTTCATTTAGCCTGACAGTGTTGACTCAGGAATATAGAATATTACTTTCAGTAAGAATGCATTGGTTTCACTGTAAAGTAAGGTTTCTTTGCTATCAACCCTGGAGAAACATATTGGTTTCAGCTAAAATGTATTGCCGTGCTTTCTCTAAAACATACAGACATTATAAAACTGTATATTGGTTTCAGTAAAAAATATATTCTTTCCAATGGATTCATGAGGCTTTCAGCAAGAATGTATTGATTTCATTAAAATGTGCTGCTTGAGATAAACAAAAATTCAGTTGAAATCCATTGGTTTCTGTTAAAGCTCATTGACTGAAGTGAAGAACATTACACACTGCTTTTGGGCAGCCTCAGGGTTTTTTAAACAGTGAGTAGAGAGGTACATATCAGTAATCGCGAAGGTAATTGAAAACAAAGTCTATTTTGTAACATCTAAAGGTATAAATATGCTAAATAAATTAGATTTTTATATCACCATCCCATTTGCATCTGTTGCTAAGCACGGAGATAAGTATTCATATGGAAGAAGTATGATATTCTTCATTCT
This sequence comes from Steatornis caripensis, assembly GCA_013398225.1. NCBI lineage: Eukaryota > Metazoa > Chordata > Aves > Caprimulgiformes > Steatornithidae > Steatornis > Steatornis caripensis. Next base: position 56,867 of record VZSC01010170.1, read on the forward strand.
GATGAATATCGTTCTAATCAGGTGTGGAGTGTGGGGTGTAGGCTGTAATATTTTTTGACCTGTTTAGTAATAATTTGTTTTCATACAACCAGTTTTTTATGAGATTGCTTTAAATCAAGTTCAGCATTTTCCTGCTTCATTGAGAACAGGCTCCTTCTGCCTTTTCAGCATTGCCAGGCATTCAATGACAATGACATTTATATATATTAGGAAGCTCTCCTATTGCCAGTGTAATAAATTAGGAACAATATATTTGATTGCTATGACAGTTTTTTAGAGAGGGGTTGTATTTTTCAATATTTTTTAGTAACTTAATATTTTGCTTCCAGTTATTGTATACAGGAGTGATCCAACTGACTTAATGAAACTAGGCAATACGCCTGAATATAACTTAACAACTCTTGTTACATGGAGGAGACTGCTGTCCAGCTTTGAAGCATTATCCTTTCCCTACACTAATGTAGAATTTACATTCAAATTCTCTGTAAGTAAACTTGAAGTGTAAATAATATGTATAAAAATGCAGCTACTCAAAGTTGCTTATGTAATTCAGCGGAAGAAAGTAGGAATGACCACACTGGGCTGAACAAACTAGTCTGTTTTGCATGAGTCCTGTCTCCAACAGTAGGCAGTGACAAATGCCTGGACACTGCTAGAACAGCCTCCAAAAAGTCATGCATAAGAGACTTCCTTAGAGGATGATGATGTTCTTTTTTTGATGTTTCTTTGTGGATTTTTCCATAATTTTTGAAAAATTCTGCTGCAAAATCTGCATCCATAGCACCCAGTGCCAAGGATTTCCCCATGCAAAGAAGTGTCTTCTTTTTGGATGTTGGATTGAACTTGCTACTTGGTTTTTTTCACTTGTTGCTCATGTGTCCTGTACTGGAAAAGATAATGATTAATCATTCTCTTTTTTTCCCCTGCTACTCACAGTTTTGCAGATCACTGCCACATATGGCTTTAGTTTTCTTTTTTCTAGGAAGAAGAGATCTGTTTTTTTAGTCATTCTGCATATGAAAACTGTTTCATGCCTCTGATTTTACTTGTTCCTCCACATTTTTGGGTTCTGCTACATCATTTTAGTGTTGTGAGGACCAGAACTGCACATTGCACTCAAAATGCATTGGCACCATAGGTTTGTCTAGTATCTTCACAAGTTGCCTTTCATTTTTTTCTTATGTAAACCCAGTCTCATGCCTCTTGAAAAGAGATGAAACATCCTCTCAGTTTTCCAAATGAATTTTATTTTTAAATCCTTTCTCTCACACTGCTTCATAACGCTGTGATACTACTGTAAACATTTATTTTTTTAGGTATGTCTTTTAATCTCTTTTGGTGAAGCCAGACAAATAAAATCTGTGGTAACAATGTCCTGGCTGTCTATCTGAAAGATAATAGTTTTTGTCCTGTTTGAAACTATTGCAGCAGTATGATGGAACTGATTGTTTCATGAATCAATTCAAATTGTCAACGCTTTTATGTATTGCTGTGATGTCAAGGGTCAGCAACCCACTCTGTAAGAAAGAGTATTTTGCCAGCCTTCTCGAAAGAATGAGTCAATACCTGTTATTCTTAATTCTCAGGATACTGGTTTGGTATAAAGCTTTTGGAGACTGGGAAGTGCAATATATAACTTGGGAGAGGAAAACACTATACATGTGGATGATGCCAGAAGATATTTCCCATATGTTGGACCTGCACAACTCTATGCTCCAGTATCCTCATGATTATTTTATCTATTGATAAAATATATTTATTTTATTTATTAATATATTATTTATATATTAATCTAAACTGTTGTAATCTAAATACTTGTGACTAAATAACAGTTTACATCTTTGTTTAATACCAAGGCATACCTCTCTCTTTGTTAAAGAAAGTTAAAAGTTTCTCCAGAACCTGGATTTTTTCCCAATAAGTAAAAGACAACGTTTCAGTGCTTTATCGACTGGTAAGCTGAGCTGGAATTCAAGGACTAAAGTACAGAAATACACAAAAGAAATTTTCCCCATAAAAGCTACTTTTGCCAGCCTGATTAGCCTCATTCACAAATCTTTCTTAAAGTAATATTGAGACCACCTTGCTGATCAATCCAGAATTAATATTTCCTGGGCCATCTATTGCAAAGGAATGGAATGCATCTCACTCAAAAGAAAGAAACAGCAATATGTTTTATTGAGGCAAAAATAATAATTTGACAAAGTTCAATACATTCAGTGGAATTTAACAAAATTTAAGAGTGGTTTACCAAGGTTCAGTAAGCTTGATGGCAAGCTTCATCTTATTAATTACTGCATAGAAGAAACGTACAATGGAAAACTGAGTTAGACTTGAGTTAGAATGATCACACAGAGACTGGAGATGCAAAAGGGTAAGCAAGTCCCTCCCATTGAGTCATGAGGTTCAGAATGGACCCTCTTGCTTTCTAAACTTCTGATGGATCTTAGGTGCTGCTAAGCCCGATCTTAGTCTCAGAACTGAACAATGATTTATGTCTAACGGAATTATCTATACAAAGTTTATAATAATATTTAATAGCTGTGTGGATTAGTAATGTTTCATTAGTACTAATTCAGCATTCTGTTGGTCACTTACCAAAGATCTGCCATTGGTAAAAAGGTCTCTGTGCCTCGAGGAGCAACCTCGAGATGTGTTCCAATTCAAGGGGAGATCGCTGCCATGCAGCCATGCTGCTTAGCCCAAAGAGAGCTCAAAAAAGGCTTCATTAGGATATTATAGTTACGTGATAAAGTGGTTGGCTTGTAGTCAAATTACACATGATGGGAAAGGTACGCATGAGACTCCTTGTACCCACATCTTTCTTTACTCTTTGATAAATAAGACTTGGAAAAGCCACCTACTATTCATGTGTTATGATTGCTGTACCAAGCTCATACGTATCGATGCTCACTGGGTCGCTCTGCTCCTTTGTGGATTTCAGAGAGCAGATTGAAACTATAGGAGTTTGTGGCCCAGCTATGGCTCAGGCCTGACCTCCTTTGGACCCTGTACCAAACTACTGTTAGTTTGGTTAAGGGGGTCGAGTGTATCCATCACACCATCAGATGCACTAAAGCTCTGACTCAGAGCAACTTTTCATTTACAGAAGTGTTGCAGGAAACTGCTTTCAATATTTACAATTCTACTTTGAATGAGAGTACGTATGTGCCAAAACTTTGCTATTTTCCTGAGTACCTTAGACATTTTTTTCTCTGATTTATATTGTTGAAGGGTATATGAGACCAAATCGGCATGAAGATCTCCAAAATTATTTGCATGGCAGGTGTTAATATAATTAGCATAACAGTGTCAGTACTTGATACTATCGCTCTGTAGACATCTTTGAAGCTAGCATTTCTATTTCACGGAGGTGAAATTATTAGGAACTGTAAAACGGTGGTCTAAAATTGATGGAGACAGTGGCTTCCAAAATATGTTCAGATAAAACAAGTTATAATCAGGTCTACTTTTGTCTGCATAAAATTTTAAGCTGCATGCTTTGAGACCCTATTTGTATGTTGTTTCATTACTTAGAAAGTTCATAGCTGTTTTTGTTGGTGGGATCTGAAGAACATATAACTTTGAGGAAGAGACTGGAAATTGTAAATAAAATTTAGCAAACAAAATAATAACGTCTTTCATGTTATTTTATGAAAGTCCTTCAGTGAGCAGACATAGTTGCTGGACAAGTAGAAGCCTGGGAACTACTTAAACTATCGAATTTAATTCAATCCTACAATTTTTTAAAAACGTGAACTAGTTTGACAGTTTTGAATTAGTTGTGCAATCTCCTAGAAGAAAAAAACCAGAAGATCTAAACAGCTGGTGGACAGCTCAGAGGGATGTAGAATTTGTAAACTAGGGCACACAAAGAAAGACCAGAAAATGAAATACAACAATATACTCTTTCCTTGAACAGTGCTTTCATCTTTCAGCACGCCAGAAGAATGGCATTATAGAAATAGGAAGGTTCAACAACAATCTTTAAAGGGCTGGAGGAAAATCAATTTTTCAGAGAAAAGAAAGGATTAAACAGATATAGTAATTGAATAAGTGAAGCTGGAAAAAAGACAGACGTTTAGAAAAGTAGGAGACACATTAAGAGTAGCCAGTCATGTATATTACATACCTTTTTGCTAACAATAGCAGATACACTCAACAAAATTTATGGAAAACATTTTTTTTTTTTAAAAATTAGTTCTGAAAAATATACTTAATGACTCACATTTAATCTTACCAAATTCTGTGTTCTGAAATAACATTGCATGGCTCAAATGACAGGTATCAATAGAGCAAGTATGAACACAAATTTCCTTTTCATTAGTTACACAAGGCTATGAACAGGAAGGGCTTCCTGTCCTGGGGGCTAGGAGCAACAACATCACCAGCTGAAGAAGAGGGTTTCCTCTTGTGGTATAGTCTCTCATAATGGGTCAACTGCACAAAACTTTTGCCCCTGTCTTGCTTCCACTCTTTGTGAAACTTACATATGACTGCTGCTGTGCACAAAATCTCTGCACAAGTTTATACATCAAGCCTAGTACAGAATTTCCTTGTCTTGCTAATTCTTACTACAGAAAAATAAGACCACACAGATGTGAAATAGCTTCATTATTAATTACTAAAATATTCCCCGAAGGGGCAAATTCTGTGTGCAGAACCCCACAGCAAGAAGAAAAAACAAGTGAAATTTTGTAGGGATGTTATGTATTTTTAGCCTTGGAGAAAGCATGAAGTTCCATTGTGGGGCACTGGGACAAAAATCAAGCAAGATCCTCATTGTGTAGCACAGTCAGTGATATATGGGAAAAATGATCACGTGTGCCGGAAAAGAGCTTTGCCTTCTAGCGGCAGATACTGAGGGATAAGAAAAGCATGATAGAAAAGAGAATAACAATAACAACAATAAAATAAATATAATAACAATAATCATAATCCTTACAAGGGCTTAAAAATAGAAACAAAACGCCTCTGTAAAGAGAGGAGTTGAGTGAAGAGAGATTTTATTTCTTTATTGAATGATCAGAGATTATTTCTATTTACTGTAAAGTACTCTACTTATATTTCTCCCTGGTTACATTTAAAATTTTCTTGTCTGGAGTCTTTAGACATCTTTTATCTAAAGAAGTAAAACAGAATAACCCTTCTCCTGCTGAGGGGATTCCTATACTGCAGTGAAATAATTAACCATAATGCACTGTTACTCATTTCACACCTGGATGTCTTAAACAGAGGATGAATTAAATCATGTTTCCACATCAACTTCTCCTGATATTTACATCTCAGTGCTGCAGAAATATGAAGACTGAATACATTTACCATCTCTGATATCCACTGACTGACTGACATAGATTTGAGTCAGAAAAAAATAGTCTGGATTGCAATTCACTCTCTTAAATAGCTCTCCCACAAGCCCCTAGACAGTGTTTCAAATTCTAGCAATTCATCTGAAAGAACAATCGCTTACTTGGATGAATTGTGGTAGATTACTGGTCTCTGTAGAATTCAGGAGAAAAGGACAGAAACAGGTTAAGAATGTCAGAGAGTATTTATTGGAAAGTAAACCATACTTTTTTTTGCTGAACAATAATATATTGTAATATTTTATATTAAAAAGTTTATTTGGTGATTGGTGATTCTCATGGAATAGTAAATCATATTATATGTGGTATGATTCTTGATCCAAAACACTACTCACACTCTCATGTTAAGAACAGCACATTTTAGCAAAGCTTTTGTTACTGTCTCTCACAGTATCCTTCTGAACGAAATGTCCAGCATTTAGCTAGGTGGGTACACAATACAATGAGTGAACAATTGGCAGATGGTCAGGCTCAAAGGGTTATAGTAAATGGAGTAGCATCTGGCTGATGGCCAGTCACTTGTGTTCCCCAGGGCTCAGTTTGAGGGTTGGTTCTCTGATATTTTTAGCAGTGATCTGGACACAGGAGTTGAGTGCACACTAAGCAAGTTTACCAATGATACTAAATTAGGAGGGCCCATTGTTTCCTTAGAAGGTCCAGAGGATTTACAGAAAGATCTTGACAGATTAGAGCACCAGGCAATCACCAACCATACAAAATTTATCAAGGACAAATGTTGGATTCTGCACCTGGGATGGTGTAATCTGATGGATGTATGTATAGACTGGGGTATAAGAGGATGAAGCACAGCCCTGCAGAAAGGGATCTGGGGGTTTTGGTTGATGGTACATTCAATATCAGCCAACAATGTGCCCTGGGAGCCAAAAGGGCCAACTCTTTCCTGCAGTGCATTAAGCTCAGTATAGCTAACTGGTCAAAAGAAGTGATTGTCCCATTATAGTCAGAATTTGTGCAGTCTCACCTTGAGTACTGTGTGCCGTTTAGGGCTCCAGAACATAAGAAGGATGTAGAAATATTAGGATATGTCCAAAGGTGGGCAAGAAAGGTGGTGAAAGGACTAGAAGGCAAGATTTATTAGGGGTGGCAGAGGATACTTGGTTTGTTCAGCTTAGAAAAGAGGAGACTGTCCTTAGAGGTGACCTTACTGTTGTCTACAATGTGGGGGAGTGGAGAGGGAGCTGCTGGGAGTACTGGTGGATGAAAGGTTGGACATGAGCTGGCAATGTGGGCTTGCAGCCCAGAAGGCCAGCCATATCTTGGGCTGAATAAAACCAGCTGTGCCCAGCAGGTAAAGCGAGGTGATTCTGCTCCTCTGCTCTGTTCTGGCGAGACCCCACCTGGAGTACTGTGTCCAGCTCTGGAGTCCTCAGCACGGGACAGATATGGACTTCTTGGAGTAGGTTCAGAGAAGGGCCACAAAAATGATTACAGGGCTGGAACTTCTGTCCTACAACGAAAGGCTGAGAGAGTTGGGGTTATTCAGCCTGGAGAAAAGTGGCTCCGGGGAGACCTTATTGAAGCCTTTCAGTATTTAAAGGGGGCTTANGGGACAGATATGGACTTCTTGAAGTAGGTTCAGAGAAGGGCCACAAAAATAATTACAGGGCTGGAACTTCTGTCCTACAACGAAAGGCTGAGAGAGTTGGGGTTATTCAGCCTGGAGAAAAGGTGGCTCCGGGGAGACCTTATTGAAGCCTTTCAGTATTTAAAGGGGGCTTATAAGAAAGGTGGGGACAGACTTCTTAGTAGGGCCTGTTGCAATAGGGCAAGGGGTAATGGTTTTAAACTAAAAGAGGGAAGATTTAGACTGGACGTAAGGAAGAAATTTTTTACAATGAGGGTGGTGAAACACTGGAACAGACTGCGCAGAGAGGAGGTAGATGCCCCATCCCTAGAAATATTCAAGATCAGGCTTGATGGGGCTCTGACCAACCTGGTCTAGTTGAAGATGTCCCTAGCCACTGCAGAGGAGTTGGACTAGATGACCGTTAATGATCCCTTCCAACCCCAAACCGTTCTATGATTCTATGATCTCTTGTCTCTGGCTTTTGCTGATAGAGAATGGCTTAAAGTTGTGTCAGATGAAGTTCAGATTGGATATTAGGAAAAATTTCTTCACTTAGAGTGTGGTTAAGCACTGGAAAAAAACCCAAGCCTATCAACGTTCAGTAAGTGTTTGGCCAACACTCTTAGATACATGGTTTAACTTCTAGATTACCCTGTGTGGAGTCAGGAGTTGGGCTTGATGATCTTCATGGGTTCTTTCCAGCTCAGAATATTTTGTGGTTGTATGATTCTATTTTACCTGGAAATCAAGAATCCACTGCATATGGATCATCCTTGTTCAAGCATAGAACTATAATACAGATTTACAAAAATTTCTGAAATAATTTGCAGCCTCATTTATCTTTCTCCAGACACCCATTCATCTTTGGATGTGAATAAACACACAGATTTCATCCACATTTCTATGTTTTGAAGAGAGATCAGAGTTGTGAGATGATGCTTAATGTCTTAAAAGGATTTTCTGAAATATTGAGTACCTGCTTTTAGAATATCTACCTACCTTATCTTGTGAACAGTATCACGCTAGGTAGCCAAAAATATTCACTCTTCTTTTTAATGTTAAAGAGCAAACTTTTTGCATTGCACTGGAAAGCATGACAATTTGAGAGCAAATAAAATAGGAAAAAGTGTAGCATGAAATGTCTATTTGTCTTACGATTTTTAAAAAAGGCAATAAGTGCTTATTTTCATATTTATTTAATTTTGTAATATGGGATGTTTTCTTATAAATCTTAAAAGATCATAGTAAAGTGGTTTAACCACAACAGTCTTTTTTTGCCAAATATATTTTAAATGGCATTATAGAAATAGGAAGGTTCAACAACAATCTTTAAAGGGCTGGAGGAAAATCAATTTTTCAGAGAAAAGAAAGGATTAAACAGATATAGTAATTGAATAAGTGAAGCTGGAAAAAAGACAGACGTTTAGAAAAGTAGGAGACACATTAAGAGTAGCCAGTCATGTATATTACATACCTTTTTGCTAACAATAGCAGATACACTCAACAAAATTTATGGAAAACATTTTTTTTTTTTAAAAATTAGTTCTGAAAAATATACTTAATGACTCACATTTAATCTTACCAAATTCTGTGTTCTGAAATAACATTGCATGGCTCAAATGACAGGTNTATATTATATTTTAAACATTTTTCTGATCAGTCCTAAACAAATTTTTCATTCTACACCAAATAATGCCTGGTAGATTTAATGAAATGAATTCTTCACGGGTATTAGAAGAGCGCAGCAAGGACTTTTATTCTTCTTGCTGTTATATGGCTGCATAAAATTGAGTCGCTGCTTAGCTGCTGTTTTTATACCTAAAGTGGACATAAAGAAGGGGAACAAAGGCTTAAAAGCACAGTGGTTCTCTTTGCACTGTGTGCTGTCCACTGACCTGTGTCGACTCCTGGTGTAGCTCTTGTGCCACTCTGCTTTACGATTTGGTTTCATGGCCTCCCTGATAAGCTTGGGAAACAGACTCACCCATTTAACAAATTCTGCACCTTGCATCATCTGTTTTCATCCATGTAGCTCTACAGATCTCAGCTGTGGGGAAATCTTCACCAGCAATCACCTCAGAATAACAACAGGTTAGAGACCCTGGACAATAATTTCCGTAGCATTAGGTAATTCTGAACTAAAATATTATGGAAGAATATGTCTAGCATATTTAAATAGGAATTATTTTTCAAATAGGAAATAAAAGCATAGCAATAAAGAGGTGAAAAATCCCATAAAACCCTGGATTGGGCCCTGCTGCTCACTTTACAGTAACATAAAAAGTGTATTAAAATATTAATGTGGGATAAGGTGATACAAATAATAGGTCATGCTGGAAAAAGATTAAAGACATTACAGGACATGTCTATTGAATTTGTTGGCTTAATAGCTATGGTTGTAATTTAAAAGCCTCCACTGTGAGGTGCAGGCATATGTGGAAAGTCTATTTGTCCATTTTTATCTTAGACATGACAATAACCCCTGAGGAAATCTTTATAATCTACATCTAAGTACTTCCTAAGATTTCTCAATACCTTTCTTATGATAAAAAAAAAGAAAATATCCATGCATTTTAAATTAAAATGTAGTGTTTTCTGAGTAAGGAAAGAAATTATGCCAATATTTTTTTCTTTCAAAAAGCTTGGTCAAGTACGACATCTTGACTCATTCCACATGCATTTCACTAATAAGAGGAACATAGATGCCTCAGAAATCCAAGGGAGTAAATTCTTTGTTCTGCTGAACTAACACTGTCAAGATGCTGAAAGCTGGATAGGTAAAACAAGGTAATCAACAAATAATCTTTTTCTTCTTTTATAAATTGGACTATAGCCTTTTGTGTAAGCGAATTTCTACTTCATTTTTAAGATTTATTGCTAATAATTACGCCAAACATTTTCAATTACTCACAGCTTTCAAAAATCACTCCAGCATCTGTTTACTTTCTCAAAACTCTTAGTCTCATCAAGAGAAACCAAGCACTGCACTAAATATTTCTTCCTGTCACTCAGAAGAGGAACAAGTGGAATAGAAAAGCCTAGAATGAATTGCAGTGACAACCGGTTTTATATTCCTGCGTCGGCACCCTGGCATGCAGTTGTGTTCACTGATCTGGTGATGCAATTTTGTTTTTCCTTCACCTGGTCACAGTATCACTAGCTGGAACTAACACAACCAGCTGTTATGTGCAGTTCTGCTTTTGAATACATGACGCACTAAGAAAATAAATTAAAAGTGATGCTCTAAGCCTTTTGGCCTATATAACCCAGAATGTGAAACCACATTCATATTGATACATTCACCTATTATAACATGCAAGATTTTGTGCCCCTCATCAGCCTCTGAACAGTCTATTTCCGTGGCCATTCAAAAGGTTAAGAGCTGGGATGGATTCAGTGATTTAAAATACTTATTAAGATCTAGGAACTCTATTGAAGCTGGCACGCTGTTTAACTTCTAAAAAGTATCAGTGTGTGTGCTACAAACACTTGTTGTATTTCAGTGGTAACCCAACAAGGCTTGACTAGTCACATAGTCTAAAAACAATAAACACCCTTGCATCCTCCTGTCTGAAGTGTCAGTCTTTAAACTCCAGAATGATATCTCTGTATTTAAAACTGCATTAAGGAAAAAGCTTTATGGAATTTAGCAAAAGTAGAATTAAGGCTGCATGAATGAGTTTGATTTAGCCTGTAAACACAGGCATATGAAATAATTTTGCAGGATTGTGCACTGTTTTTAATATAAGATCCTGTTTCAGCAGGGAATAAATGGGAGAGGGAACAGGCAGGTAAAATTGCAAGGTGATTAACAAACTGCTTTCAGTGCACGGACTGCTCTACTCAGCACATCCTGAGACTTTTCTGAGACCTTCTCCACAACACATGCCTTTTGGTTCCCTTTTGATATTGATAGATGGTTACTTCTCCACTTTCTGTCTGCATGAGCTTGGTCCAAAAGTGCAGCATATCCCAAGTGCCATTCAGGAAAAGTGACTACAAAATGAGTTTTTCTGCATCTTACCTTATGCACAACAGAAAATTCAGTGTGCTCTTGTCTCCTGATTATTCTACTCTTACACCTTTATCCCAAATGCTTGATATTTTCTTTACCATTGTCATTCCTATTTATCATTGATGGCTGTCTAGTTTTGTAACCTTGATTTTTTTCTTTGCTTCTGCCTTTTTAAGGTTCGTTGTCCAGATTCAGAAACAAGAACTCTCCGTGAGTGCCATAATACAGGATTTGCTTCAACTCTCAAGAAATGCAAAAAACTAAACATGACCATAGTGCTTTAGGCTAACAGTGCAGCTAACAGCGCGCCACCCGTCAGACAGTACCTGACAGCAGAATTGTAGGAAGGAGTGGAGAAACAGGGAAAGCAATGTGTGACTGAGGGATTGTCTGAACCAGAACTGGGTGTTCAAACATGACAATCCTTCCAGCACAGATGTCCAGGCACCTGTGCGATTCTCTTAGCAAGGTCACCACTTGGTTTTAAATAGAATGTCCTACAAAAGTAAACTCATAAAATTTTCTAAAACTTCTTCCGAAAGAAAGCAAACTAACCAACCAAGAAGTAATAAGTGAATTGCTCTCCTGTCAGTAATGTACCTCAATGTACTTCATATAATTAGAGTGAATCATCACAGCCTCCTAAACCCCTTTATAAGGCTTAGACCACAGGTGTTCTCCTAGTAATTTGTATAACTCCCTTTGCCACACTTTGAAATAGGATATCTACTTCTGCGCTACCTGCATTTTTATTGCACTCTGGATAATCCAGCTCATGCATAAACAATTTCGTTCAAAATTAAACAGATTTGGAGCCATAGCATTTTCTTTTAATAATCCTAACACAAAATATAGATACTCAGGTCGTCTTTTTTCTGCTGGATTGAACCTATATTCTATTGTTTAGGTTATGTGATCTGTAGAGAAAATGAGAGGTGACTTCTTATCTACAAGAAAAAGCTGTCTGATAAATCACAAAGATGAATAATTTATATCACAGGAGCAGAGAAAACAGCATTTCACACTGTTTTTCATGCAAAATGTCATATGAATTCCAAAAGGACCAAACAATTTGTGTGAATTTGAGACTAAATTCATTGCCAGAAGTAGAAAGAGAAGGGAGGAGAAGTCTCAGTATTGCTGTGATTGCAGTTTACGCAAGGAAAAGGATTATGATTCAGCTCTTCTTTTTTCTATATTGACTTAAATAGAGAAATAAATTAAAACCACAAAAATCAATACAAAGGAATAATTATAATACACATCCAAACAACATCAGTACTGCAAATAAGGCAGGGTTTGTGTTGGATTTTTTTTTCCACACTCAATTTCAGTCTGGTTAGAGGAAGGCTATGAGGTTCTTGTTGTCTTGTTTCATAATCAGACATTAAAAAGTCCTGTAACTGAAGAAATTTGGTTGAATATTATTGTTGTTACTACTGTGGCCTTATGTTGCCAGCTGATTTACATATAACCTCACAGAAGATGGCTTAAAGGCTCTTGGTAGATGACTGAGCAAGTTTAGTATGCAATAGACAGGCACACAACACCTGTCTGGAATAAAAGCAGCAGAAAACAGTAGAAATAACATCCCCAGGAAATAGAAGCCCCACATGCTATTCATGCATCAGGAAGAGTGTAGCTGTACAATCAGAGGGGCCTCCAGTGCACTGTGGAGCGTAATGAACAGGTGGTCCCAACCCTCACAGCAGGGTTATTGGTTTGGGCTTGGTGTTGCTGTAACTCTGGGGGCAGGGCATCCAAGTCAGCATGACCTGAAGTCTCTCATATCTCCTTTATGAGTAGACTCTGGAGATGGTGATGTTATGTATTCACACTAATTGTCACACTCTTTCCCTCTGTCTCTTCCTTTTTATCGCATCACAGATTGGTTTGGATTAGAAAGGACCTCTAAAGATCATCTAGCCTAAACCTCTTTCACCAGATCTAGGGATCTTCCACTAGATCAGGTTGCTCAAAGTCCCATCCAACCTGACTTTGAACACTTCCAATGACAGGACATCCACAACTTCTATGTGCAACTTATTCCAGTGCCTCACCATCCTCACTGTAAAAAATTTCTTCCTTAAGTCCAGTCTAAATCTACCCTCTTTCTTTAAAACCATTGTCCCTTTCCTGTTGCTACATAGCCTGGTAAGAAGTCTTCCTCCAACTTTCTTTTAAGCTGCCTTTATATGTTGAAATGCCAAAATAGTATTTTATTGTAACAGTTCTTCCCATTTGACTTCATATAAGATTACTTAAAGCCAAACTATGTGCCTAATCTTAAAGACCACACAGTTGAAATTCAGTAAGGACTTGAAAAATCAAGTCAGCCACTTTCATGGCTTTCAGCAGACATAATTTTTGTGTGTGGTATGATACTTTTATTTGCAAATCGAGAATGCTGTCTAATATTTGATTAATCTCTGCTGTCATGTTGCAAATGATGGATAAATGTTGCCTAGAAAACCACGAGGATTTAGGACAGGCAGCGTGTGGGAATTCTGTTTTTACCAAATATTAAGGTTCTGCTTGGAAATGTCTCAATATTTTGATATATGACTCCTGCACAAGTATAAGATAAACTAAAGTAATACGAAATTAAGTGAAAACAAATTTTAAAAGTTATACAGAGCAGCTTGAAATTGTTAGTTTGTCGCTATATTTAAAACACCATTTAGTTCAATTTAGCAGTTTCTGGAAGAAATTAAAAGCGTGTAGAAAAGCTCAAAAATGGCTTGTTTTTTCTACGCTTCATCAGTAGAGAGCGCTGTTAGACAGCAGCAACTCACAAAACCCTCAAGCCAAAAAGGCACAGAATCACCGTCTGCAGCCAGCGGCACAGCACCGCGGAGAGCGACGAAGTCAACTACAGAGTTAGGAAAAAAGCAAGATTAGACTTTGCATCGTATATTAAAGAAGTATGAATGCAATTTTTCACAAGATAATAGTATAGATGGAACATCAGTAATTATGAATTCAGACACCTAAACATCCTCTGTTCACATACACTTCCACTGAGAGAACAGATAAAAACTGTTCATAAAGTGGCGCTTGGAACAAATCCATTGCGCGCAATGAAGCTGTATGCTCGTCCACATCAAGATGTTATTTGAAGATTAATAAGACCGAGTGAAATTAATTAAATTACAGTGGCAAAGGGAATTAAATGAAAGTATGAAATGCATGATGCACAGTAGTCATTACTGGCCATAGCTTGTGCTGGGTGGTGCTCCATGCCACTTAATTGATTCCCTGGGATTTGGGGGAAAATTTGCTGCCATTTATCCTACAGTTTTCATATGAACAATGGTAAGACTACTCAGGCTAGTCAAGTCAACGAGAAATGTCAATTCTCATGGACACGAATAACCAAACTCATTATCAGGGTTTGGCAACTAAACTACATCCAGCCACCTTCAAATGACAATTTGGTTTTGATATTTTATAAACTTTTCCTGTTGTACACACATTTTATTTAAGTGTAAATGCATTTCAGAACTATACTAAACTATAGTTTAAACCAAAAGAAAGCTACAAACCACCAGGTAATAGCTTCCCCCCTTCCTAAGTACATAATTAATAACATATTTGTGTATTCATATTCTGGGATACATAGGCACATGGCAGTGTTCCGTCTGTATAAGGAGCTTTCTTATTTTAAAAAGCAGAATGGATTATCACAAATCAGATCGAGGCTTTTGAATGCCTCTTAACACTGCTGTTGATGAACTACCAGAATAATACAATGTGGAATTAATGTCTGAGTAAGTGATAGCCAATCCCCAGAGCCTGGGCTGTCTTACATCCTCCCTAAGTGTACACGATAAATACCACATGCAAAAATCCACCTTATGAGAAATAGTTTCTCAACAGTTAAATATAATTAAGTACACAATCAACATTTCCAACCTTTCCTTCTCTCTATCTTCTGTGTTCTTAAGCATTTTATGCAATATGATTAGACAGATGTGCAAACAAGAATATCTGAAAATGTGAGGAAAAAGATTAATCACTTGCTCCAACTCTTGTTTAAATCAAGGAAAAAACTTGCAGCATCTGGAGTGTTGTAGGATCCAGTTCCCCCCAATAATCAGGAGTTTCAGACCCCCCCCCCCCAAAAAAAAAAAAAAGTTTAGGAAGAAATTTTTCCTCTTGGTGACTTATTTCCTGGATGCTTACTGCAAAGTGCCTTCTTTGAGCTGTCTTTTACTAGGCACTGTCAGATAAATTAGGACAGTACAATCTAATAGCATATTGGTCCAACATAGTATGGCACTGACTACACTCTGATGCTAATTTTAAACACTTTGAGGCTTTAGCACTTTGAGGCTAGCTCTCAGTCCCAAGTCTGTCTTGCCAGGAGAGGAATGATCCATCTGCTCGGCACAAGTCCCTGCCTGACATCTGCCTGACAGGGCTTATGACACAGGGCAGAACCTCACCACATTCATGGTCTTCGCATTTGAACAGCATACTCAGAGCTTCTGTTTTTCAGCTGGGAGGGGGTAGCACATAATGGGTCTGTTTGTATGTGCTGGGCACCCAGATGTGGATTCATGGCTGCTCGGGTCATCTGTTGTGGAATGAAGATCCCAGCAGAGCTTGACCCCAGATTCCATTAAAAGGTCTCTGGTGGTATTCTGGCAAAAGCCATGAGTGAAGCAGTCAGAGAGTGTAGATTAATCTATGTGAAACCATGATGCAAACAATGGAACTATGATCATAAAATCCTCCGCAGACATTTCAAAGAGATTTTTTCCATGCTTTGTGCACAATACATCACTTGTTTAACTCACATAAGAGAACTTCTTGTACGCACATTTGAAAAGCCTTTTACAACTGCCTGAGCTATAGAAAAACAATTTTAAAAGCTTTCCTTTATAAAGACATGGTATTTTTACAGCATCCACGAGGAAATGACCCTACCAGAGGGGTTTGGTCCCGTCACCTGTGTAGCATAATGGTGTTCTTGTGGAAGCTGTTTATAAGAGAGCAAACTTCAAAGCTGATTCCTGAAAAGGCGGTTACTATCCTTAAAAATCTCAATAAATATTCTTACTTAAATCTAGAGGTTTCATCCCATTCTGCCCACAAATATAAGGAACAGATTCCTCCTCAAGGACCTGCTCTAGCTGCAGCCCTCAGGCTTGAACAACTGCCTCCCTGCTTATCTTCCACTGATCAGTGCAAGATGCCTGCCACAGAGGTGAAAGATCTCCACCTTTCAGTCACCATTCTGCACAGTTCTGCAGAGGCATAAATAAGCTGCACAAGGTTTGGTGACAGAGTATCAGTAGCCTGAGTTTTTTAATTTTCCATGCAGTTGAGCCAGACTGCCTCGCTGACCTTGTATTTCTCTCCTTCCTCTCCCTGCAGAGCACCCGTTTCTTCACTGTCCCTGCCCGCAATCTTGCCACTGTTGGTGCCAGAGCCTTCCCAACTGCTGCTTCTGCCATCTGGAACAGCCTTCCCATATCTCACTGCTTCATTGCCCCTCTGTCTCTGTTCAAATCTCTATCCTTTCTCCCTCATCTATTACTACAGCATTTTTCTCTTTCACTCTGCTGTTACTTATTTTTTAACTCTGTAATGCCCCTTAGACTCCAGCTTGCATAAAGTATGCTAAAATAAGAAATAGCTTATTCAATAATGCTTGAAACTCTGAGTATTTTAGAATCTGAAAAAAATAAAATGATTCAGAAATAAATACAGGTTAGGCTGTAAATAGAAAAACAGTAAGAACAAATTCCATGACCACAGTAGTATTTATTTCAAAGGGATTTTACTTATTTGAGGGGAAGCTTGCCATAGTAGAACCGGAAGCAGGGAACTCCAACCTTTCTGAACACCTGTGTTGTGCTAAATTCAACTCACTCTCCATTCTGCCTGGTTTGGGTAATTTGTGGTAGCAAGTACTCCTCCCTGATCCCAGCCCAATGCTTGGTGCAGCAGGCTTCTGAGCAGCTACCTGACATTTATAAGCCTTGACTGCCCTTCCTTGCCAGGATTCAGGATCCTGAACCTGACCTGTGTGACAGAGAATCAAGGATACGTGGTCCCTTGTACTTTGAATACCACTAAAGCAATGCAGATTGCGTTCTGGTCCCACATTACAATGCAGAAGACGATATTCTGAGGAAGTAGATTTTGATTACACTGAAGTCTCTCTGCAAGAAATATAAAAATATGATGATTCGCTTTTTTTCACAAAACCCATATCTGAATGTTTTAAAGCTGTGTATTGATTATGTGGCTCAGGCTACTGTTCATTTATCCAAAAGCACCTGACAAGTGTCTTCACGTAATTACATATGTAGCTCTGGAATTTAGTGCCTGAGGGCCCTGAGTATCAACCAACCCATGATCTGGGCTTTCACACAGACAGTCCAGAATTTTCCATGAGAAAAGGCTTAGAAGCAGTTTACAAAACTATACGGCACCAAATACAAGAGGTCGTAATAACATATAGATGCAGGATGCTATGAAACAT
The DNA here is from genome assembly GCA_013398225.1 of Steatornis caripensis. NCBI lineage: Eukaryota > Metazoa > Chordata > Aves > Caprimulgiformes > Steatornithidae > Steatornis > Steatornis caripensis. Next base: position 74,332 of record VZSC01010170.1, read on the forward strand.
ACAAGTACCTCCTATGGTTCTTTGTATGTAGTGGGACAGGAGTACTTTGCAGTACGTGTCGCAGTCCCTGTGCCTCCCTGGTTGCCTGGATGAGATGATGTACCTCAACTGTCCTCTGACCTACAGACCTGTATGTTCATACAAATCTTTGGGTGCAAATCTAGTGCATACTTTTGTCCCACCCAACCAGGGAGTATATGTCCCAGATTTCACACCGTAATCTAATTTTTGCCTCCAGTATTCTCAGTGAGAAAATTCAATTTTTCAAAAGTATTTCTAATTTGACATTCACCACAAATATGTGACATATTTCATTAGGGTATATATATGTATAAAAGTTCTGCCACCCTCAGTATTCGAATCTGGGTTGTTACAGCAAACAATCTTTTTGTGTTATTTGACAAATAAAGTATTTGAACAAAGTTCTGATACCTAAAGAGCAGATGCCAGCTTATGCTTACATTTTTTCTGATCAAATTTGCATGTGGACTAGGCCACTACCGTAATTACAAACATAAATCCGGTATTTACTTCTAATATTTGCTCCTAAAATGACTACACATCATTAGTAATTTGCACCGATCTTTAGAAAATGCATGCACATGTGGATACAGAAATTGCACAAATGAATTAGGTTTCTATTCTTAAAATGTCATCATGCGCACCCTAAAACTGATGTTAAATTCTAACTTTGGGACAAGTGATACTTATAATGTCACATAGTTCAGCTAGTCACACAGAAGTGAAAATATCCACTAATGTGGAAAATAAAATTTAAAGTTAAATCTCTTCTCTTATAAATGAAAAGTGCCAATAACATTTCTGTTAACGCTGTACCATTATTAGTTAGTTCATTTGGTAGTATACTGCAGAATGAAGAAAAACGGAATCATTTTGCAGCAGAACATTGCTGACACTAATGGTGATGTGACAGCAAGTAACTATGACGTAAGAAAGGAATCTCTAATGCGGACACATTGTTATTCTAAGCAGAAGCCTGGATGAGTCATGGTGGCGCACTCTGGACTACATCTTTAAGCATCCTCAGTTGGTATGCAGGGCTCAAGCAGAGAAGTAGCAGGGAGGTCGTTTATGTGATGCTGGCAGACATCTGGGAGGAAGCCAAAAAGAAAACTGCAGGCTGCTCAAGTGAGGCTTGCAGAAGACACAGAGAATGCAGAAAACAAAGGGAGGAAAGAAAAGATCATTATTCATAGGTAGCTCAGAATGGATAAGACGTAATAACATCTCACAGGTGATTTAGTACTACATACTAACATAGGTCAGACTGAATCAGATGGTAACATCAAATGTATCATACTTAACAGTCACTAGGAACAAGCATGTCTTTCTGCCTTTCACTGTAGTCTCTTAATGATGTGTATATGTATATATACAGTCAGCCTTGTTTCTTAAACTTGCATGCTCATCTCTCTCTTCCCTACGCCCGAAATGTGAGACAACTGGCTGAGAATCATTCAGCACTGTGCCACATTCACTGACGTACTGCAGCTCAGCGACATCTGTAAATCTATGACGCTAATATAAAATTTTAGCAAAGCCATATAAAGTAATAGATTGTCAAAGAAATGAGCTAGTTTAATACTGCCTTACTCGATCTCAGTGCCTAGGAAATAAAAGGACTTTTCAGAGAATCAAGCCTCAGCCTTTTTAAGTGTGTGTTAGAGCAAAAAAGCATGCAGCAATCTCTACAGTTACTCTTTTGTTTTTGTGTTGGTGGGGGTTCAGCTGCACCACTTTTTGTGTGCTCACACTTGCTTGTAGAGTCTACTTCTCAACTGATTTCGCCTGCCTTGTTGAAAGGGCCCTGGAATTAATTATTATGGCTTTACCAGCAGCATAGTTCTGGAGTCTTCTAGACTTCAAGAGAGTATTTAGCTTAAAAGAGATAACCAAACTTACAGAGGTGGTAGTAAAAGGACAGGAGGGTTTAGGAGACACATTAATTTCAAGCTCTGTAAGGGGATACGGACCATGATGTAGATGCATATTTGCTGGAAAATTAACTAGGACCATTTAAAAAAAATATATCAGTGAATATCCAGCAGATGGAAATATTTTCAGCCACCTTCACAGCCAAGCTAGACTGGAAAGACCACAGCACAAAATTCTATAGCTCATTTGCTTGATGCTCCCAGTACCAACTTAATGTCGCTTTCAAGTCGCTAATGGTATGAAACACTGCCCAAGTAATTCAGTCCTGCATTTTCAAATAAAAGGAGGTTTTTTTTGGGGGAGGGGTGGTGTTTTTGTTTTTTGTTTTTGAAGTGTTTTGATTCAGGAGTCTACCTCATGAATGATCAGATATAGCTACATGAACAAATTCGCACAAAGGAAGATAATGCGTGCATTTTCAGCTTAAGTGCCATGTGATATGTATTAATTTGCATGATTTTATCCCACAATACACAAAACAGTTTATCCCTTGCCGATTATGGGGTATTCTACCTGGCAATTTTTTTTTTCAGAAGGATCGTGCAGTAGCTGTTGTTTTGAGTAGCTGATTTTGCAAAAACGTACACCCACAATTTGAACTAAAGCGCCACTCTGCAGCAGACAGTGATTTCACTGATTCTTAACAAATTTTTGCTCCTGTCACTTCAGTGAGTTGCACATTCCTTAAAATTTTAGCTTGTTCTATTTATAAAGTTAATAGATCTTATTTTTCTTGCCTTGAAATTTTTTCTCGTTTATTAGTTAAATATGGAGTTGTACTATATTTTTATCGTTATTATGCTGGATGTCTAAAAAGATTTCAGTTCAAATCTTTCACGACTAAGCAAGTAACAAAACCCTTTCAGTTCTTTGATGGAAACAAAATTATTCAGTCTAATTAGAGAGCTCTAGATTCAATATGAAGAATGAAATGGAGGATAACCTGAAATGTGATTTTGTTTCATCACAGAGATGTAATTTACTAACAATAAACAGATGTGTAAAAGAAGAACAAAAGATTTTCACTACAAGCATTCTGTATAAATCAGACAGTTACCTACATGGAGTTCAAACTGTACAGACAAGTTGGCCTTATAGAGTAATTGTGACCTTCAGCACCATCCATCTGCTACACTGGTAAATTAGAAACCATCAACCAAAGGATCCAACTTTCCACTGACAAGATCATTTAGATATCTTCAGTTCTAAATATTTCTTCTGCAGTCCATGGTTCTGTCTAATTAATTTGTATCAAGGAAAAAATCACAGGCATGATAGATGCTTCTCTCCCATCTCTGTTGCTGCACTATGACAGCTCATTACCAAATGGAGGAACTGTAGCATCTCGATGAATAGGAAGAATTCAACAAAACTGGATGGAACATGTGGCACAGAGACAGAAATGTAGGTGTTTAGAATACACTTTTTGAAACCAACGTTTCCAAAGCCAAATAAAAAATTTTGAGTGCCTTAATTTTGAGGAATCTCAAGCTAAAGTCTTGCATTTCTTTGGGAAAAGTTTAACTCCTTCAAAGTCAGTTAGAACACAAATCAGTTCCATGTTGGTGGTGTTTATGGACAGCAACTCAGCTGTGCAAATTCAGGCATGATAAATATCCCTAGCTTCCTCCCATATTTCATTTCTTCTCAAGAAAAGCATCTCACCACAGCATAATATTGTAAAGTGATATGTAGAGTGATTCAGATGTAGCTTGAGCTACCAAAAAAGGTATGAGCATAATGCTGGGATGTTTTGTCCCCTTACAAGGCCTGCTGAGAACAGCTAAATCATAGAATCATAGAATCATAGAATCATAGAATGGTAGGGGTTGGAAGGGACCTCTAGAGATCATCCAGTCCAACCCCCCTGCTAAAGCAGGTTAGCCTAGAGCAGGTTGCACAGGAATGCATCCAGGCGGGTTTTGAATATCTCCAGAGAAGGAGACTCCACAACCTCTCTGGGCAGCCTGTTCCAGTGCTCTGTCACCCTCACAGTAAAGAAGTTCCTCCTCATGTTCAGGTGGAACTGCCTGCGTTCCAGTTTGTGCCCATTGCCCCTTGTCCTGTCACTGGGCACCACTGAGAAGAGTCTGACCCCGTCCTCTTGACATCCACCCTTTAGATATTGATAAGCATTGATCAGATCTAATCACAATCAAATCACAATTGCTTTTTCAGATTTTCTCCCTATGAGTTTAAAGTTTAGCAACAAAAAGTTGGAACAAAAGTACCCAACTTCTCTGGCACATCACCGTATGTACAGAGACTATTAGTACAATGTTTTTAATAACATCTACTTACATGACTCCGGTGTCCTGAGACACACTGAAGTCTCTGGACAGAAACTCTCAAAAGAGAAATCCAGATGACATAGCTGATTTAGCGGGCCATAAGGCCACATGCAAGTCCTTCTTGCAGTATTTTGTTGTTTGAAAACAAACAAACGTCCAGTTAAGTATGCTTTTAAGAGACTAATTCTTGGTAAGTAAAGAAACATTACTACACAAAAANTGACATAGCTGATTTAGTGGGCCATAAGGCCACATGCAAGTCCTTCTTGCAGTATTTTGTTGTTTGAAAACAAACAAACGTCCAGTTAAGTATGCTTTTAAGAGACTAATTCTTGGTAAGTAAAGAAACATTACTACACAAAAAAAGTGACGATAATCATAGCATTGCAAAAGAAACATCCAGAACTACTGTGGAACATGCTGAAAGGGAAAAACCAAACATATTGGGAGAGGCTGTTTTAGCAGAACAGATGCCCACTTGTTCAATAAATTGCCTTGGTTTGTATGTTTGTTTGTTTTAAAAGAGAATCTAAATTTCTGAGGGTGAGTTACATTTGAAAACCTCTCATGAATAATACAGGAAATGTTCCTGTTGCACAGTTCCAGAGTAATGCTAAATTTCCATATGTGAAATTCACGAGGTAGTAAAAATATGGGCTCTAAAAGGATGATTTTGACTACTGAGACAGTGCTGAGGAGTTCTGTCTTGTCAAACATTTGTTTGGGTGTAAGTAACTAGCTGCTCCGCTAATTTCCTAGTCATGGGAAGGTCTTTTTCTTAGACGTGTGAGACCAGGTATTGAATTGCTGAAGAAATGCATACAGAGAAACAGATTATTTTGTTTGGAATTTCAGTTAAAAAATTGCTATTATTTCAGTGTGAATTTTACTTGAGTAAAAGTACCTAATATTTGTTGTTCTGTAGGGAAATGTTGGCAAGTAAAGACAACAGAGCTTGAAGACTCAATTGCAACTGCAATGTCAGTTGTTCTCAACAACATATGATGGGGTTCTTTTTCAATAAAAAAGTCTATGAAGCTTAATTCTTTTCTGTGATTCAGTTATTACATCAGATTATAAATCAGAATTAATTTGAAAAACATAATATCACTGCTTATAAATTTGAAGTGGCAATTTAGAATTTAAACATTACTTGGTAGGCTAGATCTGTGAATGCCTCCTTAGCTCACATTTGGTAATTTGGATTACAGAACATAATCAGCACTTTAATAATTTATTGGAATTACTCAATAATGCAAAAGGCATGAAGAAGGAAGGGGTGCATTATCAACATATATTAAGCAAAAGCAGTAATGTAATTACATTGACCCACTAACTTTTTATATTCTACTAGGATAAATACATTCTCTTTTATTAATTCTCTGTGCCAAAACTTATCACTGTGACTTTCATTCTCACTATTTAATGTCGTTGATTGTGATAGATGTGCACAATGACACTTTCCATATAGAAACAGTTAACTATCTAACTGATGATTTGGTAATCATCAGTCTTATATTCCCTATTCCACTAGGATCTACTTTGTTGGCATTAATGTAAAATGTCACATTAAATTAAATGTTATAGTTAGAACCATACCTAATTCGTCATAACTGATTTGAAATGATGTATCAAAGTCACATTTGGTACACATCTTGTCATTTACGGTAGTACACAACCACATAAAGTTCTCACAGATTATTGCTAATAAACAACTCAATTTTGTTACTAAATCTTTTGAATCCTAAGTTCCAGCTCTTCAAGGTCTGCAAATATCGTCAAAAGAGAAAGGAGTCACTTGAAAATAAATCGCTGGAAAACAAATCACTGGATTATGAAATAAATTTGGATTTCAGAACCTCAAAGAGTAGGAAAACTTAGGATCATGGTATTAATTGGTCCGGTATAAAACTTTTTCCTACAGAATTTAGAATCTCTCCAAATATTTGGGGGATTAGTGTCCAATTTACAAGTATTTCCACCTAGGTAAACACTGATGTGTGTAAGCTGATGTGCTTATTATGAAAGTATCATTTTAGAAACTGCCAACTAGTGAAAATATTATAGTACCACTGAATAAGATAAAAGTCTGTGAAAAAGGTTTTACTCAAAATATAGTAACTCCTTCACCATTTCACATGGCAATCTAATTAGGCACTTCCATATGCAGTAGTATAAATTTAACCTGAACCTGAAAACTAGGCACATGTGACATCCGTGTTAATTTTACTCTGACAATTATTCAGTTAGTAAACAGAAGAAAGCAGATTAGTTAAGAAAAAAAAATGACAAGAATTGCATTTAGTGAAAGTCACTACAAATAAAGTATTTTAAATCAGATGTAAGTGTACAACTTGCAAATATGTCATGTGTGATAGATAACAAAATAATTTTAATGTCATAATTGGATACTTAGATTGTATGAAAAATCTCATTATCTGGAAAAAAAAATAGGATAGTGGCTGTAGTTTATTACATAGATTATATAAATCACCAAAGTATTTTTATGTCCTGGTTTCTTATTAGTATATTTTATGTATATTATAAAAAATAAATCACATAGATGGTAGAGTTCACATATTTCTGTTAATATGATTTTCATGCTCAGTGAGAAACAAGTCTGAACCTAAGAACCTTTGTCACCTGATTTCACAAGCCTGAGCAATGCTGTATATTTGATTTTAAACAAACAAACAAATAGATCTCATCACCCAATCAATCAGCTGTCCAGCCCAGTTAATATGGTACGTATCTTGCATTTTAAGTTATTTCAAAACATAAAATGAAAACTAACATTTGAAGATAATTTTGTTGGAACTTTCCCAACATATTGGAAAAACTAGACATCTTATCAGGGAGGAGTTATGCCAACATGAGAAAAAGTTTATATGTTTGTGGTTTCAGAGACTGATAAAACTTCATTTTCAAAAACCCTAGAAATATTTTAAGGAAAAGTTTTAGCACTAATAGGACCAATACACACTTGTAGCCATTACAGAGATGGTGTAGTCATTACAAAGGTGGCAAAGATGGCCAATTTTTATGCAGTCAATTCCTTGCCAAACATCAAGCCTTTCAAAGCACAGAAGTCCTTGAGTTCTTCAAAATAAATGGTTGTGATCATTTTTTTGATCAAAAAATTGATCAGAATACAGTGTTTCTCTTGTTTATTACTTGCAGTAGTTTCAGCTCAAAAGCAAAACAAACAATAGAAACAACTAGGAATCAGTCTGAAGCTGATGTCCGCTCCTGAAAAATTCATTTAAAGCAACTAAAGCCTTTCAGAAGTGCCAGACAACTACATCTTTAAGTGGTGATCTAAACAGTGCCTATAAAATTGATTTGGTTATGGGGCTACTTGCTGAATACAGTAGCAATTATAGTTGAGAATGCCGTAGAGCTGCACTTCTGGGAAATCTGTGACTTTCCCAGGCCTTTGTCACGGAGTTTCAAGTTTCAAGTTTTCATTTTGGTTAGATGAAAAAATGACTGTTCAGCTCTTTGTTACACTCAGCCAATGCCTCTGAATTATTCTAACTGTAATGGCCATTATTAAGCCTGGACGAGACTGTTTTCGGTGAGTCAATGACAGAACCTGGCTCCTTCTAACAAAAGACAAGAAAGCTTTATAGACTTTAAAGAATCTAAATGGAACTAGAATAAATAAACAACAAATTCTTGCAAACCATTTACTTAATACTTTGCTCTGATGTCAACAGCACTGGATAAAGTTGTCATTGGTGGCTCTGAGCACAACTGAGCAGCTGGGAGAGCAATCAGGAAAGCTTAAGAAGATGAACAGAACAGCTTTCTCATACACAGAAGTTTGGGCAGAAGCTGATGTAGGAAAGTGAGAAAGGAAACAGAGGGACTCAGTTCATCCATCCCCAAAATGACTGTTCCAGACTGGGTGGAGATACAGTCTTCACTTGACACTACCTATGAACAGACTGAGGATGACGCACACGTTTCAGAATGACTGGAAATCCAGATTGCTCTATTATGAGGGACCTGACTGGAGCATTTCACAGCTCCCCTCTGGACAGCACACGTGCATCCTTTCTTTGGAAATGAAAGCAAGGCGGGAGTAGGTGTCTGCCAAGGTCTTGCTTTGATACAGCAAGCGGCTGCACCTACTGCCGTGCTCAGAGAGGCTCTGGTATTTAACAGCTTTGTTGGCTTTGCTGAGATTGGGAGGAAAATGGTTGAGAATCAATATAGGACACATTTGGAAATGAATCTGTTTTGCACAGCCTGAGAACATGATGAGAAATTTGGAGTTGTGTGCATTTCCAAGTGAAATCTAATTTTCTTTGAATGAGCGCACTCTTTGAGAAATGAACCCTTATTTATGGAAATTGGTTTTAAATGTGAATATTTAACAAAAGGATTTGATCCCCATATAATGAAAGCTCTTATAAATGTGCACCTAAGCAGCATAGGCAGCTTTACTGCCTATTCAGGCACTTACTCTAAGGGTTTCTTTTTTTACTCTTTGACAAAATTTAGACTACATGTTTCTAATTAGAATGAAAAGTAGTTAGATGAAGGATATTTTCAACTCAACTATTCTTCAGCTATCCTTATAAATCCAAGAAGGGGTTACCAGACTGACAGGTGGCAGCATGGCCCAGTGGATGTTAAATTGCTTAGAAACATTTTGGGCTTTTCATGTTTTAAAAGAAAGAAAAGGTTCCAACCTTTCTTTGTTTATATGTCACTCAGAAATGGTTGCTTGTAAAAGTTCTGACCTTATTCTGCACCTAATACTCCAAGGGAGCTATTGCATAGGGCATATTTGAATAGATTTGGTTAAGAAAAAACAAAAATTAAATTTTGATCTCTTAATATTCAATTATGCTCAAACTATGCTGAAGGAAATTTCAAGGAGATTGTAAGTTCTTTTGGCATGCTAATGTAACAGATGCGAAAGCATGAATTAACAGCTACAATGGAGGGCTGCTGGCAGGTACTGATTTGTAAGCTGATCTGAACTCTTGAAGGTAATTGAGGAATGACTTAGAAATGACTTCACACTGAAAGTAGAAGGACATTTTTCTACCGATAATTCTGTTCCAAACTTTCTCAGAACACTATTTTGGATCAGAAACTACTCCTGCCAAAAGAATAATTTTTCTAAAAATATTTCCAATCCATTTCTAACTGCACAGCTGCATGAATGCTTTGTGGTGACCCAAGGGGGAGAACGTGCAGAAATTGGAACAAGTGCCTGAAGATGGAGATGCTTCCTTTGTTGACAGTTTAGGGTGGCTTCTACTTCTTTAGAGTTATTGTTAAACTAGACAGTGTTTAGGGATTTTGCCAATTTCTCTCTGTTTAGCACTGCTGAACATCTTGTCATAAGAACTTTAGGCTACACTTCAAAGCCAACCCAAAACAACTCATTATTTTGTCACAGAATCACAGAACACTTGAGGTTGGGGGGTCACCTCATCCAAACGCCTGCTCGAGCACAGCCAACAAGAGCTGGTTGCCCAGGGCTATGTTCAGATGGTTTTTTAATATGTCTGTAGTGGGAGAGTCCGCAATGTCTCTGGGCAAGCTGTGCCAGTGCTGGGTCACTTGTACACAGAAAAAGTGTTTCCTGATGTTCAGAGGCAACCTCCTGTGTTTAAGTGTATGCTCATTGCGTATTTCTTGTCCTGGACACCACTGGAAAGAGTCTGGCTCTGTCTTCTTTTCACTTCCCTTCAGGTATTTATATATTTTTATTTGTCTTGCTGAACAATCTTGTCAGGTATTTGTCTTGCTGAACTATTTTTGGTGACACAGTTAAAGTTGAACCCTGTGACCATCTCTGCAGTTCTGGTCTTGATGTGCTCCTAGGACATGATGAGAGACTACTCACAGACTTGCTCTTTTCAGCACAAAGCTGTTTTATCATGAGTACGGACTGTTCTCCTGATGCTTGCTACCCTGCAATTGAAGACTCCTGATTGACAGTTCTGGAACTAATCCAATATATGGCTAAAGATGTCAGATATCCCTGGAAGATGGGAGATATTGATCTTGAGTAAGTGCCAGCTCTGTACAGGTATTCTTGTGGTCCGAGTCCTAAAAGGAGATTAAAGAGAAGGACAAGGTGCCTCAATTTAGTTGAGCATGCTGCATTTTCTAAACCAAGGAGTTATTCACAGGCAAATAACTAACATTGGAGTCAGTTTATTCCATGTGATAGGAATGAGGAGAGATATCAATGGCTAGAAGCTACTGGAGAAACCATCTCACATAATCTCAGACATAAACTCCTTCAGCTCATTAGACCAATCTGATTTTCAAAGGTGTTTATCTTTTTCCTACTCTTACCCATTCTGAGTGAAAATCTCTTTGATTTACATAGGGTAGTTCAGCCCTCATGGTGTCCTTTCTAAAATTTTTTATCCTCAAACTCACCTTCTTTCTAGAGATTGGAACGTGAAGAAAGGAATAAGAATAACCTCATTTCAGTGACTGTAGAAACTACTTTATTAATCCCAACTTCCTTTCATTCAATCTAGAATGTCACTCCTTGCCTCCAACTTGTGTTCCTGCAGAAAACTTCAGACTGTTTCCATCAAAAATGGAATTGCATGATCCTCTTTTAGCACCATTATCTGTCACTGCTGAGAAAATCCTTTCTTCCTACTTGCTGGTAACCATGCTCATCTCTTCCCTCTGATTCAGTGCTCTGCCTTGCAATCTTTGTACCCAACATACAATATCTTCTTCTCCTTCACTCATTTCCCGCTTACCTCTTAGTCCATCACCTGTTGCCTTGATTACCTCTCTCACTTGCCAGTGTGCACAGCCTTCTCCATCTCAGAAGTGCAATTGTTATCTGCTGCTGCAGCATCAGATAAAAACAGAAATGAGGTAAACAGCTGAGCTGCTGTATACCTTCACTAAATCATCCATGTACTTAACTCTCCTTTCTTCAGATCTTGGAATGGTAGGAGCTGGAGCTGAGGTGGCACCCAGACTTCCATGGCAACCTCTAACAATTTTACTGCTTTTACTTCATTTTGCATTGGATGTTGGAGGACTTTGGTATTTTTTTAAGCAGCAGAAGAGAGAGAGTGCCAGATTTTTTATTTTTCTAATACAATGCAGTGCAAGAAATTGAAGGAGAAGCAACAATTTATCCAAGACCTAAACTCCTGAAAACATGGGTTTACAATGAAATCACTAACGGATGATTATTGGTAAAAAGCAGAGGAGTGGTTGCCATGGTATCAGATGGCAGGGAAGGTAGCTCACTTTTTAAAATCTCTGGCAGTGTAAATGTAGAACCAACAAGTGGACAGCAATGCTGGCAGCCATTTGTCTCGGCACAGCACTCTGAAGGGCCGTGTGGAGGCTACTGCTGTGACACAGCACTACCGCACTGGAAATCGGGATTGCCAGGTGTTCAGCAACAAGGAGGGGCAGGGTAGGGTAGGGAAATGAATAACAAACAAATGTCAGGATTTCTTGCATTTTATCTATTTGCTGTCTAAAGGGACAAGGTCCTGCCTCCCCTTGCCCCATACAGCCAGGACTAAAGAAAGCAGAACATACTTTATACTTTCTGACTGGTGGACAGAATAATCTACCCTCTACCCAGCAGAATCATAATATTAATGAAGTCAGCAAGACAGTAGCTGAGCAAGGGGCTAGAAGTCTTCACATCAAGTTCTCTTTATAAAGCATTTCTGTAATAATTATCTTTCACTAGAAAAAGATCATATCATTGAAATGGTCATTTAATGGCATTTTGAGAGCAAACTACATCCAGGATAGCTAGAAGCCTGGTGGCTAAGAAATTTCTATGGGATGTGGGAAACACAGGCTCTAGCTCCTCTCTGGAAGCACACACTGCAGGAACTTGCAATCTATCTTTCTGTCACGAGTCTTGATTTAGGATCCGACCAATCCCACCAATTTGTCACTGCAGAGCATTTAGATAAAGGTGTGACTTAGAGTTTGATGGCAAGGTTCACTCTATTACTTACTACATGGAGGAAACATACACAGGAAGAATCGGGTTGGAATCTAGTTAGAATGATTTACAGAGGGACTGGAGGTGCAGAAATGTAAGGGACACCCATTGAGTCATGAGGTTCAGAATGGGCCAACCTGAACAAAGAAATTCCTGGGCAATTATCCTCTTACAGACTATTCACCTGCCGCTCACGTGATTGTTGGTCCAGTAGTAATATTTGGGTCTGGGGTCTTCTTGTTCTGCATTGTATTCCTTCACTGTCTTCAGACAGGCCATTATCTTGTCTAGGTGTAGCTGCTGTTGATGGCGGTAGCCTTGAAGTCTCCATATCTTCCGATTTACACGGGCTTTGGAGGCCCTGTTCTGACTATGTGGGAATTTGCATCTTGCAGCCTAAGGCTTCAGCAAATCTAGCTATTCATGCTAAGTAAGTAAAGCTAAGCAAACAGCATACTAAATCACACAACACTATAATTCTAAGTGATACATTCTATTTAAAACTTCCTTATTTAAGCTAAATAACTAGTATCTCTTATAATTGAGACGTGTCCCTGCTGAAGGGGGGTGTTGCCTGACATGCAGTCCAGTTGCTGTCCAAGGAGAATTCAAATTCGGCTCATCCAGTGACATGCTCTTAGTAAAAGATCTCGTTGCTTTGAGGAGCAACCTTGAGAGTTGTCCCAGCTCCAGGGGAGATCTTTACCTCTCCTGTTATGGTATGTATCCCAGTAGGACACCCAAAATAATTCACGTGGGATGTATAGTGTGAGATGATGAAATTTCACTCAAACGAAAGCCACCTTATTAAAAGCAAGTGTGGGTTTTATGTGGCAGGATGTTTTGGTATAACAAGATATGGAAATTTCATTAGATCCAGATAGCAGAAAAGGTTAGTTGTTACTCACTCAGTTCTTGGGACTAGAAATTGAAAAGTTTTGAGCACAGCCTTTTTTATAACACTTTCTTATTTCTTCTCTTGGGAGGAGTAGATAAATGGAAATATTAAGAAAATGCTAGGATCCTCCGAAGTACTCTGATTTAAGAGAAGATTCTTACAATATCTGATTTGGTAATTGTTGGTACAGCTCCTGAAAGATTCAAACTTTGGCAGCACAGTCTTCTAGGTAGGTATACTCAGTGCTTAATAAAAACCCTGAAATCTCATACCTGAAAAATGTCTTTCCTCGCAAGGTGAATATCACTGTATTGGGTTTGTGTGGTAAGATTTCGGTAGCAGGGGGGCTACAGTGGTGGCTTCTGTGAGAAGCTGCTAGAAGCTTCCTGTATGTCTGATTGATAGAGCCAATGCCAATACAGACCCGCTGCTGGCCAAGGCCGAGCCCATCACCGACAGTGGTAGCACCTCTGGGATAATGTAGTTAAGAAGAGGAAAAAGTTGCTGTGCAATGGCAATTGCACCTGGAGAAGGGAGTGAGAATGTGTGAGACAAACAACTCTGCAGACACCAAGGTCAGTGAAGAAGAAGGGGGAGGAGGTGCTCCAGGCACCAGCACAGATGTTCTCCTGCTGCCCATGGTGCAGACCATTGTGAGGCAGGCTGTGCCCCTGCAGCCCATGGAGGTCCATGGTAGAGCAGATTTCCACCTGCAGTCTACGAATGACCCCATGTCGGAGCAGGTAGATGCACCCAAAAGAGGCTGTGACCCTGTGGGAAGCCTGTACTGGAGCGGGCTTCTGGCAGGACCTGTGGCCCTGTGGAGAGAGCACTCCAAGATGGAGCAGGTTTGCTGGCAGGACTTGTGACCCTGTGGGTGATCCATGCTGGAGCAGTCTGTTCCTGAAGGACTGCACCCAATGGAAGGGACCCACGCTGGAGCAGTTTGTGAAGAACTGCACCCTGTAGGAAGGACCCAGGTTGGAGAAGTTCATGGACGACTGTCTCTCATGGGAGGGACCCCACACTGGAGCAGGGGCAGAATGTGAGGAGCCCTCCATCCCTGAGGAGGAAGGAACGGCAGAGACAACGTGTGATGAACTGACTGCAACCTCCATTCCCTGTTCCCTGTGCCACTTGAGCGGAGGAGGTAGAGAAGATTGGGAGTGAAGTTGAGCCCAGGAAGAAGGGAGGAATGGGGACAAGTTGTTTTAAGATTTAGTTTTTATTTCTCATTATCCTACTCTGATTTGATTGGTAATAAATTAATTGTCCCCAAGTTGATGCTGTTTTGCCTGTGACAGTAATTGATGAATGATCTCTCCCTGTCCTTCTCTTGATCCACAAGCCTTTTGTTATATTTTCTCTCCCCTGTCCAGCTGAGGAAGTGGAGTGATAGAGCAGCTTGGTGGGCACCTGGTGTGCAGCCAGGGTGAACCCACCGCAATCACCACAATAAAAACTCCAAAATGCCTGAGTATTGGATGATACTGTGTTGGAAATCTGTAGCTCAGAGCCCGTAACCTTTCTACTTCTAAAATGCTGGAATTAATGAGTTAACTTTTCACAGAAAATTCCTCTTTCATACAACTATACATTTTTTGCTGAGCAGTTCAGAAGAATTCTGCCTTTTCCTAAAAGCATGTGGAATGCACTACAAAAATTACCAAGAAATTCTAAACAACTTAATCTTTCATCTGTCTATAGATGCAAATTCATATTTCCTTATCGTTTCATTAAAAAATGTTATGAAACGGTTTAGAATCTGATTTATTTTCTATAAAACACAACTGGTTTCACTTAATTGCACTCTATATAGGAGTTTTATTAAACACCAGTAATGGAGTTATGAAGTGGAAAATGGGTCATTCTTTTGTTAGAACCAGTATTCGACCCAGGTTTTGCCTCTGATGTAGAATATTCAACGGTCATCTTATTTTCCCATATCAATTTTCTTTTCATAGTGATTTCACTCTTGGCCTCCAATTTCTTTTTTAATGAGTTTCTTGGGATGTATGAAGGTAAAACTTCCTTAATTTTACGCAGTATTTTTCTGCACACTTTTCTCCAAAAGTCTTTTTTTCCTGTGGATGGTTTTAAATTATAACTCTCAACCATGACTAGTTCTTCTAGGCATCAGCTGGCAAAATCTGTGTTTATGCTCATAATATTTCAATTTGTCTTCATGTTTAGTTCTTTTTTATCCACACAAGCAGTATAAAGCTGTCAGACCTGCTCACATTCTGTAGAGATCTGTGTGGAAGTTCGTTAGACTTACATTTAATGTCAGGGCCAAATATAAGAGAGAGTTTAAAAAAAGTCATGAAGAGGAGAAGCCAGCATGTGGCAGACAAACGACTACAGCCTTGTTCCAGCTCACCAGCAAGGCCCTTAATATTGGCAGACCCATCTGAGTGGCAGCAGAACAGTACCTTCCAAAATTCAGCAGTCAAAACATTTGTGCCAAAACCCAACAAAATACTTGTATTCACAAGCTACCTTTTTTAACATCCTTCTTGTGTGTCTACAACAAGCAAATAAAGTGTTTATCATCTTTTATCTTCCAATTTTCATTTTTTTCTCACTCTTTCTCCCACAAAAATGCAACAATGCCCATAGAAGAGTGAGATTAAGCAGAGGGAACGTCAGCTCTTCCAAGAAATAAAACACAAAAAAATGGTGAAATGGTATGATGTATGCAACGAGGTAACTCAGAATCTTGTTTTTATCATGTTTTCCCTCCTTCATTTCATGAATATATCTATTCTAGGATTGCAATACATCATCTTCAGTCCAGTTCTTCACGGATCAGAGTACATACGTATATGTGAGGTTTCATGATGGGAGTGTCAGACTGTCAGTCTTTGGGAGACCAAGAATGTCAGTTTTTATCTATGAAGAAAACAGTTTTTACTTGCTTTTTCTGAGAACTTAGTGGTTTTACAATATATTGGGGTGATATTCGCTTACTTTACAATGCTTAAGTTCCCCCTTCATCATCCTCTCCATGCCTAATGTTAATTACAGATTTCCAGAAATTCTACTGACAATTGCTCAAATGCTCCTGCACAACTCATGCCTGCTAGGGGAACCTGTGAATCTGCATCAGGACAGCCAATGATCAGAATGCAGAATTGTTAGCTAGGGTAAAAATCAGGGCTTCTTTAGCAAATCCCAGGCCCCTGAGACCAGAAAGTTTGGAGCAAGTAAGACATACCCTCAGTGGAGGAAGACTCTGTTACGGAGCATTTAAACAAACTGGTGAAACTGGATATGCATAAATTCGTGGTTGCACCTGCGAGTGCTGAGAGAGCTGGCTGATGATTGAGGGGTCACTCTCTTATCTTTGAAAAGTAATGGCAACTGGAAGAGGTTCTTGAAGACTGGAAGTGAGCAAATGTCTCTCCTATCTTTTAGAAGGGTAAAAAACAAGATTGGGGGAATTACAGGTCAGTCGGCCTCACATCTATCTCTGAGAAAGTGATGGATGTCTTCCTAGAAACCATTTTGAAACACATGAATGGCAGGAAGGTGTTTAGGAATAGTCAGGATGGATTTACACAGGGGAAATAATGCTTAACCAATCTGTCAGTCTTCTACAACAAGGTGACTAGGTTGGTAGACAAGGTTTATGTGTTGTATATCTTGACTTTTCTGAGGCTTTTGACAGGATTTCACATAACATCATCATAGACAAACTGACAAAGCGTGGGTTAGATAAGTGGACAATGAGGTGGATTGAAAACTGACAGAATAGCTGGGGCCCAGAGGGTTGTGATTAGTGGCACAAAGTCCAGTTGGAGGCAATTTGCTGATGGTGTACCACAGGGGTCTGTACTGGAGGCAATCCTTTTTAATGTCTTTGTTAATGACCTGGATGATGGAACAGATTGCACCCTCAACACATTTGCAAATGATGATACAAAGCTGGAAGGAGTGGCTGATACACCAGAGGGTTGTGCTGTCATCCAGAGAGACCTGGAGACCTAGAGAGTTGGGGTCAGAGGAATTGCATGAAGTTCAACAAGGGAGAAACAATCTAATGCAACAGCATACACTGGGGGCCAACTGACTGGAAAGCAGCTCTTCAGAAAGGGATCTTGGGGTCCTGGTGGACATCAAGTTGAACATGAGCAATGGACCCTTGCAGCAAAGAAGGCCAATGATATCCTGGGCTGCGTTAAGAAGATCATTGCTAGCAGGTCGAGGAAGATGATCCTTCCTCTCTGTACTGATGAGTTAACACCTGGAGTACTGTGTCCAGTTCTGGTCTTCCTGATATGAGAAAGACACAGACTTACTGAAACAAATCCAGCATAGGGCCACAAAGATGATTAAGGGACTGGGACATTTTTCCTATGAGGAGTGGCTGAGAGATATGACACTGTTCAGCCTGGAGAAGAGAAGACTCAGGGGGTCCTTATCTCTGAATATAAATATCCAATGGGAGGGAGTGAAGAAGAAGATTCCAGACTCTTCTCAGTAGAGCAAACTGACTGTGCCCAAGAGGCAGTGGGCACAAATTAAAAATCAAGAAATTCAATCAGCACAATCAAAAAACTTTCTTGCCTGTGAGGTGAAACACTGGCCCTTGCTGCCCAGAGAGGTTATAGAGCCACCATCTGTGGAGATATTTAAAACCTGACAGGATGTGACCCTGAGCAACCAACTCTAGCTGACGGGATTGGAGCAGGGGGTGTTGGACTACATCCCCTAGTCCAAAAGGGGAAACATCAAAAGGCCTCCTCCATCCTGAGTGATCTAGTGGTTCTGTCAGATTTAGAAGGATTTAAGTCTGTATTGTTTCAAAATCTGCTAAGACCTTATGAAAAGAGAAAAAAGCCCTATGACCTCTAGCAATGACCAAAATATGGTCCCAAAACTTCAAAGCAGAAGTTACTAAATTTTTACTCACAGAGAGGAACTCAATGGGAAGCATATCAGAACATGCCTGTGCCAGGTACATATAGTCCTTTGTATATATAGCAATTCCTTCTCATTTTACAGGTTGTGCAAAATTGCATGACAACACAGGAATGCTTTTACTAACTTCCTCCTTGCATTTTTAAGGTCTTTCTGACACTGCAGATAATCACAGTACTCCACAGCTTATCCCAGCCCCAAGGCTGAGTCTACTGTGTCTTTACTTTCTCTGGTAAAGGTCTATCTTGAACTGTTCTTGAAAACTTCAAATGATAAAAACCGCATGATGTCCTCCAGATACTATTTTTCTGCTCTTCATAAGACTTTCTATTCGAATGTTTTTTAACCAGTGTTTGACCAAATTTTTTTTAGTCTATTAACTGCATAATTTTCCCAATCATTTAATGCTGGAGAATATATTATTTGCTTCCTTTTCCAAAGGTCATATATACGTTTGAAAGTTTAGTATGTCATTCTTTAGTGGTTTTAGCTAACTTACAGCAATTCTTATATTTTTTCCTAATGAGTCATTTTTTGTCAGTGTCTGATCACATCTGTTGCTTTATTCTGGACTTGCTTTAATTGGTCCTGAAAACTCTACCCAAACTAGATATATAACTCCATCAGACATACTATGAATTCTGAATGCAGCATAAACAATTATTTCAGGTGTCTCATGGACTAAAGCCTTGTTTATAAAACCTAGAATGATGTATACCTATGTTTTACAATAGCAGACACGTTGTTTCAGTGCTGTACACCACACATGTTCTTTTTCGAGATGACCTATACTTTCCAGACTGTTTCTACTGTTTGTGAAGATTGCTTATGTTACATTTGAATCCATTCCTTTAGCATACTGGTGAGGTCTCCTCTGCAATTAATCAATATATTTGCTATGTTATGGTCCCACTTGTTATGAAAAAAATCAGCCTATGCTCATAAAACTGCCCTTGAGCTTCTGGTAATTACATCCTCAACATTATTATCCAACTATTTTGGCACATGAGTTCAAACAGTTCGTTCAGTTTTGGCTGGTTTTGCCTGGCTTTCTTAAGACAGTGGTTTGCAAAATGGTATCTAGGATCAGCTTGAAGACAAGTGTATGACATCTAACGTGTTGTGTCCCTGAGGCTCTTTCAGCTCTGCCTGTCCCTACTCAACGCTGGGGCTCTCCCCACCCTGTCCATGGCCCAGGACTCTATGTCAGCCCCCTGGGCCTGCCAGTTCCTGCACCAGTGACACTGAAGCAGGGCCGCTCTCCATCTCCACACAGCTCTGCCCCACCCAACCATGGGCTCTACAGACTTAGGCTCACCTTCAGGCCCATGTGCCTGCCCACCCTTGGCTGTTCCCATCCCCAGGGAGGTGCCTGATGCCTGGGTCTGCCCCAGTGCGCCCCAGCTGCCCTGCTCCTGGCTGGGATGGTGGGATGGGCCCTGGCTGCCAGGCCCTGCCTTGATGGACCCGTGGGGAGCCCCAATGAATCCTGGCACCATGGAGCCACTGGGCCTCATGGGGCTTTGATATGATGCTGTTTTTCTCCCTCTTTAAAGATTGGTCATGTATTTGACAGCTCTCAGATTTCCAGTGCCAGTTCTTAAAGACCATGGTAATGGTTCTGAGATTGCCTCAGGCAAATTTTTTAGTATCTAGGAGATAAATTTTGTCAGATGCTGTTGATTGGGAAACATTTAACTTAGTATTCCCTAAATTTTTCTTTCTGTTTTTTAAGATATTTTATCCTTTGCGGGTGGTTAACTATCATCAAGTGAATTTTTTTAACAAAGACTATAACTAAAAGACATTAAACATTTTGATCTCTGCCACCTTTTTCGATTCTTGTGTCACCTGTCAAAGGACTTCCGTGTCTTCTGAGTCACAGTGAATCAACACCACTGCCATGGTTTAGGCCCAGCCGGCAACAGAGCACCCTCTCGCTCACTCCTCCCCACCAGTGGGACGGAGAGGAGAAAATACAATGAAAAGCTGGTGGGTTGAGACAAGGACAGGGAGGATTCTCTCACCAATTATGGTCATGGTCAAAACCAGACTCGACTTGGGGAAAAAATCAATTTAATTTGTCACTAATCAAATCAGAGTAGGATAATGAGAGGTCAACACCAGATCTTAAAACAGACACCTTCCCCAGCCCCTGCCTCCTTCCCGGGCTCAAGTCACCTTGCTCTTGATTTCTCTACCTCCTCACCCTCAGAGGTGCAGAGGGATGGGGAATGGGTGTTGCGGTCAGTTCATCAAAGACTGTCTCTGCCGCTCCTTCCTACTCAGGTGGGGAGGACTCCTTACATGCTTCCCCTGCTCCAGCGCAGGGTCCCTCCCATGGCAGACAGTCCCTCACGAACCCCTCTGACGTGAGTCCTTCCTGCACAATGCAACCCCTCAGGCATGCACTGACCCAGCACGAGCTGCCCATACAGTCATGGTCTGCTTTGGGAGCAGACACCTGCCCTGGCATGGGGTCCTCCACGGGCTACAGGTCCCTCTCTGCTCCACCGTGGTCCTTCATGGGCTGCAGGTCCACTGCGATCCTCTGTGGGCTGCAGGTGAATCTCTGCTCCGGTGCATCTCCTCCCCCTCTTTCATTGACCTTGGTATCTGCACAGGTGTTTCTCTCACATCTGACTTCTATCTCTGTTGCAGGCATTTTATCTGTTTCTTTGTCCCCTTCTTAAACATGTTATCACAGAAGCCCATCCGTCGTTGCTAACTGGCCCGGCCTCAGCCCAAAATGGATTTGACTTGGAGCTGGAGGAGCTTCAAGCACCTTCTCACAGGAGCCTCCCCTGCTACCAAAGCCCCTCCACACAGACCCAACACAGTTGCCTAGAGAGAAAAGGACAAAAGTCTCTTAAATCCAAATAGAGGATCTCATGATCAGGCATTCTAGAATGAGGGGATGAATCTGAATTGCTATTTCATAAAAGGATATGTTTTATGACTGACTTCTGCTGTCTTCGCTGACATGAGTCCTCCTTCCCTTTTCTGTGTCTACCACGTGAAGACAAGATATATCAATCTCTAGTTTTTTATTTTCAAATTCTTTTTGAATTGTTCAGAATCTGCTGATTCACACACAAAACATCACTAGCAACTCATAGTATACATGAAGCCTTCTATGAACTGATTTAGCACTCAGCTGTCCTGCATACTTTGGCAGAACAGCAATCTAGAATAAAGTCTAAGTTTGATGCAAAGTGAGTATTTTTGTGGTTAACCATATGAAGAGCTCCATGAGTGTCAGAACACCACAGAGAGGAAGATGTTATCATGAAAGCAAGAAGCAGCATTACTGAAATGAATGACATGGATTACCTTTCTAACAGAACAGAACAGATCAGAACGGAACAGTACAGAACAATCTTTAAACATTTATTATGTAAAAAGAATACTATGTAGTTGAAGTAATATCCACATTTGAAAGTGAAATTGAGATCTTTCAATGATTTGAGATTCAAGTATAATTCTTGAATTGTAAAGGAGTCTTTTTAACTTCTTGAGGAGGCTGCCTAGAATTTCACATAAATAAAACAAGTAAAAAGAAAGATTTTGAATTATTTTAAAGCTTTAGAGATTAATTTTCACCAAATACAGATAAATCACATATATTTCATAAGATGCTGTGGCCAAAGAATAAAATCTCTCATTAACATTCTGTATTTCAAAGCCTTATGTGTTTGTAATGTAAGCAATTAAAACATGTTTAAATAACTTTAATGTTAGGACAGACATCAGTGAAATCAAAGGATTTCAAAGTCAAAGCAGACCCTTTCATTTTTCATTTTTTTCCCCTTCTTCTTCTAAATACAACCTTAGCTCATTAAAGTGATTAATACAAGCCAGGCATATGACATTATTTTATGACAATGGGTCATTCTTTCATGACTTTAACCTGCTAGAAAGGGATGGGATCCACATGTCTAGAAGAGGCAAGGGAATCTTCGGCTGCAGGCTGGCCACCTTGGTGTGGTGGTGTGTTGGGTCTGTGTTGTGGGGCTTTGGTAGCAGGGGCAGGTGCTACACGGGTGGGTGGCACCTGTCAGAATCTGCTCGAAACTCCACCAGCTTCAAGTTGGCCCTCTTTGGGCTGGGGGTGGGACATTTAGAGACAATATATGGGCCTTTGCCATAATGTATTTAAGGTGGGGACAAAGGAGCTGCCGTTGAGACCTGCAGCAGATGGAGGAGGGGGAGGTGGTAGAAACACCTGTGCAGATACCGAGAGTCTGTGAGTAAGGAGAGGAGGTTGTCGGAGTGGAGATTCCTCTGCAGCCCGTGGGGAGAGAGCAGGCTGTGCCCCTGCAG
>VZSC01010171.1:0-14860 GCA_013398225.1 Steatornis caripensis
ACATCTTTAGACCTCTATCACTGAGATGTGATTTATGGCTTAAGAGAAACTACCAGCCATGTATGTATTTTCCATGAATCCCTAAATTTCGTAATTTCAGAATTTCTTTAAAGAATTAGCTGGAGAGAGTAAAGTAAACCACTGTCACTCTTCACTCTTGTAAAGATAAGGCACAGAGATTCCCTGAGATTTTTGTCACGTTCTGTGGAAGCTAAAGAGAATTCAAGCGTAGACTTCCTAAAAATGATGTGACTGAGGTAGACCTGCTTCCTTCATGTCAGTGACAGTTCTGAGACTTGTTTATCATCATGTCAATAATGATGTTTAGTCATTTAACTCCCCTCCAGGGCTTTCCTTTGCTAAAATCTGTAGATCATCTCTTTATTTCACCTCTAAAGAGTGTGTATGAAGTCAAATCTGCAGAAGAGTGAAAAGGACAAAAATCTTAGCTCTGTAATGAGATAGATTTTTTTTTTTTCTATTAGGGGATGCATGAACCTAGCAGAAGTAGGGTGCCTCCAGAAACTTACAGATACTACAGCAATTTATAAGTACTTCGACCATTACTAAAATCCAGAGATGCTTTTCATGATGTTTGAGTGAATTGCCTCTGAAGTGTGGGCACTGTTAAAGAATTCATCAGATCATTGGAAAGCTTTCTTCTCTGATTAGCATGTTCTGATTTAGCAGGACTGCTTTCTGTTTTTAACAAAGAGTTTTTAATTCAGTTTAAGTGAACTCTCAGGAGAGCATGGAAGGATACCATTATGTCTGATGAAAAGAGGAAGAGAGCTAATCATCAGCAATACTATGCTCAGAACTCGGGAACACAGAAAAATATCATTGAGGCTGGTAGGGACTTCTGTGGATGGTCTGGTCCAATGTTTCTGCTCAAGCAGGGACAGCTAGAGCAGGCTGGCCAGGACCTTGTCCGGTCAGAGTTTTACTATCTCAAAGGACGGAGCTCTCCTCCGGGCTGAACAACCCCAGCTCTCTCAGCCTCTCTTTGTATGACAGATGCTCCGGTCCCTTATTATCCTTATGGTCCTTCACTGGACTTGCTGCAGTATGGCCACATCTTTCTTGGACTGTATTTCTTGTGCTAATATCCAAAAATATTTGTTCACTGTTTCCTAAAACTATAGTAGAAAGGGAAGTTTTGGACATTGTTAAGAAAAACCAAATAAATTAATTCTCGTTACATTCAGGTGAAGCCTATTAATCACAACTTCCACAGCTGTTCATGGAGAACATCTGAGTGCCTCACCTTTCTAAAGCACTAGAATATAATATATAAATATAAAAGGAATTCATTCAGATGATGAAGTTTTCAGCATATGTCCATAGCATTCTTCAATAGCAAGAACTAGCATCTACTGTACAAATAACACTCATTTCCTTCTTTAAATGAAACATCAAGACATTTCAGCATGTCACTTTCAACTTTGTTTCAAGAAAATTAGCCTTCACCATAATCATCCTACTGGTTTAAAAGACTTCATTAACAGACATACTTTTGTACACTGGCGAATGACAGTAAGTACCTATTTTCCTAGAAGTCACTGACAATATTCAATGTGAAGCAGGTATTTGGAAGATTATTTCAAAAAAGTGTGTAAGTATAGCCAGTGTAAAGTCTACCAAAGTGGTTCTCAGACTTTGCAAAAGTACCACCACCTTTTGTCGTGTCTGTCTTTTCTAACCTCTGAGTTGGAAGGTTGTCCAAAAACGAGGGCATGTTCACACTAACTTTTATGTCCTATTTGTAAGAGGTGAGATGTTGCCAGCAGTTTAAAGTAGGTATCAACACCATTGCTGAAGTAAACACCGTGACCACTGATTACAGGCACAGTCACTGTTCAGCATACACTGCCTTAGTGAATACACTTACGTGGGTGCTCCCGTAAGGCAGTCCCAAATGCCTCATTTGGGATCTTCACATTGCAGAGAGATGTGGTATTTGACACACACTCATTTCTTGAATGTCTGTTATCTGGCGTACGTGCGATCGTACTCATGTAGTCATACAGCATCTCATTCTCATATGTTTAAGTCTGCCTCCTTGTTTTGCAGGGTCTGTGAATCACCCCTCATTTGAAGTCATACGCCTAGCTTGTAGATGCAAAGCACTGCAGAGACTACACATGGAATAGCTCCTATCTTGAAGGTAAAAAAATATTTTTTTTCTTTTAAAGTAATATCTTTTTAAAATTTCACACTATTAGAAATTGTAGTAGAGACTTTAACTTCTGCAGATTTTGTGGATGATTGGTAAGAAAACTGTTTACTGTCTTCATTTTGTGTTCTTCTGAATTAAAGAATCCTTTCTGTGTACAGACAGAGACATCCGTCTCCAGAAGCACACTTGCCCCTTCACATTTAAACAACACACTGTAATAACAACTAATAATTCAATGTAAGCGGCAGTTTTGGTTCATGTACCTCTTGGAGACCTATCATACTATAAAAGCACAGGTTGTACAAACCCCATCAAAATTTTAGGCCAGAATCTATGGTTTAATAGTTATCTAATCTTTAGTAGCATAATAGTTACAGACAAGTAGGAACTGAGTTACAGGTGAGGAAGCCAATGAATTTACAACTGTTCCCATCCTATGGACTGCAGAGCCTCAAGAAGTAATGGTTTGCCAACCTTTCTGTCTCTTGCTTGCAGTACCGCAATAATTTGTTGGCAACCAGAGTAGTTGGAAGAGTAATTTTAAAGAAAATATTACTGTAGTTTGGTTGTGTTATAGGTAGGGCACCTAGCTCTGCATTTGCACGTACAGTAAATTCAAATGCAGTAAGCTAAAATGCAAAAGCAGCTTAGAGGTATTAGAGAATGGCCTGAGGATGGGTTGCCAGTAAATTAAATACGGCAGTACATCCAAGTTGTGTAAATAAATATTTGTCAACCTGTAGATTCTTTCAAGTCTTTTCTTTTAGCACAGAGGCAGAAAAGGAATGGTGAAAGATACAAACAAAACCCCATCACTTTTAAATGGGCACAATCTGAGTGCAGTCTCTACATTGTATGTGATCTTCTTGATTACTTTATATTTTCTCAGATGAAGCACTATTTCTTTTACCATCACTCTTTAAATTCTGACTACATGTCTCACGCTCATTTCATAGCTGAGGGAGTCTGTATGATTACATACTTTCATACTTCAGGAATTATTAAATAATTGTGATGAATCTCTACCCTGGCAGCCAAAGCTTGTCCTTGTCCAGAATGGAACTAAGATCTTTTCCAAAGCATCCTTTCCAAACCATCTTCACCAAAGTCATGTGCAATGTTGTTCCATCTAAGATATAGCAGAAAATTACATGATCATAATAAAAGAAAACAATCACATCTTCATGCTTTAAAGCAGTTCATAGGCAATATACACAACTGCATAATATAGGATTTGTGTATACATAAGAGGGTATGAACACATCTCCAGAAAAAGGCAAGATTTGTAACAAAATTTCTACTTGTTAGAAATGTGAAATAAAAATGTCTGATCTGAGTATAACATTAACAGTGTTGAAAGCATTATACGTAGGGTTTTTATAGAAAAAATAAGAGAAACAAAAAGGTTTATTTCTTCTTTGATGAGAATGTGATATATCAACAAAATATAAAAAATATAAACAGCTGTAAGTAAGTACAATTTACAACAAATTTTAACCCATGTATACACAAAGAGCTATCCAGAATACCATTCCACTTTCCCAGCATGTTCGTATCTACATTGTTTCACACTCCAAGCACCCAGGTTTCTTAAGTCATCATATGATTGCACTCCTTTATTAGGTAGTGATTACACTACCTCACTTACTACTCCTGTATGCTGTGTTTAGCACTGTCAGCTCTCTTTGGATCTTACCTACATTAAAGAACCACTCTAATGTCTTCTGAATGGACTTTGAGTCACATTTTCTCAGATTATAAGAATGCTTTCCTCTACGCTGATGACTATTTGCAATGACATTTTAATGCGAAGTCTTTTTTGCATCACAAAGCCAAATAATCAATAAAGGGAAAAAACACGCAACTTATTCCTGGCATGAAAAGTTAGATGAACGCTTTAAATTATTAACGTTACTTTTAATAGTTTTAGATTTACATTTAAATATATACTTAGATAGATCTGGCATTACAAAACACATTCTGAATAGAGATAAGCTGCAGCCATACCATCCTGCTGTTCGCTCTCCAGTGTTCACACTGATTTCATGAGAAAGGACAGTTGTTAGAATCCTCTTAACAACACTGTTGTCTGTAAGGCTGCAGCTACCTTGGCTGTGATCATCTCTCCAGCTGCCAAAACGCCAGTACAGAACCAATGTGTCGTAAGTCTGCACATACCCTCCAGTACCATGTAGCCATATCTGAACTAATTTTAAAGTAGTTGTTTGGATGCTGGTAGAAGTCTAGCCATGGCAACATGAAGCACAATACAGCTGTGATGGCACTGTAGTCAAGGGAGATAAATTATTCATGCAGGGATGTTATAATGCAGTGAGACGTGTTTCTCACATCCATGGAACTGATTCTCTAATCTCCATATCATGATTTTCATTTTCTAATATAAGTAAGTTTTAAACAATAAAAGCATGGGAATGATGAGTTTCTGTAAAAAAAAAAAATAATTAAAATGAGCAGCATCCTCTGGAAAGTAAGGTTAGGGAGCTAATTTATAGGTTGAGGAAGATATATATTTACACTAGTTTGAATGGTGTATAAGAAATTATGTTTAATTTATGTCATGAGACTCTCCCATGCCCATAAAGTATATTTTTTTAATATATAAAGATGAAACAATATTTTTGTTGCTCTATTAGCACATCACAGACTTATAGGTTAACATAGTCCTAAGAAACAGCCATGGCAGTGAGAAAGATGATGGAGAGCTGAGCCCTCCCATTTATGGAGCCGCATCCAGCCTCATTGCAGCTATCTAAATGTTAGTTCCTCATTCTATATGTTCTCATTCTATATGTATTGTCTATAACTCAGTTCTGACAGCATTGGTCTCCTCTACAGCACAGAATGGACTCAAATGCTTTGCTGCATGGGACAGCTGACAATTCAACATGAAAAAAAATAGATTACAATAGAAGTCATGTCATTCTGCCTTCCCATGGCCCATCTGTCCCTGCACCTGGTAGGAGTAGTCAGGAGTTGTCTTTGGCATGAACACCATGTGTTCTTTGCTAAACTGAAAGTATTTCTGTGCAAAGCATAAATGCTGCTCGTTTGAGATATCCTTTCATTAATACAAAGCTTCCTTCATCTCCAGAATTTTGCAACCATCCTCTTTTGATTCAACTGCCATCTTCCGAGTACTATCAGCATTGATAAAACCGTTTGGAGTTGCAGCAAAATTACCACTTTTCACTTTTCTTGCAAAAATCATAATCAGGCAACATGAAAGCTAAGAATTTACTTTCCAGTAGGGCTAAAATTTGGGACAAGTCAATGTTAGGGTACTGTCAGTACACTTGAAAGACCAAGCGCCTGACAAAAAATGATTGGGAAATGAGATAGCTATGTTCTTTTTTCTAAGCATTTCAAAAACGTCTGTATCCTACAGAAAAGCTTAGTCATTGTGTTAGATAACATTAAGAAATCCTCTCTTCATCTCTTCTGATGATGTTGTTATGCTTTTCAAGGAATAATTAAACAGCCACCAAGAGTAAAAATCTCTAATTCACCTGAGAAAAAAACCCCTGGATTCAAGTTCCTCCGTCATACTACTGTTAATATTTACACATTTTACAATATTAACTTTGGGACTGAAATAAGGGTCTCTGACCCTCACGTACATTCCCTGATTAGCAGATTTAAAAGTCTCACTGGTCCCATGAATCTTTAATTATTCATATATAAATCAGAGGAGTTTGGGGGAACCGAGATTTGCCCTCTGTCTCTGCNCAAAAATCTCTAATTCACCTGAGAAAAAAACTCCTGGATTCAAGTTCCTCCGTCATACAACTGTTAATATTTACACATTTTACAATATTAACTTTGGGACTGAAATAAGGGTCTCTGACCCTCACGTACATTCCCTGATTAGCAGATTTAAAAGTCTCACTGGTCCCATGAATCTTTAATTATTCATATATAAATCAGAGGAGTTTGGGGGAACCGAGATTTGCCCTCTGTCTCTGCAATCACACCGAAGTATTGTGATTTAAGTAAACTATTGGGAAGTGATAACTACAGATCGAACTTATCAGACATATGGGATATTTAAATATAGCCTTATCTATCCTAGACAAGTAATCTAACTACTTGCCTTTGGATGAAAACGCATGAACAAATACTTCTTTCTGCACTGCTTCGTGAGAAAGAAGCAACTTTAAGCCAAGCCAAGCAGGTTGTCTCATTCATAAGTTTAAAGGACATTCCTAGTACAAGGAGTTACTAAAGAGCTTGCCTAAAGAAAAGAGGAGATGTTTTCAGAGTTTGCTACTTGGCTTTAAGGGTATTAGTAATGATACCATGTTTCTGCCCCAGAAAATAGTCTGAAAGGGATGAAAAAAAATGGAACAAGAGGTTTACTTGGTAGTTTCTTATATTTTTTCCCCTGAGATTCTTGACTAGTGAAATTTGAATGAGAATTCATAATTTTTTAACTTTTAATGTTGTTTACAATATTGAAAAAATATTCCACATCTCCCATCTTTTTCATAATGGTTCAACAATTCAACTCAGCGGCCAGGATATTAATTTTACCACAGGAAGAAAGTTAAGTTTCTGGTCACTCCGGGTCTTTTGAGAGTACCTTTTCTTCAGACCTTAATAGCTTATGACCAACATTTGAATACTGAAAGCGATTTTAGGTAGGTGGGCAGGTGGTAAATGGATATTTCACAAATCAGAGTCCTTTACGTATAAAATAAGTTCATAAATACACATTTCATACTATTTCCTGTTGCAGCAGATCTCATAGAATGTTATTGTTTTTTAAAGCAAACCCTAGGTGATAATATTTTTAAATAAATAGGCAATCATCATTAATGCATTAAATAAGACAAAGAATCATTTAATAGCTATGTGGGCACAATTTGCAAATACATTCATATTTCATAAATGAGCCAATATGAATTGTTTTACCATAGTTTCACAAAATAAATACATATTTAACTAAAACAGACATAGTCCTGGCTTACAAAACAGTATTATATATATTTTATAATGGTTTTAATCATAACTCCATTTAAAAATACAAACACAGAGAGTGTTCAAACCCAAAGATGCACATGCATTAGGCACTGTAGACCAAGCCTTATATTCCGGAGAGTGAGATAATAGTATCTGATTGTTTTGATTAAACTTATTAAGTGCTCCCATGTCTGTTAGTAACGGATCTCAAATTCACGTCTATATAGATATAATTTGATTGAAGTGCTTCTTCAGTATATAGACACATATAATCAAACCCTTCTCTCAGTGTTTTCTCTGTTAAAGCAAATATCCATCCTCATTTAGTTTTGAATTGCTTCAGGATTATGTTTAGCATATTTTAAAGGAATACCTTCAGCTTCACATTTGCCTGAAAAATATAGTGCCTACTATTCTATTTTTACTAACCCATTAGTTTAATACATCTTAAAATTACTACACAAACAGTATTTGTTCTGTTGGTTCATAAATTGCTTTTGAACATGACCTTTGTAGAGCAATGTTAAAGTATCAAAAAATGTACACTATATAGTGCATGCTCTTTTGTCTCGTAGACATTTTGTTTGCATTAATATCCCATGTCCTAAAATATATCCATCAGTATCATGTAGGACGATTTTCTTTAAAACCAACAAGAAAGTATAAACAAAGTCGAAATTGAAACTGGCAGCAGATAACAATCATGGGCAGAAGTTCGGGTTTGCCAAAGCATTTAACACAGGTTCTCCTGAGATCTCCACTTCTGAACCATGTTAGCATTGTGAGAAATCTCAGCCTGAGGAAGGAGACAGGTAGGTTTGGCTGTATGATCTTGCGCTTGTTCACATTCTCAAGCTAGAAAGGCAAAATCAGGACAAAATTAAAACATAGCAAACCACCAACTTAAAAATTTATTTAGAAGGGATTTAGAAATAGGATGTGCCACTTAAAACATATTCTAAAACAATGCTGATAAAAANCTGAGGAAGGAGACAGGTAGGTTTGGCTGTATGATCTTGCGCTTGTTCACATTCTCAAGCTAGAAAGGCAAAATCAGGACAAAATTAAAATATAGCAAACCACCAACTTAAAAATTTATTTAGAAGGGATTTAGAAATAGGATGTGCCACTTAAAACATATTCTAAAACAATGCTGATAAAAAGTCAGGCCTGTTTGGAATTAAGTTGTTAAAAAGACCCCCTAAAACTAAACGTATATTCATGTAATTTGTTAAAATACTATGGATAGCCCAATTCTACAACAGGATGTATTTGGTTTCCCACTCCATCTCATTTTTCATTTACCACAAGTCATGTGTCACCCCATATGAGACCACAAGTGTGAATTGACCTGACCCAAGTAATGTTTTCAAGGTTATTTTAATGGATCCAAACCACAGCGCCGTGCCACAGATTGTTGCACTGGCACAACTCATGGAGTGACTTGTGGAGGTAAGGCAGTGGGATGAAAGGAGGGACATGTGGGCGGGATGCGAAAGTGCAAGAACTTGCCGCTCAATTCCCATTGTGAACTTCAGAGTTATGGAGAAGGGAGATGCTGGGTCCACTCAGAAATAAAACAGGGTTTCAGCAATTCAGTAAATTGATCCATCTTGAAAGGTCACAGGTTCTGTATCCCAGAAAGCTGCCTTGGTGCTGCATTATCGGAGGATGGGGGAGGTGGGAGGGAAACTGCTGGGCCTCTGGGTGCCACAGACAGTGTGACTGCACAGCATCATACTTGAAAATTTTCAAAGCTGGAGGAGTCCTGAACTACCCAACTGTGATTTCAAAATTATCCTTACTCTGAGCAGGAGCCTAACTTTTTTAATGCTGCTACAACCTCTGACTTCCTCTTTGTAAGAGATGAATCATCTCCATAACCTTGTTCTGTAGCTCGGAAAACTCAGCTTCTTGCTGCATGTAGACCGAGACCCAATTTTTGAGTACAAAAATTTTTGAGTACAAACAAATTCAGAAAAAAACCCCTAGCAATTGCTAACATTTCCTTTATCCTACACAATTCCTGCTAACGCTTGTATGGGCACAGCCAATTGGCCAAGAAGGCCCAGTACAAAGCTGTTTTGTCCTTGCTTGGTTATTTGGGTGTTTGAATAACAGGTTGGGCCTTTATCTGGGGGTGGTAATTGCAGTGCCTGCGCATCATTGTACCTTCACACTGTTCTTTCATGGATCAGTTTCAAGGGAAAACACTCATCATCTCCTATTCCAAACCAGTTTTATCTAGTTAGCTTTGCAGCTACAACAGTAGGTATGTGACTATGTCATGTGTCAGATAAACACTGCCTACTCACACAGCATGGCATTTGTTTTTACTAATCTACTAAGGTATTGTGACTCAACAGGAAATACATTTTGTGGTTAAGGTATTCATGGTCAGGATGGTAGGCAGAGGACTTGGGTGAAAGGAATTTTCTGTATCAGAACCTATAAACTTCTGTCTCAAGTACACAGGCATTTCTGAAAAACGGAAGTCTGATCCATCGCATTGCACATTATGTGATGTACTTAATACTTAGCTTAAATTGAGTATATTTAGGAAAAAAAATCTATATAAATCTTTTAAAGGCATATTTTCAGACTACTGCTCACAAAAGATGTTGTTTGGAGATAAAGTAAAAAGATAACTAAAGCATGCTTTCAGGTCTCTGGCTCAAAGTTTCTCCTTGCCTGTGGAAGTCCCAGCAAATGTCAATGAAGTATTTAAAATACTTTGATGAGGAAAGCCTAGGCTGCAACGACAGATCAAGGAATATTTTGAGTATTTACATCATCTACCTACGTATGTTCTTGTCTGAGCTGTCCTAAAATACATCTTCAAAATTCCAGAGCTCTCAGAATAAACGTAAAATCTGACTTCTATCAGCAGCTGCCTCCTGTTTCACCTCAAAGCAACAAGTAATTCCGAAGCTGAAGAAGAGGCCAAGATTTATTCTCCTCATTGTAAAAGTCCTATTTCTTTCAGTATAAGAGAAAAAGTAAATGAAATGCCACCTTGTTACATCTTCTGTCTGCTACCAATATCTTTGTAGGTTGTCCATAAATCTTTCTACCGTGCATTTTGCCATCAGCCACAAGCATACACTTGACGGCTTGTGAGCTGTTGAAGTCATTTAGGAAATACCCTCAATCACAAGTTTATAGAGCACATAGAGCATAGCTTTGACACTGGAAAGAAAATTCAAAAATTGCAGCTATTACTTTGAATCTTTACCATCAAGAAGTCAGTTGACTCTGTTTATGGGAGAGTAGGAAATAGAAGCTTTCTCAATATTCCTCTTATCCAGAGTTTCTCATATTTGTGATACATTGGGTGGCATTCTGCTGTGCAACTCCCTCAGACAAGCTATATTGCAGCTGTAAATTTTAGATCTAGCCCACAACATTGGGAAAAATTTCCAAGCAGATGGTTCCATTCAATAAAACATCAAAGTACCATAGTAAATAATGCTGTTGAATTTTTTACCAGTCATTTTGCAGTGCCACATTAAACATTTCCAGAGGCAGCTGAAAGTGAAAGGGACAGGAGTATCTGGCAGCGAACAGAGTGCCTTGGGGCTGTTTTGATTGGTGATGTTGAGACCAGGGAAGGAAATGAGTGTCTGAGTGGCGCTTTCGGGAATGATCTCTGACTTGTAGAGAGCAGCGAGGACCCGGCAGTTAATGGTCATCTGTTCTTTCCTTGCCTCTTCCCTACTGCAAAAAGTTTGGTCCCCCCATTGCACCTCCCTGTTGGCTTCTGTCTCTGTCCCTGTGTTTGGGCAAGTGAGACTTTAGGTGGGGTTTGCTCGTCTTACCTGTGTGTCTCCTCACTTTTGAGACAGCAGGTTCTAATAGCGTGCCTGCAGGCAGCAGCAGGAGAAAGTTTTCTCCAAAAGCAGTCAAATTCTGCAGATCAGAACAAAAATATGACCAAAGCGGAGAGAGACTGTGGAATTAGATGGCCTTGCCCATGTGTCATAGGCTTCATATACTGAAAATAGAATAGCTACCAGCACTTTGAGAATATACTGTATGTAAGGACAAAGGCAGCGACAGAACAGAATTATCTAGCCAGCCAGGCAAGCGATCTTCAGGCTTCGGTGTCCTGCCACCAAAGCTAAAGTGCATGACACAGTTCATTGCAATAAGCCTCGGGGAAATTCTAAAGAGAAAAAAATTAAAATCTGTGTTTGATTCATAGTATCCTGCTATTGAAAGAAAAGGGCAGCTATTTTTACCTCCAAAAGTGCATTCTTACAATGATCACAGGTTGCAAACCATTCTGTGAACTAAAGGTCTGTATATATCTGTACGTGAGACTCTCTCTTCCTCTTTATATTCTTTGTAATGAACACAGTACTGCATGGATTAAACATGCAAGCAATTTAACTCTCGTAGAACTTCAAGTATAAAACCCAAATCAGCTAATGCAAAACGTAGTATCAATTCCACAGAATTTCCTGAAGGAGATTTGAAGCATAAAACACCTTCCCATTAATAGACAAATTGAAGGCATTATTCTCTTTTTTTCCCCCTCTCTCCTTTGTCTCAAGGCACAGAAAAAAAATTTATCAATGGCCAACACAATCTAGCCCTCCTGCAGCAGCGTTCACAGCTCTATCTAGCGTTGCATCCATGACTGTCATTATTTTTTCCACTATCAACTCCAAAAAGCATAATTCAGATGCAGCTGGGGCCACGGCACCCCCAACCCTGCCTGAACTGATTCCGGGTGGCTCCTGCGGTGAGTGTGAATTCTCATTACCTAAGGCGATCAAGCGTAAGTCAAACAGCAGAATTTTACACGAGAGCCTGTGCGTAAGTGAAAGTGAAAGCCAAACCTAGATCAAATGCAGAGTCACTGAGTGTCACACTGCTGCATGGCAGGGGATTCCCTAAAGCTCCGGGTGGCCTGGGAGCCGTAGGTCTAGAGTAATGCAGTTTACACGCTTTGCCTCTCATCAGACCTCTAATGGGCTAAAGATACAGAACTGTGATAAGTACAAGAACAAGAAGAGAGCAGGCAAATGAAGGAGAAGCATAAAAGTGAATTTAAAAGGATGAAAACAATTTTTTAAGCATATGCATTTTTTTAAGCATATTGCTGGATCTCTCCGGAAAAAAAAAAAAAAAGATAACTATTTATAAACAGGACTTTTTTCTTCCCTAGTCATGACACATTTTAATGAGATTTGAAATGAGCACAGGAAGACAGAGCAAGATAACAAGGTTATCTCCAACCCTAAATCTTCACACTATTTATGATGCTAAATTTGCAGGCTATGCTGCTCACTTACATTTCCATAAAGTAGCATAATAAAAGAAAAAGGACAATGAGATGGTAGCAATTTTTCTTCTGAACTGTCCTTTCTGAAAAAAATATATGCAGTCCTGCGGGTTCTGGTATTCTTTTTACTTCTGCAGAATAATCTCCCTTTTGTATTTTATCCCTTCTTTACGCAACGATAAAGAGAATGAATGTACATCCAGACTGCAGCTTCCCTAAGTGATATGACTCATTCAGACAAGCTGCTGTAGCCCTTAAGGGACTGTCGCTGCCTTTTCCTCTTAATTCACTAATTTCACTTTTCTGTTACAGTGAAGAACTGCTAATAAAGTAACTTTTCTCAATTGATATTCAATCTCCTCTACGGCCCTGCAGGCACCTCTTCCTCTTCAGGACTAAAAATACAATGTGTTGAACTCTCCCCACAGGTGCCAGGACAGGGGCATGTATCTTCTGACGTTCACTCCATCTTCTTGAAATATCGTCTGTTTTGCAGACTGCAAACAGGGACTAACGGCAGGCAGCAGTGTCTGCAACAGTAAGAAGTTTGAAAGATTTCCCGCTACCATCCAACATACACCTGCTCCTGCTATAGTACAGCTACAAACTCGCTAACTTTTTCCTTAGGAAATTTTTCCTTAAAGTTCTCAGCTGCAGTTACAGTGTGAAATCTCATGCCTTCCTTTGACTTTGGGTACCCTTCCTCTGTGTTCCTGGATTAATCTTAGGCGTGGCCTTTAAGCCATGGCAAACTAGAAAAATTTATTTCACCAATTTGGTGATAGCATTAATATATTAAAAAAAGGATGGAAGGCATACAAAGGAGAGCATGTCCTTTTTCAAGACATTTTCTCTCCCTGCCACTCTTACAAAGTCATTAACAATTAGATCTTCTTCTGACCTTTTAATGTAGGGTTGAATAAGGTAGCAGCAGAAGAACACGGAGTCCATCTCATTTGAGGAAAGCTGTACATGGTCTCAGTTTGCACTGGTATGAGTTTATATCCCTTCATCTTTTCCCTGTTTACGAAAAATGTCAGCATCTGTACAGAAGAGGAACAAGATAACTAACACAAGTATTAGTTGATTCATCAGTAAATGGGGCTTGCAATCAGTAATGGGTGACACACGTATTGCAGGAGCTCCCTCAGCACTTTCGGCAGAGGTGTAATGTTAGATAGCATTATATTACTCAAAAAATAACACATGAAATTGTAAAATTAATTTGAAACTTGAGTTCTTTT
The DNA here is from genome assembly GCA_013398225.1 of Steatornis caripensis. Lineage (NCBI taxonomy): Eukaryota > Metazoa > Chordata > Aves > Caprimulgiformes > Steatornithidae > Steatornis > Steatornis caripensis. The sequence goes on from VZSC01010171.1 coordinate 13,694, forward strand.
AACTCTGCTTAATGGAAAACAGCCCATTTGCCTCACCAGTCTTTGATTCCAGTTCTCAGACCATATAGTATGTTTGTGTTTGCAGAGACTGATAGGAAAACATAAAAGCAAGTTAGTATTTTAAGTAGTTTCTTTGGTGCTTCTGACACTTGTGAAACAAAGGGAGTACTAGCTATAGCTAATCATGCAATTGCAAAGAGAAATAGCTCATTTTTTCTCATATATTACTCACCTCAATTAATCTGCAGAGAAGAGTAATGCAGTGCACAGTGATTTTTTTTTTTACTTAAAATCATTTAAATGTTTAAATAACTAAAGGTTCAGAAACTGCACATATAAATCCATGAATCATTATAGCACAAATTGAAAATACCGCTTTCTTTGAAATCACTGTTTTCATTAGAGGTGAGGATGTAAGCCACTTAATGAATGCTATGGGTATAAGAAAATGTAAACTGTGTTAATGGGATGTATCTGATTAATGAAAAATACGTGAACGTAGAGTAATGGCTCTGAGACTGTTAAGTGGCTGTGCATGTCAGTAAAATATAAGGTCTGAGGCCCTTTTAAATCTCAAGAGGTAAAAAAAGAGAGCAAGGATTAGGGAGATTTGTACAGCACAGTAGGAGTATGTTTTGGTGAACTCATTCTGAATCCTGTTTCCTCCTTTGTAGCATGTGTGCTCATTAATGTCCTAAACCCAAACCAGACCAAGAAAATTGCCTAAGGTGTTCTGAACGTCAGTATTAGTACCTCCTCTGGGCCTATACATGTAGTACTGCCCCAAAAGAACATCTCAGCTGGACTCTCTAAGACTGAAGCGAAATGCCACTTCCGTTAGCAAAGAGTGTACCAGCCTTGTCCACATTTTGAGGTCTATGCTCCTCTAAATTGGCCTTGTACTGAGAATGTGTTTGATATGTAGTCATACGGTCAGTCTGAGGGTCTGCAGATGAGTTCATAGAATCATAGAATGGTAGGGGTTGGAAGGGACCTCTAGAGATCGAGTCCAACCCCCCTGCTAAAGCAGGTTAGCCTAAAGCAGGGTACACAGGAATGCGTCCAGGCGGGTTTTGAATCTCTCCAGAGAAGGAGACTCCACAACGTCCCTGGGCAGCCTGTGCCAGTGCTCTGTTACCCTCACAGTAAAGAAGTTCCTCCTCATGT
>VZSC01010171.1:15177-27162 GCA_013398225.1 Steatornis caripensis
CCTGCTGGCCACACTCTTCTTAATGCACCCCAGGATGCCATTGGCCTTCCTGGCCGCAAGGGCACACTGCTGGCTCATGGTGAGCCTGTTGTCCACCAGCACTCCCAGGTCCTTCTCTGCAGAGCTGCTCTCCAGCAAGTCAACCCCCAGCCTGTACTGGCACATGGGGTTGTTCCTCCCCAGGTGCAAGACCCTACACTTGCCTTTGTTGAACTTCATGAGATTCCTCTCCGCCGAACTCTCCAGGGTGAATGCTTTCATCCACCTATTTGCACATTCTTTGAAGGAGCAGGTACAGTTTCCTCTTTCTTAGCATCAGAATGAAAATTGTGTCCACATGCTATGACAGAGTACAGGCCCATTCGCATGCGATGTTCATGGACACGTTTGGTATCTGTTTTCCTCAGCTAAATCAGTAAGCCCAGTCACGGCTACATCACTGACCATTGTTTATTGTTTGTGGGCAATCTGGAGGAGGACAAAAGCTTCTCCAACATCAGATACACTTTGTAATTATTCTAAGACGTGTATGCAGAACACCAGGTACACAGCAGATCAAGTTAATGGGAGTAATGGGATATCATCTAATGGCTGGTTTAGATGGTGAATGACGGACATCTGTGCAGCTATTACAATGATAGGCATTACCTTTCTTAGTACCCAGAGGAAACAGATATGATGAAGATGGCAGCATGATCCCTAGAAGAAACCACAAACCATATTTCTCATGTGAAGCTGTGCTCCATTATTGCAATCACAATTCTATGAGAAGATGCTAAAACGCAGGGTAGCTTGTAAGAGCAAAACAATGAAAATGAAATACAATTAAAAACCAAAATTCAGGAAGCTTAATTGGCACAAAGTAATTTGTTCCCATATGTTCTTTCTCTGGAACCAAGAATGGAAGAGATCACTGAAATTCATAAGCAGCAACCATCATCTATCACACACTGAGATTTATGCTAAGGAACTAGGAAAGAGGCTAAACCCAGTGTTTTGTTTAGGTTTTCATTTTGCTATCCAGGCTACAATGATCAACAATTATTGCACATTGATATGAAAAGAGCTGTTAGAAGGGCAACACAAACAAGCCGTCTGACCTTGTAACCTTATTCCTCTGCTCATTTGTGTTATCCTTTCTTTATAGAGTGCTGGAAAACACTGTCCATCAACTTGTGTTGTCTTTTGTGCCAAAAATATGATTTAGATTATTCTACTTACAAGCATTCATTTTCCCCTGATCTCTTTAACAGTGTTACATTAAGAATGAATTTAGTTTAGTGGGTTTTTTAACTAATCAATAACACTGCACTTAATTCACTATGCAAGTGAATTTTGATACCCTTTTGTTTAAAATACAGCTTCAAGTATTTGCCTTTCAAGGTGAATACAGTAATGTTTTGTAGTTGATATGCCTCTTCCTGTAAATCATATTTGGGAAGACAACATTAGCTGAGAATATACATCTATCCCTGAGGCGAGGAAATATCCTTAGGTGTTTTGTGCCTTACTCGGCTAAGTTAGATATTTATTGCCTGTGTTGTTGTGACACATCCCAGGTGAAGGACGAGCCAGGTAAGTGCCAGTAGTATTCAAGTCATGGTAGTGCATACATGCCACATCCCATATTCGAACTCCATTCTGTTTGGGGCTGTTGGAAACATATGTGGTAGTCCCTCTCTCTCATCAAGTGTTTTCAGACAGCCAGCTGAGAAAAGAGGGATGTATTATTAGACTTCTTGAGAAAAGGAGCATTAGAAGATGAAAGCTAAAATTCACAATTGACCTCAGATCGTATTTGCATAGACTGAAGAATCAGGCAGAGATCCTTCCATTACCACCAGCAGAGCTGGTTCCAGACTGCAAACGTTAGGGTCAGGAGAGGTGAAGTTAACTAGCGTTCATTGATGTGGCTCTTTTGCTTTTGAGATCTCGGCAGGGGACAACTCATCCATCCCCTGCTGAGCCTAGAGCTGGGTTGGTCATGATCTCTCAGGTCCTCAAGTATTTGGAGAGGCTGAGAAATGAGAGTGGACTCAAGGGAAGTCAGATCTGGCGAAATCTTTTCTTACACAGGCTACTGGTTGATGTCACCTCCTTTCTTGAGTATTTCATTGAGGCACAACATGCAATTCCCAGTAAGTTATTAAACACAAACTTTTCATCTCCACTTACCCTAACTTTCACAAAGATATGCATCTATTCTCTGTGTAACAAGTATGCTCTACACCTCATAGTCAAGTGTCTTAACAAAACCACCATCCCATATCTCACAATAAAGAGGAGTTAAGCTGAGGTGGCAGATATACAACACATTGAACCTTAAATTTTTTAAATGTAGAGCACAAATTATATCAGCCCAGCTATGCTGGAACAACTAATGCAAACTAAAGTTACAGACAGATTTTCCTTTTTTCTATTAGGAAGAATGTCTAATTTTGAACAAAAGCACTGGAGAGAAAGGAAAATGAAGAATGTGTGCGTGTGTGTGTGTAAGAGACTCCCAAACTCTCAAACTTTCTAGTGCCTTTACAGACCACTACAGCTATAGGCAATTTACCCTTGGAAAAGTAGCTGTCAAGCAAATGCCTTCCTATTCACATTACGCGGTACGTACAGATCCTGAGCAGATCCATGCCTCGTTATTGAGCAGACAGGTCTCTTCCTTGCAATCACTGTCGATTAGAAACTGTTTTTGTGATATTGACAATCTGATAGGACTAAAATACAATCTCCTAGATCCTCCAGTAATGAAAAATTACCTACATGAAGGGAACAAGTAGTACAAAAAGGATTTCAGACTCCTATTTATTTCCTTTAATATTGTAAAAAGATATTTCTCCAGTAAGTAAATAATGTTTCTTTTTATTTTTCCTTTCATTAAGCACACTTTGATTGATTATGACCTGCTGCTCTACCACAGCGGGCCAGATTGCATCAGATCAGCTACTTCTGAAGAAGAAAAAAAGCCTTGTCACTGGAGCATGGAACAGAAGAGAATCAAAGTGAAATAGGGTTAAACATGTCATTCACCTGATGGAATCAAGTGCTAACAGAAGATTGAAGGTGTCAAGTATGCTCTTCTACAACCCCTGACCTTTTTAGGTTAGCATTTTGGGAAGCGATACCTGGAAATCTCTGTATCTTCTGGATAGCAAATATTGAGAGACATACAAGCTATTAAGTGGTGATATGTGCACAGAAAGGTAAGACACATTTCTTCTCTCTTGCTCATGCTTTGGTCAGGACACAGCTGTTAAGATTTATGATGCTCCATTGTCCTTGGTCTAGTGGGAATATGGTACAAACCTGGCTAGTAAAAGTTACGCAGTCAAATAGTCGTTCCGTACTGTAGCAGTTTCTTAATAACTTCAATGCATCAAGCTGTGAACAAGACATCAGCTAGTTTCTTCTTTCATCCCCTTACTTATATTTGTAACTGTCTGCTCAAGTTTTCCGTTTCAACGTATTAATCTTTTATTCTGAAGTCCATTTCAACATAGAAGAGTTAATTGAATTTACATAATCACATCTCATCACATTTAGATTTCAAATTCTTGATAATTAGTGAGTAATAGAGGTAGACTTTCGCCCCCTAAAAAAAAAAGTGAAAGAACCAAGGTTCCTGAAAAGTATAATGAACTTCACAGGGAGAAAAAACAATATCCTTCTAACCCCTGTCCGGAGTTCTTCAAAGATAAGTCAACACAGTTTCCCTCCAACTTGTAGTATCAGTGCTGGAGGAAATGGAAATAAGTGTCCTTCTGCTTTAAGCAACCAGAGATTTGTACTCAGAGGTAGCTCATTCGAAATAATTGTATAATGAAAATACGGAAACAAGCTGTTTGCAATTTGTAGAGAAACAAAACTGGGGCAAGTTTTCAAGAACACAAGAAAACTTCGGAGGTTTTTTCACCTTCTGTGAATACCAGGCACGAACCTGTGTGCACTGTGGCAGAGGCAGGGGAGGCAGAAACCACGTTGTGGTTCTCATGGACTGCACACCTCACGGTTACAAACATAAGACTTGAGCTGAGAGTAAAAAGGCAGCTTGAATTTTATCAATTACTCTGGCTCAGGCGGCTAAACCAGAGATAGTGGGAAGCATAATCAATTTATTTTTCAGGAAATACCCAATCTCCACAAATTGATTCATGGGATGAAGCCGCCAGCAGCCAATGCATGAATTCATGCAGGAAGTCAGAAACATGCTGAGAATGGGTGAAACAAGGAAGTTTCAGCAACTGCGGGGACATTTCTCCTGAGCTGGAAGAGCCTCATAAATCTGTTTCAGAAAAAAAACTGCTGAGAGAGACACAGAAAAAGAATTTAAATTTACTGAACAAAGGTGCCCAGAAGCACCTATCTAGCCACACCTGGTCCAATTCTGGAGGAAGGCAAGGCCATGTTTTCCTAGCTGAGATGGGTATGCTACTGCGCTTTGTGGTCAGTGCAGCTGACGTAGGGCTGTGATTCAGAATGAAAGCCTTTAGTTTTAGAAGAAGGATTCTGAACACTGCAGAGGGTCATTTATGTCCACACTCTCACTGCCTTCACAAATCTGATGACCTTGAAGCTTGAAAATCTTGGTCCTTGTAGATTAAAAAAAAAAAATACAGATGACATATAGAAATCTCATTAACCTCGCATGAGAGGTTATATATATGTATACAATACAGTATACAGTACAATATATATATATGTATACAATACAGTATATGAACTTTAACAAGTAAAGAAAAAAATGCGCCTGGTAAGAAAAACAGCAAAGAAATAGTAAAAAAAGAAGAAATAAAGTACCTTTGACTAATTCTGTAATTCCATGTGAAATATCACCTTCCATTTTATTTAAAAAAAAATACATAAACACACAGAGTACCTTTTACATCACCAGTGTAAGTCACTGTTACGCCATGTATTTATCATTTTCTCTAGAAGACAGGAAATGTTAGCTTATTACCTCCACATTTCATCCCACATTGAGTCCCATAATAAGTAACTCTAAATTTGAAGACTATATTACTTTAAAGACTCTTTTGTACATTTCTCAGTGAGGAAAAATGAATGCTTTAAAACAATTGTCTTTGAGGTATACATCACTAGAATTACAGGAATATGTCAAAATTTGTGAAATAACACATATTCAAACTTTTATATAATCGAATATCTTATTAATAACAGTTTTTAAAAAAACTTTTTATGGAAAATTTGCAGGCAAAACTGTTTTTAAAAGCAAGTTAGAGGTGGAAAGAATATAATTTTCATAAAGTAGGAGGACTTTTTTATTATTATCATCATAAAATCCATCTTTTGAAGCACCAACTTCTCAAGAAAGTAGGAAAGATGAAGAAATGTGAATAGATAAAGTTTTCTTGTTATGAAAACTAGGTTCTTTTTGTCAAATAGTTGAGGCACAAGAAGTCATTGGAATTCAAACAGTGTTTTGTTCTCCCCATGTTAGCACCAAATACATACAAAAGAATTACTGCCGGCCAGGAGTATTTTCCCCTAAAGGCTGAGAATTTTAATCTGAAAACTTATCACATTGATATAATAAAACTTGTTTGTTGTTTATAGCAGGCAGTTCTTAGTGAAGTGCAGTTAGTATAAACCCTTTCAAAAAGAGAAAATTCTGGAGAGACTCCTGACAATTTTGGAAGCTTGCTGCAGCACTTGCAGTGCTGATGCTCGAGTGCAGTGCTGGCGCTGCAGGAACCACAGGCTGGCTGAGATGCACCACACAAAGCAACCATTCTTTTTCCAGACATTTAGAAGCCATGCTCCTTTTCAAACTCCTCTTCCTTTCTGAACAATCATCAACTTACTGCGTTGTTTATAAACAGGGACCCATCAGCTTATACGTTCACATACACAGTTGCAGATGGTTCAGAGACCGATCTGTAACCTACCACAGGAAAGCTGAGCTGATTTAGTAATGGCCACTGTGAAATATCAGTACTACCCACACTGAGTGGATTAAGGAATGGCCAACTGACAGCCCTCAAAAGTATCTGTCGGTGAGGAAACTGTCACAGAACAAGGATTTTTTTCTAGTAGGTATACACTGACTTTTCAATACAACTCTTACCAATAAAAACCCAAAATTGTTCCTCTTAATGTTTGTGAATGTCTCCAAATTGAAACGTGCAGCTCGAGAAGGTCTGAGGTAGAACTGAGATGTTACAAAACCCTAACCTTGCTAGAGCTAAAGAAAATCTGTCCCTGAAGACCTCTAAGTGACATTTTAACTTTAAAGTTCCCAAGATGTGAAAGGTCTGCTTTTCCCCGGTTGCCCGCTTTCTAAATACTCTATCTGTTTGCTACTTCAGACTACTCAAGGTCTAGAAAACAGCATGGCTGTGACACCGTGGTTACAAAAGGTCACTCACAAAATGTAGTTGCTGCTACCCACCCTATGCAAAACTGATTTAAAACTATTTACTGCTATATGCCGGGGTTGATCCACACCATTTTTTTTCTCTAAAAGTGAATTTTGATGATTTGGTATGATAAATACCTCAGAGATTTGTCTGATTTAAGTCTATCATCTCAATGGTTACCTGCAGTGTGTCTAGTTTAGAGGTTTACTTTTAAGTAAGGTGACATTTTAGCATCACTTGCTGGTTTTTATTGTTGATAGCTCTGCAATTCTGTTTCACATCAAGCAAATGTGACTTCTCATGCTATTTGCATTTTTTGTTTACTTTCAAAAATCTTTCATGCCTACACTGGTAAAAGGTAGTGAGGCCTCAGGTTTATCGAATTTGTTTGCAGAGAAAATTTGCTTTGCTGTTCTGCCTCATACAGGACGGACAATATCACACACAACATAACTATGGGTACATTTTGCTATCTGCCATGCCACTGACTTTCAGAAATTGATGTTCGGTTTCATATAGTTGCTATACAGGTCTTTCCTTATGATTATACTGAAGTTTTATCTGAAGTATCTGACCGTAAGCCATTAACAGAACACATCCTTCATAATGGTATTTTCTTTTTAAATAAGCCCTTATCTTCCCAATTTTTATGTCTGATAGCTCTCTTAAACAAGGAAAGATTAACAAGTTATTGATATATCTTTGTGCCTTTCACAGGGAAGAACAGATATATAATAATTAATTTTTATTTTTATTCCAAAAACTGTAAGGTTCTTCATCCAAGATGCAATAGTCTTCAAAAGTTTTATTTACTGCCTACCATTAGCCTAAGGATAATAAATTTTCTTCAGAAATTCTGAAGCTGCAGTTAATAAATCTTGCATCTTCCCAACCTTTTAAGTACAATTTTGTCATGATGAGTAAATTTAAATAAAACCACCCAAAATCAGGCTTAGAAGCAGCCATTACCTTTTTAACTGCAGAAGTTAGAGCAGTATTATTACTTATGGCAGTGAGGGGGGGAAAAAAATGAAATGACAGTGAAAAAACAGGAGACAAGAAATGTGTATAACTTGCCAGTAGCCATTAACAGTGATACCATTGACCTACCATCAAACACAGCTGTCCATGCCAGAAACATCTTTCCGGCATTCATTTTCCAGTAAACTGCAATGTTTATTAAGCATTTCACAAATACTTCCCTTATAGCTGTTCCACTCCATCAAGAAATATCTATATATCCTACCAAAACAGTTGAATGCACTTTATATTGCATATATGTTCAGTTTTTACTGGATGAGTGGATGATTACAATGTCTGCCTTCAGATTTTATAGAACTCCCTTTGCACATTTCTCATTAAGTCAAGAGACAAACAGAGGGGATCATGAAGTCAGCATCAGCCATGAAAGTCTTCACAGAGATCAGGGGCTTCCTGCCCTTCTCCAGGGGAATGGCTCCCTGAGGTAGCAGAACAGCGTAGCAAGAAGCAGTGGAGGGTATGTAAAGGGGTATTCAAATTTTTAGTATTTTCCTGTCTGAGCAGAGTCAAGTTATTATTCTGGGCCCTCTGCTTATTATATAAGACTGCACGTGCGCAGCCAGTGGCGCAAAGGTAACGGCTTGCTGCTGCCAAAAGGAAGAGGTTTCACTTCCCTCTTCCTCCTCCCTGTGTTTGCTTTTCACTCATCCCCTCCTTACTCCTCCTCATTGCCCTACTGATGAAAGCCAGCATGTGCTGTCTTCTCCCTTGTGCTGCCTCTACAGCACTTTGAAATCCTTCACTGTCTCAATTTACTTCATTAACCTGGGAGAAAACTACCTGATTTTTGCCCAGTGTTGCATGCCCTCTGTGCTAATGAGTTACATGGACACAGAAATTCAGTAGGTTGTTAGAGCTGGCACAAAATAAAACCTGGGACTGCATGGCCAGGAGCAGGGAAGGGGTATGGGCAAAGTGAGTAGGACCTTTTATTTCCGGCAAGAGCGCGATGTGATACCAGCTCAAAAGATTTTCAGGCACGGAAACACAGGACTCAGAGCTCTTGCCCGAGCAGGGAATGGGCTTCCTGTGGGTGCTGTGTCATACCTGAAAGCCCAGTGGACGTCTTCTGTACTGTAGCGTGTGAAAAACGGCACAAAGTACTTAAACTGCCTCCTTCATCCCGTTTCATAAAACCGCGGCCTAAGAGTTTATAACTCAGTAAACATAGTCGTAATTCAGTCAGATAACAGTGAGCTATACAAGTAACGTCATTGAAATACTGCTCTAGAACATCTCTTTCAGCACTCCAGTTGTCTCTTAAAAATCTGGTAGTTGTCTCAGAGAGATATTGAATAGAAACAGGAATAATATGCAAAAGTCTGATGACCATTAAGTACTGTGGTGCTGTAGTAGAATGTAATGGTGTAAGGATATTAGTTACATGGGACTGTAAGAAAAGAAAAATATTTGTCCTCATCTCAACTACTATAACTAACATAATACTATCGCTTTTTAAGGTGTCACCCAGAATATTTTGAAAGGGGAACAGCAGGTATCCACCGGCAATATTTGTGTTCAGCTGGAGAGAATGAACCCATCTATTTCCCCTGTGCTGCAAAGGCAAGTCAGAAAGATTTTGTAATTCACTGTGTTAAAAGCAGCACAGACAGCAATACTTTGAGCAAGTTCTTACCGTGGCCAGGATCTTGCAAGTAGGTCACAGTTTAATACCACTAATGCAATCTCTGTTCTGTGCCTGAGGCTGGACTCTGATTGTTGATTTAACGTCTTGTTGAAACTTGATGCTTACTACTTACTAGTGAGGAACTGGAAGCCTGAGACGGGACCAGAGCTGAAAGGCTTCTGGCATCCTGTACGGGTTTTTTCAGGATTCAGTGAAGAAATCTGCTTTCTAATCAGATTTCTTCTAATTTGAAATGTCAAAGTTTGTCATTTACTGCCAGAAAGAACATGGATTAGTGTGAAAAGTTTTGACAAATATTTTTCAAGAATTCTGATCTTGAAGTAAATTGAAAAGGAGACAAGTAGAGCAGTAAAGTAGGTGTTTCTTTTGTACCTGGTTCAATATGTGATGATGTAATTTCATAGTTCGCCTACACTCGTGAGCAATCAGTGCTTAGTTTTGGTGATGGATCACCGTTATTTATGCAAAAGAGCTCTGCTGCATGTGATTTTGCCATTCTTTCTGGCAAAGAGTAGAAAACAATCTAATCCTGAAAATTGCATTTATCATTTATAGTGGTGGGATTATTCTGACAATATGTCAGAACTTGCAATTTTTCTCCAAATCATAGTCCTCTTCTAGGCCTAGTTTTAGGAAAAAGATGTCTGTAGCCATTAATGATAGTGAACTACAGATGACTCCATGGTTATTTCTAACTCACAAGTGTTTCAGTGATGCATTTGGATATATAGTATCTCAGCTTCTATGACAGACAAGCTAAGGATAGAGATGAGACACTCTCAGCTTCACAGCAGGGAGTCTCAAAGCTCTGAAATATTGTCTGTAATGCTATCAATATTAAGGCCGGTACTTTAATCACATAAACTGTGAATATGACTCTCCAGGCTATGCTCCAGGAAAGTACCGCCAAGTCCCAACCCAGGAATAGTGCACATTTGTCAGACTAAAATACTTCTGCCAAGCATTTTTTTAAAACTTTTGTTTCACAACAGCATCTAAGAAAAGGGATTGGGATTCAGTTCACAGAGGATGATGCATAAACACAGGCGATGATGCGTGCAGCATCTGAACTCCTGTTACAATGAAGACCTACTCAATACGTCACTAGTGGAAAAAACCAAAATTTACTTCAGGATGAACTGAGCTGCTCTCTTGACTGTCTTGCCTAGATCTTCATCTCTTGCCCGGGGAGTGGGCTTACAGACAGACAGCTACACTTACAGACAGACAGCTAAACTCAGGTGTCCCCCTCCCAATGTAACCTCATGAAACAGAGAGGAAACAACTACAAAGAAATGTCCACGGTACAAAACTACTGCAAGCCGGTTTGTTGTCTCTGAGTCAAGCTGCTATCAACAGCAGTAAAACTGCAGGCTCCATCGCTGCCCAGTCACCTCATTTGGTCATTGTTATCTTAAAAGGCTGAAGAAACAATGAAGGACACTCAGCCCTGGCACGAGTAAGTACTGCCAGCACAAAAATAACTACTAGCCTTCTCCCTGCAATTCCGCTTGCATCCATTCACCAGGCTTTGTCTTGTAGCCAGTCTGGACCTCATGGGCTAGTGTTGCAGTCAGTCCAAAACAATTTTGATTAGTTGGGTTTTTTTCAAATCACTTGCTGTGAGACAATATGAAATAATTTACTGAAGTCTCAGTGTTATACATATATGCTGAATAAATCCGTGTCACTAATCCTACAAACTTATTAAAAATCATAATAGAAAGGAGAAAACAACAAAAACACAGATTGCCTAGAAGGCTTTTTATTCCCCCCCACCCCACCCCAAACACTCCCGATAATTCAGTGGTCAAATTTTATTTTTAATACTTTTCCATTATTTGAACCTGAATAGAATGAAGACCTATAAAATGTAATAACCTGGAGCATCCTTTCTTGTCTCTATAAAAAGAAATACCTTTCTTGCTTTTGTGTGGGTGCATAAATTCGTGGTTTTCTGTGAATTTCCGAAAAGAGGCTCCATTAGTTGAGTAATATCGCTTGTCCTTTTATAAAACCTGGATATTAACATTCTCTGGTAATATTAGACTAATTAGAAATAGACTAAAAATAATGTAAAAAAGGAAATGTTTGTTCTTTGAATTCACGGTGTTCACATAATACACCCATTTCCTTTTCAGAAACAACGGCTTTTTAGTCATCCATTTTTTCTGTTTGAATCTGAATCTAAAACTATTACTTCCCCTCACCTAAAAAGGTTTGACAGTAATCACTGTCGCCACTCTCGGAGCTGGCTTCTGCAGTTTTGTCTTTGAGTTCCCTGTAGGAGGACTAACACCCTTACCTGTGTGTGTGTATATATATATGTTTGGTTAAATATATCACTTCTTAAATTAAGTTATAAGCAAGTGTCAAGCATGTATTCTCTAGCAACACTTGTAATTTCACACATTAACATGCACACTCTACTCTGGAGACCAATAAAATCACCACAGATCTAAGCCTTGATTCTCCTTCAGTCAAGGATAGAGACTGCACTGATCAATCAAATTGTTGACTTACTGGATAGTTCCTTGGGTAGATACAGTATTAGTAACCATTACACTTGTTCTGTTAAACCAATGAGTTTGGCAGACAGGCTGTTTGCAGGTACATCATGAAGGTGAAAGGGTAGCAACAGAAGTTTTAGGTATGGTAAAAAAAACTTTCCGGGAAGATAGGATTTTCCATCATTCTAGAGATTAAATGAAAGCTGAGTTTTGAGAATATAAAGCGAGCATTTCAAAGCTGTATTTGTAGATTAATATGTCAGAATCATATAATTAGTATGTCAGATTAAGTGTTTGTTGTGGTATTTTGAGCATAGTATGTTGTTAGTTTCCCGTCTCCTTTAAATGCAACAATGTTAAATTTATATTCTGGGGTATTCAAATTTTTAGTATTTTCCTGTCTGAG
>VZSC01010171.1:38769-92552 GCA_013398225.1 Steatornis caripensis
CATTCTGGAAGTCATTTCTAAGCACATGGAGGAGGAGAAGACTATCCAGAGTAGTCAACATGGATTCACCAAGGGAAAATCCTGCTTGACCAATCTGATAGCCTTCTATGATGGCATGACTGGCTCGGTGGACGAGGGGAGAGCCGTGGATGTTGTCTACCTTGACCTGAGCAAGGCTTTTGACACTGTCTCCCACAACATCCTCATAGGAAAGCTCAGGAAGGGTGGGTTAGATGAGCGCACAGTGAGGTGGGTCGAGAACTGGCTGAATGGCAGAGCTCAGAGGGTTGTGATCAGTGGTGCAGATGCATGCACCTGAACATGAGGAGGAACTTCTTTACTGTCAGGGTAACAGAGCACTGGAACAGTCTCCTTCTCTGGAGATATTCAAAACCCGCCTGGACGAATTCTGTGCAACCTGCTCTAGGCAAACCTGCTTTAGCAGGGGGTTGGACTAGATGATCTCTAGAGATCCCTTCCAACCCCTACCATTCTATGATTCTATGACTTTGCAACCTCTACTACTATTAGCTCTATGTACACTGCTGCCAAATTACAATTCCACATTAAAATTGAGGGTGGCATGTAACACTCATTAGGAAAGATATGATTGAACCCTGGCAATTCAACATCGTGGATGTTACAAGTTCTTTAGATCTAAATATGTCTCAGGAAGAATAAAATCTTTGGTGAAGTGAGACTGTAGTTATTTACTTGTAAAGGATTTACTATGCTTCTGAGACATAGCAACTAGTAATTCAGATCCTGAAGTTTAGTCAAATGGTTTTGCTTTTTTCCCCACCTAATCTTTACTCATATAAGGAGAAAAATAATATTCCTTCCTACCTCTACAAGAACAAAATATGGATGAAGTCATAATTGTGTCAAGACTCCAGTATGCGTTCCAGTGAAATATGAATTATGTGTAGGAGGTCACTGAGCACAGAAACTCATTCATTTGATAAAGGAATTTGATGGGGAAAAAAACAATCAAAGGAATCCTACAAAGAATCCTCTTGAAAAGGGAAGGAAGACATTGACTGTCCCTTCAATTCAAAGGAATCCAGCAACACAGCAGCTGCTCCACAAAAAGTCACAATTGAATCCTGGCAACAGCAAGGCTTCCTGTGAAAAACAGCCAAAAGATTGTTCAGTGACATCTATCTGATGGTTGCACACATCTGTGTCTTCTGCAGAAGTGCCACCTCTACCTACTGTCAAAAAGGAAACAGGCGAAGCCCTGTAAAAATCAGTTATTTCCTTAGAGTTAGATCTGTTTGTGAAAAATATTGCTCCAAAATCTAAGAAAGACAAACAAAGTAAATTCTCCAGCATTCCAAAAGCAGTATCCTGTCATATGTCTCCTATGCATAGTAGAAGTTCATAGAGCTAAATGCCTGTATTTTTTGTAAGCCTATAGACAGAACATTCTTGAAAATGAGCACCTGAGGGACATGTTCTTGAGGGGAAAAAAATTAAAATGTTGTTTTGAAAACAATACACATTTTAAAATAATGATTTATACCAACTTAATTGTGCACAGAATTATTTAAAACACTTTGCAAATTGCAATATTAAGCATTCACTGATAGTAAATGCTAGAATGATGTCTACCTGGTGGATTTTTTCTCGTTAAAAATTAACAACAGTTCTTTATAACCTTTGGTCATCTTTTTTAACCAACTGTATACAAGTTATGCAAACCTGCAGATTTAAAATGTCTAATTTTCATAGTTGTGGTGTAACACTGTTTTAGGAGCTTTCGCTGATATGTAATAGAACAAATGTGCTGAGCTCAGTGTCAACAATATTGGTTTGGCTGAATGATGAACTGTGTCACATGGGTGCTCTCTTCCAGCCCTGTATTCACAGGATAAATTTCAAACATTTCCAGAAAAGAAGGCATCTGCAGAGCTGCTGTTCTTGGAAAGGGTTGGAAGTATACAGAAACCCAAAAAGCAGCCGTATAATTTCCTCAAAAATGAGAAATAAATCCAATAAAAATTACTGTGCTCACAGAAAGATAAAAAGCAAATTGAATGGACATCAGCAGCCAGTCTCATAAGTATCCAAGCAGTAATTTAAAAATCCACCAGCTTCACTGCCTGAGGAGGCTGCCAAAGCATAAATTCATTTGTTAAAACAAACACATTAGACAACTTGATAGCTAGATCTGTGACAGCTGTGATAGTCTGATGACTAAACCAAAAAGGAATGAGAGAGATATTATATGGCACTTAATCAAACTTACCAAGACCAAAACACACTTCCCTACTTTCTTACTTTAAAAGGACTACAGAACTCTTCAAATTTTTTTTCAGAAAATGTGTTTCTCATCCTGAATTTTACCATTCTGACGGACAGACTGTCAAGTCTTTCCTTCTGCAAATGGTTGTTGTACTAGAAAGAAAAATTAGACTAAAATTATTGATTGCTGATGCATTTCTGAAGAGCTAACCAGAAGAAGCAGTTGGAGTGGGGGTGGCTGTACCCCATCCCTTCTGAATCAACAGCAGGTCTGAAACTTATCAACAGCACATACTAGTGGGACAGTTAAACTCTTCACTGGTCCTGAGACACTTGCATGTTCTTAGACACTTGGCTACTGTAACTTGGTCACAAAATTGGGAATAAAGATGAATGCAAGATTTGGGCCAGGGAGTTTATTTTGCTTTTGCCCCTCTTCAGACAGGTAAGAACCATGGGACCCACAGCAGGATGGGAAAGATCTCCCTCTTGACCTATCTTTCCAGTGCTCTGGCACTGACAGCACTGCAGTCTCCTATGCTGAGCCTGCAGCACCCTACAGCTTAGTATTCTGCAGAGTTAAATGGTTTAGATCAGCTTAAGATATTGAGTTGTGTACCTGGGTGTTGCACTGCATGTCACACAGGTTGAGACTGAACAGTGTGATACATACCAAAATGGTCTGTGGTGCCTAACATCCTAGCCTTTAGGACATTCCGCAGTCCTGGCATTACTAGTGCAGACAGGTAAAGCAAAGGAGCATGTGCCACACACATACAATCTGCTACAAACTTAAGAAATACTACTTAAGGCACATTTTTATTTCCAGTTATTAATGGCAAATAATTATTGACACCTATGAGAAATTTGTGCAGAGCACAACTCTTGAAAAATATTAATTCCATTCCTTAGCTTCATTGTGGAAAAGATTTTAATCATTGCTATCACTGCCATGTGTGCTATAAACAGTAAATCCAGTTAACAGGAGCGTAGAACAGGTCAGAACACTGAAAAAATGTTTTCTTTTCATACTTACCTCCAAACTCAGACCTAGCAGTAACTTCAGTTTCATCATCTCTTGAGGGCTACCACAGAAAAAAGGCCAAACTAATATTCATCATACCTCAAATAATTCAAATGCATATTAAGATACACATGTAGTGGATTGATAGAGTAAATTTTTTTTTTTTTGTTACTCTCAGCCTGCAATCTGATAGTTCTCAATAATGATGGTTACTGAGTATTTTTCAAGACTTTGTCCCAACAGTTTCAAATGCATGTATGTATGGCACTGAAAGACTCCACTTCCCCTTCAGTCTTCACACTCTGCAAATACTCTTCTTTACTCCTCCATTCTAGTCTGTCTTCAGTCACATGACGGTCACACCAACTGTGTCATACAGCTGGATTATTTAAGGAAGGTTGTATCAGAGCGTGTACTTTTTCTTTTGCTCAGATTTGTAATCCAGATGATTGAGGGTTTTTTATTTACATATACAAGTACTTAATTCCCCATGCAGCAGCTTCAGTCACTTGCAGCCAACTGATTTGCTTGTGGATTATACCAAGCTATTCATACAAACATGGCTTTATAGTTTAAATAACTTTATGTGGATACTGCCAAACAGATAAACACAACACATTGTTCGTTTCTGGTTTTAGAACTGTCCCTGTCACCGTTCTGGTTTATACGTGTTCTTTTCAACAATGAAGTTCAGCTACTTACTTACAATGTTGGGTGTTAACTCATATTTAGTTACCCAGAATGACAAATATTGCTCTACTATCCGTCCATAAAGCTATCTGTGTGGATTCTGTAACCAAACCAAAAAAGGTCCAGAGACAAACGATTTAGTATCTACAGCTCTTGGAAGTTGGTCAGCCTTTGCCTGCAGAAAGATTAAAGGAAATGCATCTTGCTCTGAGTAATGAGTGAGAAGGGAAAGAATCTGTCTCTTAGAATTAAAATGTTATCTAAACTATGGATCAGTCTCAGAGAAGAGTTTGAATAGGGGTTTCAAGATCCAGCTTAGTAGGAATTTGATAGATTTCACATCATTGGCTGAACAGTTTATTTTCTGCCAGACAAAACAGTGTTTGTAAACTGTACTGCCTGGTGACTGATTAATGCCAAGAGCAAACAATGAACAGAGAATAAGAGAAGAGAAGAAAAGAAGCTCTGCTGGCATAATGAGGAGAAATGATCCTTCATCATCCTATATCAGGGCTACTGCTCTGCAAGTTATAAATCACTGTCATCTGCCTCACAGCCTGGGATAAGCACAGCACAATAAATTAATTAAAATAAAGCATTTGGAGTGTTGCATGTATTTTTATGTGTAACAGGTTTGTTTTTCTGACGGCTTTAGAGAAATGCCTGTTTTGTTTGAGTGTATCCCTGCAGATATAAACTGAGCTGTGTTCATGATATACATTAATATCTAAGCAACAAGAAACGAGAAGCACATTTTATTTGATAGTGTAAATCAGTTTCAATACCATTTTGGACTAAACAAACAGTGCTTTTTCATTTCCTTTATGCCCGACTCAGAAAACAGGAGCACTCTACTGGGTCTCACTTCTGTTTGTTTGAAAAATTTAAAACAAATTAAGGTTGGTTTATGATTTGCTGCAGTTTGAACCTATCAAACCAAGTTTAGTAAGGAAGTTAGTGACTTCAATTGCCTGTTTTGCAATGAGGATATTATTAAAACAAAAACTGTAAAAAGGGCTATGGACTTGCAATTTTTGGTATTAGGGAAGAATTGCTCATTGACGGGATTCAAACCACACCATTACTTTTTTTTGTATGTACATTTACATGTACTAATGAATGGGATTCCTTTATCACTGATGAAAATGAACGATTCTTCATTCAAGACAGCTACATGCCCTTTTGTCTTTATGTATGGCCACAAGTATTATGGGTGAGATCTTGTAATCTCGTAGTCTCACGGGCAAAATTTCTGTGGATTTCAGCACTATGTGTGATTTACAGATTTGGGCTAATGTTATTATCAAGAAAAACACTTCACTAGATGTAAGCATTTAGAGTACTAAAGAAAACTGTGTTGAAGACACCTATTTTTAGCAACAACCATTTAACCAAATCTACCTTCATGGTAACCTGAACTTCTCAAAGATACTCAGTTGCACCATTGTCACACATTTCATCAGAAAAACTTCCTTTAATCAGAACAGAATGTACATACTGAAGGTTTAATTTATTCTCCATTAATTGCTTTTAAAAATTACTGTTTGTCCATATATTATTTCATTTTTCTAAATCTTTCCGAAACATAAATACAGCAGAAGATTAACCCACATTTCACATTCTGTAATTTTAAATGTTTATTTCATCTTCTTTGTACAATGAGGTCTCTTGGTCCTTGTCATCTTTCCCTCCTAAGAGTACTCACAAGCCAAGAAATCACATTTTTCCATTATTATGCTGTGTTATTCTTATACGTGTAGCACCTGCATGTTTCAAATTTAGTATCTCAATGCAGCTTTGGATTTTCCCTTCACTAGAGAGCTACACGAGCATTCCAGCACCATTGTTTCCTCTTTTGTGTCTTGCAACTTTTCCTTTAGAGAATACACAAACTTTTGTATGTTTATTCGTTCAGCGCTGTAACACTCACAAATGGACTCACCAGTTGCTAACCATTGCAAAAGTCTCAATGGTGTTCAACATGCATTATGCTAATGTTATCACTACATGAAGANGTCACATTTTTCCATTATTATGCTATGTTATTCTTATATATGTAGCACCTGCATGTTTCAAATTTAGTATCTCAATGCAGCTTTGGATTTTCCCTTCACTAGAGAGCTACACGAGCATTCCAGCACCATTGTTTCCTCGTTTGTGTCTTGCAACTTTTCCTTTAGAGAATACACAAACTTTTGTATGTTTATTCGTTCAGCGCTGTAACACTCACAAATGGACTCACCAGTTGCTAACCATTGCAAAAGTCTCAATGGTGTTCAACATGCATTATGCTAATGTTATCACTACATGAAGAAAAACCAAATGATTGATCTTTTCATACCTATACTGAATGGAATTGCTGTGGGTTTTCTTAAACTGAAATAAAATCTGGTCTGTTAAGGCAATATCAAAACACCTACTCACTCTTATGAACAGATCACTTTTTGTATTGTAAATGAAGGCAGAACTCAATTATTTCTCATAGTTTATTTCCTACATTCAGAGTCCCAGTCTGTAGGTGAAAAGTAGTTTCAAGGGAAATTGTCTTGACATTAAATTTTCTTTACATTACAATATGATTTAATGTATGTATTATATTTAATACCATGGTTTCATGTATGTATTATATTTGCCGTTTCTTATTTCATAAGTGCAGGAAAGAATTAAACATTGATGTAAGGACATTTAGTTTTCTCATGCAGTAGCTTTCTTGTGTGTTATTTGATTTAATATGAAACAGAAAACACAAGAAACTCAGTTTGCAGTGTCATAAATCATTAATACTGATTAATAAAACTCAGCATTTTCCTCTGCCATTAAGCACTCATAGTAATATTTCAATTTAAATATAAAAATTTGACAACTTAATTAGTGCTTTCATAAGAAAATACATAACTAAATTGCTTATAATAGAGGAATTGAGAGAAAGTTGAAACTAGGCTGTAAAAAGTCTCCTACTGTAGCCCCAAAGCCCTGGCAAACACATTATTACATGGTGGTTTGGAATATATTGTACCAATATTACCATCTTATACCATAGACATCCCTATAAGGTCCTAAAAATCTCTGCTGATCCACAATGAAACATGTAGCAATGCAGGCTTCAAGAACACTCAAGACAAATACTAATCTTTCAGACAAACTGTGCCAAATCGCCCAAAGTTTTAGGAGGATTAGATGGAAAATATTCAATGTCTCATAAGCAATGAATTTTTTACTGTGTACTCGTCCTTTGGGTAGCTACATTTTATTTAGTTACTTCAATTTTATTTTGCTCTAATTGTTTTAGTAACATTGCTAATAANATGGAAAAGATTCAATGTCTCATAAGCAATGAATTTTTTACTGTGTACTCGTCCTTTGGGTAGCTACATTTTATTTAGTTACTTCAATTTTATTTTGCTCTAATTGTTTTAGTAACATTGCTAATAAAATGCTACTTCTGGGCTTCAGGTTATCTATGTTCTGAGAGGACTTTTAAAGTTCAAACATGGGCACGTATTCTGAAAATCTCCAAATACCATGTACCAGGGGCCGCAAGGTCTGGCACAGAGCTGTTTACACAGAGAAGGCTGAAGGACCATGGTTGCATTATATGGTGCAAGTGCTTGAGTTAAACACTATTTCTGAAGGGAGGGTGGAAATGCACTTGCTTAACATTCTCCCTGTTTCCAGTGAACCTACCTATGAATAAATGGCAATGATAAACTGAAGCTTCCGTCCACATGTGTAATTATGTAATAACGGACTAAAATCCTAATTCCTCCAGCAGTTCTTTGTTGAATGCATAGAGTAGAAGCGTGCTCTGTAGCCTAGCACAACAGAGAAGCATCAACTCACCACCTTTCAAACAAAATTGAAGTAATTTCAGAAAGCAAGCTGCTTGTATGTCTTTGTGATGAATCTAAATTCTCTGCTGTATAATGACACCCCTGAAAGTTCTTAGGCCAAGTCGTACGATGGCTAACACCGCTGTTAGGATGGAGAGTGGGCAAAAGAGGTGAACACATACGTGGTACAAGGGGAAGGGAGAAGAGAGAAGGATAGCAGTTATCTGCAGGTTCTGAGGAATCTGAACTGCTTAAAACAATTTCTAACATATAAACTAGTAATAAGCAGGAGAGGAACTGTCATGGATGCGTCTCTCCGAGTTAACCAGGTTCAAACTGGAGAGAAAAAGGTTATCTCAAAGTAAGTCAAAATATGTGGAAAGTTACAAATATGGGGAGACTTACGAGACTTTGGTGGGCATCTCACATAGGCTGAAGTAAACTGTCCTTAGAGCTTTTATGAACTATAGGTAATGTTCCACAAAGACATATTGTATGCAGCATAGAATATTTCTGTATCACTCTCCTTCTATGAGGTAAAGATAACCATTTGTTAATCCAAGGATAAGTGTTTGCCAAGAGATCAGCAATCACTAATAGATTCTAGTTACAAAGAAACAGACAGCACTTTCATATAGTTATTTAAAAAACATTTACTTCTTCGAGGCTAGGGAAAGCTGGCATTGAAATCAACTGGAAGGGAAAATATAAATAGAAAAATGTGTGTGAAGCTGAGTACAAGCTATTTAGCTTGGGATATTTAGGCGGCTGGTCTAATCAGTCATAGTTCCACACGCAAGAAGGGATAAGTGTAGCTGAAGCTCTTCTGTTTCAGTAAGAAAGTAATGAACAGTAGGCACATATTGTGAATTGAAAAGAAGAAAAATATTAACATTAAGAGCAATTAAATATTCTAAAGTGAAGAAAAATTGAGCAGGCATTAAAAAAAAGGATAAAAGGAAGCTTTATAAAAGTACTGAGAACCACAGAAACTTCAGTTGTAGCTTAGGATTTTTAGCAGAAGACAATAAGATGCTAATAATGACAGAGAGCGCGATAATTAGTACCAAGTTTCTAAAGTTCAAGTAACGGGATGATACCTGGAAACCATGTGAACCTTCCTGACCATACAAGTTTTGCACTGTGAAACCCTCACCCGTGGCCCAGAGCTGGGAATGCCATATCTCCTCACTCCGAACCCAAGGGCAACAGAGAACCTGCGGCCAACTTCACAGGTGAGAACCAGCTTGGGCTGCCCCAGCGATCGTGCTCCCACTCCCGTGGGAAGCCAGAGCCGTCAGCCTCAGCAGGCTCGCACCTCGTTTCTTCCCGCATGGGCCACATGACTCAGCTGAGTGCTGAGATGGCCTTTCCCTGCAGCACAAGAGGTGCAATTCAATGTCCGGGGAGAGATCCCCCACTGTTATGCACAGCTGACAGGGCGTGGGGGGGTTTTGAGCATGGGAAGCTGTAGTTTGCTCCCTCCACAATCCGCTTTCCATGGCTGGAAAGTAAATCGTCATGTGATGTAAAGAAAATAAGGCATTGCTTTGCAGTAAATGAGTTTCGGGTTCATTGTGTTTCTGGTGTACATACATAACAAGGAAAAAACCTTACATGCCTTTTTTGTTTATTAAGATGTTTACATTAATACTGAAATAGCTCACTAAAACCAATGGGTCTCTATCAGGGTATAAATGCTGTGAGCAGAAAATCATATTAATGGCATGGAGTTCTCTGCTTATAGAAGTGGCATTAGAAAAATCATATATTCACATAACAAATACATGAGACTGGAGAGTGTATTTGAAATACCTTGAAATTGGATAGACTGTGTTCTACTTACATAAGTGGAATCTAAACTAGCCAGCAATCTAGCTGGCCTTAAAGTTATTGTAAACATCAAGACAGAGCAATTCTCTTGCTGTTCAGTAAAAAAAAAATCCAAACTAGGACTCCCATTACCTTGTCTGGACTGATTAAGAACTCACTTTCGTATAGTATTGTTACTCTTCTCACCTGGAAAGCACGTAAGGGCAATAAAATATGATATCTCATTATTCTTCCAGGTTTGACACTCTGGATCATCCAAGTGTGTTTTCTTAAAGAATTAGCCACATACTCCTTTATTTTCTGAATAAAAATCTGTATGAAGAAAGCCATTTTCTGATTCTTCTCACCATGGATGAGTTCATCCAGAAAATTACATTTAATTTCCTGTCTAATAGCTTGCTTCCCATTTATATTTCTGACCCTACCCAGAAAGGGATTTTCATTCTTTCTATTATCAAGCATAAAAGAAAGAAAGAAAAAAAAAAAAGCTAAACAAACAACTTGGAACTGGGGTAACCTCCTTACCCTACAGAGGACACAGAACTAATACAATGTAAATACCTTTGTGCTACCCACACAACAATCACCTCTCCCTGCACCGTTATCCATCCCAGACCTAAATTCCACCTACTTACAACCTTTATATTTGTCCAATGATCCACATCTCTCATTTCATTATGAAATCAGGGGGAAAAAAATGGAATGTATAGACCTAGCAGGAATCAGAAAGAACACCTTCATGAGTACAAGGAGCACGCATTTAACACATTTGGTAGAAATACTTCAAGAATCTGACTTTAGAGGACTCACAGCACATTCTTTACTACATTTTATTCCAAATTCTATCATCTTTAAGTGCGTTTTGTGAACATTTCCAACCCCACAAGAGGGTAATCACCAAATAACACCATAAGAACACCTTTGTTCAAAACATTTTCACTAGTTTTCCTCAAGTAACCACAGGAATACTAAAACAATAGAAACGACCTTTCCCCCAATGTTTTACTTATTTTAAAGGATTTCTTGCTGAGTTCTGTCAGTGTAAAAAGTGATATAAAAACAGTATTTGGAGGATGGATTTCTATCAGACAGAAAACACCAAGGCTTGGGTCAGAATCTGGTATTTTCGGGGTTTTCTCATAATTCATGGATATGTAGGTATAGGACTGAAGTTAATGGCACTTACAGCATTATGAATCAATATTAATTAAAGTGAAAATCAAAAACCTATCAACTAACATTAGGCCAATGGTGTGATACAAATTGGAAGGTAAGTTTTTATGCAACAGGGAAAGAAAGAAAATTACTTTTTAAAAGGACTTCAAATACATTTTAGAATAAATTAATACAATTTTAAATCCCATCGAACTGTAGAGATTATTTTAAATTAATCTTTTAAAATCCACTTTTTAAAATCCTTCCAAATGTAATCCTTGGTTGAGATAAAAACCCAATTCCATTTTATTTTTTTAGTTTATTTTTCTGGCAAAACCGGCTATTCTGTTTTAGATCACATGAGCTGCTGTTAGAGTCAATGAATAATGATATTCCTTATGCAGTAGGGGCTTAGTCAGTCCCCATCATCTGTGGTTTATCCAAGGGGATTAACCATTTATAATCAAATCCAGGTGGATTAATCATGCCCTCGATAGGAAGACTCAGAGCTGGCTCAGTGCAGAGCCAGTTCACATCAGCTGGGCTTCTTAGGGCAGGTGCAGTGCAACAAATGTACTCTGCCATTTCCAGGCTGCCTAATGTACAGAAAAAGGTTAATCACTTCTGCAGTGTGCAGAACCTTAGCAAATCAAACTCAAAGACTCAAGTAGGTCACATTCACCGCAAATTTGTTATCACGAGCTCCATGAAGTGAAAGTATCGAAAAATACGATGCAGAGACACAAGTGGTGGCAGGCAGTTAGCTTGGGCCCCGTAGGATATATTAGTCACCACTCAGATGCTTCTGCACTGTACTTCACTGTGCTCTTAGCCCAAGCCAGCTGTGCATGAAGGGCATGAAGGACAGAAGCCAGCTCAGTTCTCACACTTAATAACAAACTTAAGAAACTTCTCAGAATTTGAAGCACTGGGCACAAAAAAGACCATTTGAGTGAGTGCCTGAGAGCAGACCCTGCCTGCGCTGAGGGGGATGGCAAAAGGCAGAAGTAAAACGAGCCCGAGCTGCCTTTGAGCAATGCCACACCGTGACCTTTGCATTTCAAGTGCTTACATTATGCGATTCCTATTCTTTGGATACCTCAGTCCCTGACTAATGAAATAATGACTGTATTCAATGCAGAACACACAGCTTAGAAATTCAGTGTTAGCTTTTGTACTGGCCTCTCTTATTAAGTGACATTAGTCAAATACATGAAGTACTGCATCCAGGTAAAACTTCAATGCTACAGGAGTAGAGCACTTGAGGATTTACAGCATCAGGGAGAGCAGAGGTAGGCTTGCACGGCTTGCGTGCCTCTGCAACAGCACTGAGTTATGGCTATAGACACAGCAAGCCCTCATTCTGTGTGTCGGAGAGAAAGGCAGAAATCTTTCTGAGTTGTATTACTTTACCTATGTCTGTATATCTACAGGGCTATCTACAAAATCTGCCACTGTTTTTAGCTCTGCTCTCATTTTCTGCACTGGCTTTCATACGATGATTTGGAAGGGAAGAAGAAAAGGAAAAAAACAGGTAACAGTCCAGAGGTAAAGCTCATTTACCTAGTTGCTTTGTGTAGAACAAGTCCATTTTCTTCTTGGCTTACAGGAAATACTTTTTCATCTTCATCCTCATGTGCAAAACATCTCTTTTGGCTACAATATCTAAGTAACAGCTGAAGGTGAAGCATGAGTTCAAAGACTTAAGCAAGAGCCCACTTGAATTCCACACAACAAAGGTACACACTGGTAACAGCTCACAAAGAGACATAGGAAATATTTTTGACTTGCTTGTCAAACGCAGTCAGCTACATGGTTGCATGTAGTATGAGTAAATTGTTCTATAATTTCAATGTTATCCCTACCATAACATGTAACTTAGTGGGGAAGATACTGAAATAAAATGCCTAAATCATTTTATTTATGAAAGACTGAGAAAATGTTACTTTTTTTTTATTGCTTCTTCTGAATTATTAATGATTTTTAAAAGCCTAACACTAAAAAGAAAGCAAAATCGTCAGCTAATATAAAGTGTTTTGTAACCTGTATTGTCTGGCTTTTTGTAATAAGCAAATTTATGTAAGGTACATAGCTTTGAAGTCATTCTTGATTATGAAAAAACAAATACATCAATGTAGATTTTGGAAATCAACTTATTCCCTTATGCAGTTTCACTGACAATCCTAAAATCATTTACGTATTCAGACATAACAGTGCACTTAGTAGCGGTAATTGCATATTCTACAACAGTCTAATTAAAGAGCACAACCGTTATATATATTGTCTTGTTTGCAGTGAACAGACATAAATCAGCATAAGGAAAAGCAGGCAGTCTATTTCCTCTCGCCACCTGCTGACTGTTCAGCCAACAGCTTGAGGAGAGGGAGGGCACACAAGGCAGAGGAATGATAAATGATCTGACTTCCTATTTCTAAACCTTTGGACTACATTGACATTGTCTCACAAGTCCCTGTAGTTCTCCAAATAATACTAGCATCCGTACTAATAAGGGTGGCAGTGATACAATACATGGACAGACATGCCCGATCACTGTGATCATCCAGACTGTGGCCAGCGTAATCTATTGGTAATGAATTATTCACTCTGGACGAAAGATCAAGAAAGAATTGGTTACAGAGAGCTTAATCTCTTTCACCTCTGGGAAGAAAGACACCCTTACGTCCTTTGGTAGAGCAGCCTGTTGCCTGTGCTTTACCACTCCACATACCTGCGTGCTGAGGGAAAGCGGTGACGTGGCTGCTCACAGACAGACATACAGATGTAGCTTGTGCCAGTGGAGCTGGTGAGATGCAAGTCAGCTCTGGCCCTGAAACTGTGAGAAATCATTTGGGTGACGTGTGCCCATGTTAATGAGCCTTGCTGAAAAGTAGGGTATAGGAAGTGGGGTGCTAACTTCCAGAGAAGAACAGGGCTGGGTCCAGACGTACAGGAGTCTGGGAAAAGGCAGTTATTCTGCCTATTTACACCATCTGGAAAGATGTATTCACCTCTACCTACTTTGCACCTCATTACTTTTAGAGTGAAAGTAACTGCAGTAGTCCTACATGTTAACGAAAAACAAGCTGGAATTCTGCCTCTGATTCGTCAGGCAACCTCAATGCTAGAGAATAAAAAGCATGATGCTGCCCTCAATATCACAGCCAGGCACATCACACAGAATGAAGTAATTATTTCTAATTGTACAAATCAACACCGGTTCTCATCCTTTCCAAGTAATGGTGAAACTGGTAATCACCAGTACCACAGATGGAAAATTAATAATGTGGCTTAGGGTTTTTTAAGATCCCCTGAGGAAAAGCTGCAAGTGAAAAAAAAATCAGATAAAATGAGTGGCGGGAGGCATGCATTGCAATAAATATAAATGCCTTCTGAGAAATAAGAGCCTGACATACCAAACGTGGAACACTAGACCCTCCCAGTGAATTTCATGGGGCTACTTGGTGTCAGCTGAGCTTGGACTCAGGATGGCTTTTGTTGCATCATCTTAGGTGGTCTGACTTGATTGGTAGTGCAAGAAAATTAAATATCATCTCAAGAAGGAATCTACAAAAAACAACTGACTGAAAAGTAGATTCAGTTAATTAGGAATTAAATGCAGAAAGAGGCTAATTAAGGGATGTCTCCAAAAACCTTTCTGTTCCAGCTGTTCAAATGATAATAACTTCAGTAATGCAGGGGTTAAGAAACAAAGAAATTGCCTTTAAGCACACTCTGGAATTGGCATTCAATGGGATATGGGCTCCCTTGATTGAGATCTCTTCTTTAACTTGGACAGAGCATGAATTTCAACATGGATTTCCCGTTGTCTGTGTAAGGGCTCTGAATATTAGAGTGAGAGTCTCAGAATAGTTTAAGATGGTAGGGACCCCATAAGGTCATCTAGTTCAAACTTCTGCTTAGTAGGACTGACTTCAAAGGTTGTTCAGGACTTCAGCCAGTCAAGACTGGAAAACCTCTAGTGATGGAGATTCTGCAGCCTCTCTGCGCAAGTTGTCCCAGTGCTTAACCACTCTCACTGTGGAGTATTTTTTCTTATGTCTAATCTGAATTTCCTTTGTTAAAACATGCAAAAATTGCAACTATTGCATCTTCTTCTTCCGCTGTTTATGTCCAACACACAGAAAAACCCCATCCTTTCTGTTCAGGCAAGCATGAATCTGGGCTCCTCATGTTTATGATCAGCCTAACCATTAAGCTAAAGCCAATCTTAAGGTGTTTATTCCTCTCTGACTAAATTTAAAAAAAAAATTGGTTTAGAGAGCAACTCATTAATTTCAGTACAAATTAACTACCGTGTATAGATGATGGACTTCGTTATTTTTTAAATACATGACTTGTAATACTGTATGGGTTGAAGATTTAGACTACAGCTGTCAGATCTTTCCCCTATTCATCAGAAATTGTGCTTGTCACTGCATGAACAAGAAGCAGCAAAAAAAATAAAGCTTACCCACTTATGTACCTTCATCCTGATATAGCATAGCACAGCTGTCATTTTATGTGCAAAAAAAAGAAATTATAAGAAACACCATACACCAACACTGAGAACAGGTCAAGAGCAAGAATCCTTAGTGGTGATTTCAAACTATAAGTGGTCAGTACAGAAATACTATGTCAACACAATTTATAAAAAGTAAAACTAAATAAACAAATTTTGAAGTTACAACCAACGGAATGTCATTCTCTTTTCTGCCATTTAAAAGCAAGATTGTTCTTGACCTTTGGAGACACTCGAAGTTCATTGCAAAGGAAGACTTAGTAGTTGCAGCTTGTACAAATCTAAACAAGAATAAAGCCACTTTAGTACAATAAGCCCAATTTAATATATGTTTCTCAAGGATTTTTGGTGCCCCTTGCCACATATTTATAGATGTCTTACGTTTTAAAAGTTATAAACAAAATATTCCTTTCTTAATAAAAAAAAGTCAAACAAAAGTGCAAACAAAAAAACAAGTTACCTAGTTGCAGCTGAAATTCATAATTCAAAATTAAGTTTAAAAATTACCTTTGGCTTCTGTGTTGGGTCTGTGTGCCGGGGCTTTGGTGGCAGGGGAAGAGGCTACATGGGCTGGTGGCCCCTGTCAGAAGCTGCTCAAAGCTTCCCCAGCTCCAAGTTGGCCCCGCCTCGGGCCGATGTCGGGCCATTTAGAGACAACAGATGGGCCCCTGCGATAACGGATTTAAGGAAGGGACAAAGGAGTGGTTGTGGAGACCTGCAGCAGAGGGAGAAGGGGCAGGTGAGAGAAACACCTGTGCAGATACTGGGAGTCAGTGAGAAAGCAGGGAGAGGATCAGCCGGAGCAGAAATTCCCCTGCAGCCCGCAGAAGGTCGCAGTGGAGCAGCCCATGGTGGACCACAGCAAGGCAGAGGGGGACCTACAGCCTGTGGAAGACCCCACACCAGGGAGGTGCCAGCTCCTGAAGCAGACTGTGACTCTGTGGGCAGCCCGTGCTGGGTCGGTGCGTTCCTGAGGGACTGCACCACGCGGGGAGGACTCCTGTCGGAGGCATTCATGAGGGATTGTCTGCCATGGAAGGGACCCTGCACTGGAGCAGGGGAAGCGTGTGAGGAGCCCTCCCTGCCTGAGGAGGAAGGAGCAGCAGAGACAGTCTCTGGTGAGCTGACTGCACCCCCATTCCCCTGTGCCGCTGAGGAGGGGGAGACATCAGGAGCGAGGGGGACTCGAGCCCGGGAAGGAGGAAGGGGTTGGGGGAAGGGTATTTATTTGTGTTTTAAGACATGGCTTTTCATGCCTCCTTATCCTGCTCTGCTTTGTCTGATAACTGATTACATTGAATATTTTTTCCCCAAGTTGAGTCTGGTTTCACCCGTGACCATAACTGGTGAGTGAACCCTCCCTGTCCTTGTCTCGACCCACCAGGTTTCGTTGCATTTTCTCCTCATCTCGGCATGGGGGGAGGGGTGAGCGAGCGGCCACGTGGTTCTTTGTTGCCGGCTGGGCTCAAACCATGACAGCTTCTGGCAAAATTAAGACCAGGTTCTGATACAGAAAATTCAAATGGTGGCGTTTTTCAGTAGTAACCGAGTAGTAATTGAATAACATAGATAAAGATGTACATTTTTGAAAATATCATGTTTACTTAACTGAAGAAATGAGAAATTGGCTTGTATCCTTATTTGCTTTGGATTCTGTGTACATGAATTTTGAAAGGTGAGTTATCACACAAGAGCTCTGTCATCACTAACTTTCAGCGATAACAACAAACCTGCAGTCAGGAAAGAACAACTTCTCAGCTCAGACAGAAATGGAGCACTGTTTTTTTGTGGGGATTTTCTGAGGGAGGGGCAGGCTCAGGTGTTTTGTTTTCCTTTTGTAGTCGAGGTATGGTCCAGTACCCAAAAATTCCTGTGATTTTTATGAAGTAATATCTAATTTTGAAGGGCTTCTGGAAAACAACGAACCACTACCTTTCCTGCTCTCTCTTTGTAGCTTCCAGTCTTTTCCGTAGACCGTTATAAGGGAATGCATGCTAATGACACCAGTGTTCTTGATCGATCACCAATCTCTTTGACTCTGGAAGATGGTCTTTACCTGACCATTATCACTATGTTCCTAAATCTGAAAATGAATTAGCACCAGATATATTCAACTGGATCCACTCATGGAAACCATTGGTTAAAATCGATCAACTGGTTCTCATATGCTAAGCTAACACTGAAATATCAGTAGTATTGTTGGAGAACTGCCTCCTCACAAAAGGTGAAAGAGTTTCACAGGGTATCTGGAGAAAGTGGAAATGTATTCCTCGTACATAATGCACGACTGATGGAAAATTAATGTAAGAAAGATATGTTTGAACTGATTGACAATGGCAATATGGAAAACGAGATGGAGAGAACAAAAGTGATTTTAAATTCATGAAAAAGTAGAAAAGAAAGAAATATGTGAAAGGAAATGAACAATGGAAGAAGAGTGAATAAAAATATATGCACAGGAAAAATGATGAAAAGCAGAGTAAAAGGGTAAAGAGTAAACAGTATGAAGACCAAGAAGCAACAAGTAATAGGAAGAGATATGTATTAAATGCGCTGTACAGAGAAATAAAGAAGAGCAAAAAGAGAATATAAATTGGAAACAGATTGAATGCTTAATTTTTTAAAAGTTACTTGCTTACAAGCAAAATGGTGATTTATGCTGCATGTTAAGAAGAGATTTGACTATAGCCTCAGTTAAAATTTAATACCAGAATCTTAATTTTTCATGCAAAAGACTCTGTAGACTGGAAAATGAAATTAAATTAAATGAAACAAAACAAAGATGGTGTTCTGAGGTGCTCCAAAAACATTGCCTGTGCTCTTGCCGTACTTCAGCATTGAGGTTTTTAAATGCTGTGGTCCATCAAATTTGGTCAAGACCATTAACCAGTAGATAAGGGAAATGAAGCAAAATATATTGAAGCAACTGTTCTTTAATTTTTCTGCAGATAACACACAGTTTTAGACTTTCAGGAAATATGTTCTGCAATGTGGAAGAAACTGTAAAAATCAGAGAAAACTGAGATGTCAATACCAAAGACAATATCTAATCAATAGATTAAGAAATTTGAGTTAATTTGCACCTGATAAATTTGAGATTATACAGAAAAAAAATGCAGTTAATGCAGCTCTGAAAAGTACTGAAAAGGCAGTCCTGAGAAAGGTTGGCGCCAATGGGTTGTTCAGTGAGATAATGCAGAATCTGATGCAGGAAGGCATGAACTGAAGCTGAGAAGGGACTAGGCATAAAAGGCATTTAGGAAATATCTTGGCACAGATGGTGATTAATATGCGAAATGAACCACAAAGACAGCAGCAAAAACTGTAACCATAAATTGACTCAAAAACAGTTATGCAAGCACTTAAAAAAAATAATATAAAAGGGTACAAGGTCTGGGCAGGTATTACTTTGTTGTTGTCCGAATATGCGATGTGCCACCAAACATGTACTTGGCATTCTGTGGGAAGGAGTTTTCTCCCCACTGCATGCACACTGCTCACAGCTGTTATTCTGCTGTCTGTTTCACAGACTTTTTGCACACACACAGTCAGCAAATAGGTGTGAAAATTAATTAGTCCTTAGAGAATGAGATATACTGAAAGCTTTATGAAGAAGAGGATCTTACAGGGAAATTCACAGTGCATGAGGGGCAATCAGAAAAAAAATCTCCTAGTCTGTCTAGAACAAGTGAGTCTCAACCCTTTGTCCCAAAAAGTATAATAATAAATTAATCAACAGAATTGAGATATTTCTTCTGTGTGTGTGTGTGTATCCGGATGTCTATAGCAGAATTTTTGGTGAGTGTATATATAAGGCTGTATGGACATATATTTGCCTTTTAATAATTAACTTAAGAAAATTCATTCAGGGATATGTAATCTGATCCTGAGTTTTGACTTTGCAGTTACCTATTGTCCTCTAAAGTCAGTTTTCAGACAAAAAACTAGGCTGCTGCTACTTGTGTTGCCCTAGGAGAAGGAAGTCAAGCTGCTGCCTCCCAAAGGATGTACATCATCTAGCCCCAGCACACAGACTAAAGGGCAGAAGACCAAAGTCTGCTGCAATGAGAAAAGTCTTGGAAAGAGATGGAAAAATGTCAGGCATGAAGAAGCCTGAAAATAAAAGGGAACTCAGTGAACTGGCTAATTCAATATCCTTAGAAACATCCCAAAGTCTGACCTATATGATTATCCTTCCTCAATCAATTTATTTTAACAGTTGTCTGGCACCATATATTATCCTTATAGTTTGCTTTGTAATAGCAGCAAACAAGAATCAGGAAAGTTTAGTAGGCTACTGCATTAATACTAAGAAGAAAGTTTCTGCTGTTGTGAAAGAAGAGTCACAATAACCTATGCAAGCAGAGATCACCAGGGAGAAATAAATGCATGGCATTAAAGTAACCAACCCGAAGTCATTACACATTAGGACAGGAGAGCAGCTATAAACAGTGCCAAATGATTTAATCCTCATTTTAAGAGCTTTTCATGCAATAAAGATTATACAATTATTATTTACCTATAGACATTGTTTAGTTTTTTTTTAATTTCTCCCGTTAAAATGATTTCTACAGTCTAAATAGAAACAGTAACTCTTTTCATAGCACATATGTAATCAGTGTATTAGGTGCCAGGGAAGCTGGCAAGCTAATAAGGAAAGAATAGGATAACAAGGAGAAATAAAGGTATTATGGCAATAGCAAAACATCTTTTGTGAAGAGCATCCTGAAATGCCATTAGAGCCACTATAGAGAATATTGACCTTTGAAACAAAGAAACTGCAATGCAATTGTTTTTGGTGCACGCCCGCCCCATTTATAGCAACTTGAATGTCTGTATTTTATGGAGACAAATCTTCTCACTATATATTAATCCCTTTCTACCACTATCCATTTCCTGTAACCTCTGCCTATTTGTCCTTAGATTCTGAATGCCCGCTAGTAGTCCAGATCTTTTACTGAATTTTTGTCAAGTGTCTAGGACATTATAGATGATGACAAGGAATAACGATTACTTTTGAAATTAAATGCTTTCTTGCTTTTCACTCTACCTTTTTGAGAACAGTAAAACGAAGATATTACTTTTTAATGGCAGCCATTCTCATGAAGTCAAGAGTGGAAAATAAAGAGGTAGAGGGAGAATATATTTGTCATGTTTAAAGCAAATGTTTTGACGGAACTACTCATATTGATGAACATGTCCTTTCCTGGTTGGTTACAGATAAAAGTTTTTACTTCCAATGTGTATATAATCCGCATGAATTTTACTTTCCTCTATCAAGTTGTCTGAGTTCGTTAGGTACTTTCAAGGTCCCTAAAAATACTCTCACGTTTAAACTAATTTAAATAATTGCGTGACATCTGAAAAATTCATACAGTTTCCCTTTTTACCCAGTTCTTAGTAAATACAAGAAGCCATGGCCCAACGTGAGTCTTGGAGGACTCTAACTATTACACAGTCATGAAGATGACAGTTTGTTTTTCTGCAAAACAAGAAAACCTTAATTTTAACAATAACAGTACCTTAATTTACGATCATTGTGAAATAGCACTTACTGGAATTAAGTAAATGTCCTTATTGCACACACCAGATTGCGCACAAGCAATAGAAATGAAAACCTAAGTAGCAATAGCTATTGCTGTGTTGATAATGTAGCAATTTTTATCTGTTTCTAGATCACTTTGTATTTTCCAGTCTGTATTTCTGAGTTGCATGTTTTCTGTCTTCTGCTCATGCATAACTCTGTTTTACAGTGGAAAAAAGAACAAAACCTTGATGCAGAAGTGTAATCATTACAATTAATTCTGTGCATTGTAGTCCTTGAAATGTTAAAAAATGGGTTTTGGGACTACATAACAGATGGGAAAATAGAAGATTAAACATGAAACTGCCCAAAGGTACAATCCTGTTGAACAATTGTGGACAGAAGCATTCTTCATGCATCAATTTTGGGCATTAAGATTTTTACAATTTCTCCATTGTCTTGCACTGATGAAAAAACTCCTTTGGCTTAATATAAAATTGCAGAAAATAATGGGGTGAAACACTTAAGTTTAAGGTATATTTGATCCACATCTGTTTAGACTGTGACAGGGAGCAATGTGGGAAGGAAGGGAGGAGCAACGATTGACTTACAATTCAGAGAAATGCAGGAAACAGTGGAAAACAATAGAGAAATACTCTTAATAAAAGCAAATAACATGGAAAATGAGAAAAACTAAATGGTAATGCCATTCTGAGGCAGCAAATCGAGAGAATTCATCCATCTTCTCAGAAGAAGAAACGTATCT
Organism: Steatornis caripensis; assembly: GCA_013398225.1. Classification (NCBI taxonomy): domain Eukaryota; kingdom Metazoa; phylum Chordata; class Aves; order Caprimulgiformes; family Steatornithidae; genus Steatornis; species Steatornis caripensis. The sequence continues at coordinate 60,358 of VZSC01010171.1, forward strand.
CTAAGGCCAAATACAAATTTTCGGGACACTGTCTCAAAATATTCCAGCCTGTACAAGATTTAGGCTATTTATTAGCACAACATATTTGAAAGGCAAAAGTCAACGAGTAATACTGGTGTCCATTGCGTTGGGTTGACCCCAGACAGAAGCTACACTGCAAACCAGTCTCTTGCTCACTGCCCCCACAGGGAGATAGGGCGGAGATCAGAAGAGCAAATCTCAAAACTGGCAGGTTGAGACAAAGACAGATTAATAGGTGAAGCAAAGCTGTGAGTACAAGTAAAGCAAATGAAAGAACTCATTCACAGTTTCCCATTGGCAGGCAGATGTCCAGCCACCTCCTGGAAAGCATGGCTTCAGCATACATCATGGTTACTTGGTAAGACAAATGGCATAACCACACACATCCCCCCTTCCTCCTTCTTTCCATCAGCTTTTGTTGCTGAGCACAACACCGTATAGTACAGAATATACCTTTAGTCGGAAAAAGAAAATAAAATCTTGACACCATGTAGACACTTTCCAGCAATAGCTGAAACATGGATGTGCTATCAACACTACTTTAGTCACAAATCCAAAGCACAGCATCATTAGGGCTGCTATGAGGAAAAATTAACTCCATCCCAGCCAGACCCAGTACACCGATAGATGCGGTACAGGCCAGATGCCAGTATTCTCGTGCCTGATAAACAACCAGAATCTTCTTCCATGAAGTCACCAGAGTCAATGGAAGAAATGTGAGCAATTTATGCATTTACTTTTGCATTGGTTCAGACATAGCAGATGTTGTAACTGCTTATCCAGTTAGTGGGTTTCTTAGGTACCAGAGTTTACAAAACAGCAGCGTTATGCTGGTTCAGAATAGTTAGCATCTGTTTAAGAGGCACGATCTTGTAATAATATAAGTCCCTTGTAAAGGCTTAGAAGAAAATATGTTCAGTGAATATGATCCGAATCTGTAAACTTGACCTGTAAGTGCAACACACCATTTCAGTACAGCTTATGAAAATACGATAAAAAATGAAGAAAACTGACTTAAAAAAAATCAAAACAGATTACTGTCCCATTTAGTACATAAGACAGTGTCACTGTGAACTACTGCCATCTGTATTTTCATTAAATCTACTCATGCAATATCAGACATAAAACTGTAAAAGAGGAAACGGTTCTCTGAGTAATGAAATGCTATTTATTCGCGTGGTCTCATTTTCTAAGGAAGATGTGTGGAAAAGATGAATAGTTTAACTGTGACTCATAGTCAAAGAGATCATGGCTGGAATTACAGGTAATTATAATTTCTGAGAAACTCACCTCTGAGTTTGAACAAAGTGTCAAGGTTTCTCGATTAGCAATCTGCCACCTTTATAATGCTGTGAAAGGCACAGGAAGTAGAGGGCACTCAAATCAACCTTCATTAGTCTTGTATGCTTAAGCTTACAGCTCTTATATAAATAGAATATTAAGATAAATTGCTAAGAGTCAGTGTTCTGCCAGAAAAACAGTCTCAGCCTCTTTTGTTGGCATACAGCTTTGACAGTGTTTTAATCCATATTAAATGTCTATGCTATATTGTAAGCTTATGTCCCTCAAGCAGATGGCACTCCAATTATTCACATTTGTAACAGACTTTTCCCCTCCTTAAGAGAAAGCTAATGTGAGATAAATTTTGAGCACCAAAACAGTATTTTAAAATTGCCTTCAGTTGGTGAGCTAACTGCAGAGGAAGACTTAGTCTCTCTACCTACATCCTTGCTGAAACTGCAAGAAACTCTTTAGGTCAGTTTTTATGGCATATTATTTCCTCATTATATCGTCAGTTGTGTTTTCATTAAGGTTGAGACAGATACATCCACCTGCACAAATCACAGTCTCCCTCAGATACAATTAGATTTAGACCAAAAAAGAAGGAAGATACTGTAATTCAAAATGTCTTTCTTAATTGGGATAAGTATCTTTGAAAATACCCAGAGATCAGACTCAAAAGTTCTTCTAAACTTACTTCTGTAGAATCCTAAATGCTCACAGGTCTTAGGGAGGAGCAGAAAATATTTTATATCCAGCAGCACTGAATTAAAATCTGAATTTAAAGATAATTTGCATCTGGAAATACTCTTAAGAAAGGGAAGTGTGATTCACTTCTGAGGGCAAGGTTTTGTATACATCCTGTAATACTCTACATGTTGTTTTCCTATGGACAATAAATCTCAGGTTTTGAGGACTCTCATGTTTATATTTTCGCCTTGCAAAATTAGTTTCTGAGATGTGATGTTATGTATAAATCGTTCACTGCCACACTAAATGACGCAGAAAACTGAAATGCAGAATCTTCGGTTGAAGCAGGACAGCCGAATCAATGCAAATAGTGTCTGGTCCCAGCGACATTTTCTGTTAGAGCTTCAAAGTGATAATGCATAAAGACTTTTGCATGAGAAATATTAAAACTCTATGGTCTTCACTGACGAAGGGTGCTATAAGACATGGAGGACCGAGGAGCCTGTGCCATACTGGAACAACACTGAGGTGGAGGTCATTCTTATACAGAATCTCCTTGTTCCAGGTGGAACTGATTTATAAGGAGCAGGAGATGATACCCATTTCCCCAGGCACGAGGAATACTCCTTAAAGTTTTCTTTTGGCATTTTTTAACCAATACATTAAAAATGAAGCCTAAAAAATGCAATCAAAAGTGTCTGTGATTGAGAAGAAAATTACGCCACCGATGCATCAGTTTGTGGAAGTTCACCACAAAGAGAGCCTAAAGAGGAGGTAAGGAGGTCTTTGGGTTGGTCTAAACCTCTGTGATAATCTGTTCACAGAGCAAAACTGTGCCCATGCAAACAGGTTTGTCAGTGTGCAAGTTCTGGTAAAAAAATTCATGAAACTGATTATGCAGCATTAGCCCACAGCTACAGGTCACAGTAAGTGCCATTAATTCCCATCATCTAATAAAACAGAAAAGAAGGATGTATGTGCCACATTGATCTTTCTTATGGTAACTCTTGCCACTTATGTGCTAAACCACAAGGAACATCCATAACCCTTTCTGATTTATGACACAGAAAGCTCTTATGGTGATTTACTCTCTAGAAAAAAACCGAACAGGCTAATTAACCTCCTTGTAGCCTCTGAAGCACAGAGGTATTTTTTAGCAAAAGAAGTATAGTTCTGCATCTAATATTGTATGTTTACACAATACGACTCACACTCTCCAGTCAGACTACTGACGTGCATACCATTAATAATCCAGTATCAGGTAAGTCTGAGTTGCTTTGTCTAAAATGGTAACTAATACCAAATTTAAAAGGTATTTGATCAAATTTGAAATTAAATCATTATGTTTAAAGGCCAAATTCTCAGAAAGCACAAATGAAAGCATGAAAACTTACACAAGATGACAACCAGACTCTTAATGCTAAGCTTTGACAACTACATTAGAAATAGTACTTGATATTCTTTCCTTTACTACAATGCAATTATTTTAAGCAGTGTAGATCTTTGAAGTTATTGCCACAGTATTACACTCATTAAAAATACCAAGAATAATCATTCATCTTATTAATCATCTTTCTTGCTACATAATAAGGAGCTATAGTACAATATGTTTAAGTGCAGAAAAAGAAAAATTCAATTGACTCTATAAATCGTTTTCACTGAATGGTACTGGATCCATCAGTCTATCAGTCATGTGTGTTTCTCATTGTCATTTCCCTGGTTCTTTTAGTATACATGTTCTTCTAATCTGTGTACTAGATAGATACCAAATTCACTTGGTATTCCTAACACTAGTAGTCATGCCATGTGCCATTTGGAAGGTAATCCTTTTCCTGAGTCTTGCAGAAATGTTCAGATTTCCTTAAGCATCAGAAAGTTCAGCATATTTTAATCATTCTCATCTTCAGTAACCTCTACTAGCTCTTAGTACTTGTTACTTCTTATCATCATCAGTATGTGGTATAACAGGCCTACAAGATGACAGGGACAGCTTAAGTTCAGCATTACCACAGCTTTTTCTTTGGTGTGAGAAAATTCCAAAAGCCAATATTATATCTAGTGTGACCACTGTACAACAACTGGGAATTCTTGCATACTGCTTTTCCCCTAAGTCATTCACAGGACTTGAGAGTCTTACATACTCTCAGCAGGGTAACATTTTACCTTTTTAATTTTGAAGGCCACTTCATGGAAGTTTGCAGTTTCCTCTCAAATTGACTTCGGTTTATCAGGCATAACCTGGGGAAGACAGAGCTAAAAAACCTCCCTGTTTTTTATTTTTTAACTGTCCTTTTTTTTACTGCAACTGTCAAACTTTGTACTTTTCAGAATTCAAACACTCTGTGCGATGATCACTCAAGACAAACGCTTTGAACATTGTTAAAAGTAGGGACCGTATATTTTCATCTGTTGGACAGATTTTTCTAAACAGCAGGAATGCTCTGCTGTTTCAGATACAAAGTCTGTTCTCTTCTACTACTTACACAAAGAAAATAACAGTTGCTTATGTTCTATATGATTCCAGTATGTTCAAATTTAGTATATGTTTCAGAAGTGCTTCTCATTTTATTTGTCATCACAATTTCCAAAATTCTCCAGCTTGACTGATACGTTTTCATTGCACCTTGGGGTTCTGGTTTTTTTTTACAACCTACATATACCTAGGATGGTCAGATTTATCTTAGTTGCATAGATTCAAAATCAAAACATTTTGAAAGTCTTTTCTCTGACAAGGGCGTATTATATATTATTACAGGATATCATATGAAAGAAGTTATGGAACTATGTAATGTTGCATTTTATCTAATGGTAGAGAATAATTAAGCTATAAATACATGTTTAGATTATATTAAGTGGCATATTTTCCAGTTGATGCACAGGAAATTAGCCGTAAAAGTCCTATTAGTGTTAAGTAGAAGCTGTATTACTAAATCTGTTTGCATCACTCTAAAGGTTTGCCACTTAAGTTAGAAGTAGTCAGGAAATTCAGTGAGAGAGAAATTGTACCTATCTTTCCATATAGATGTCAGAGTTAAAACACTCAATATCTGGCAATATTCATCACATTCAAGCACAATTCTTAACATCTGTTACATATGTATTACTCCATCAGACGTAACATAACTCCACCTATCAATTTGAGGTAACACGCAGACTGTAGATTGAAGCAACATAACAAGAAAACCTAGAGCTAGCAGTTTCCGGATCCAAATCTGCTTGCTATCTCCATTTCTTTTGTAAGAAAGATAGATCTATGCAACCAGGCAGGGTAGGTATGACACTTTCTATTTGCCTGCTCCCCTGTCAGACATTATCACAAATTTTGCAAAAATAACATCTGTGTAGAAGAGAGATCATGTAATTGCCCAGAGCAGAACCAAATCACAAGTCTGTGCTTGCACAAGTCTACAAGAGCAATTGCCTTTCATCTAAATCATGGTAAAAATCTTCACCTCCAAGCCTGCAGATAAAGCTCAACATTCAGTCCAGAAATCAAATTTTAGGAACTTCTGCAATTGTTACTCAGAATAGTCTATCTGTTTCACACTTCATACCAAATCTGAGTAGCATACATACACATGTATGAAGTGCAATGTGCACAGACAAAACAGCCAGCCGACAGACTGGTGGCACTGTAGTCACAGCTACGTTGAACTTGGTAGGTGCCAATTTACCTTGCCTCAGTGACTACAGTATTGGTTGCTTTTCTCGGGGAGTATTTTATAGGAATAATTTTCATAGTTTCATTAAAATAAGGAAGCTCAGAATAAAGAGTTTAGATGTAAAGCCTGTCATCTTGGTGAATTACGTAAAAGAGCAGATCTAGATTTTTTGATTAAATATTTTTAATAAGGCTGTAAGTCAACACGAATTTCCTGTTAGAAAATGCTGACTTATCAGTACTGAAAATCTTTACCGAAAAAGGTCAGCTTAAGTGTAGTTGTTTTATCAAATATATTTCTAGAACTTCTAGACACCTGAAATGTTCAGTTTAACATTTTCAAACTGAAAAAATACTATTTTCTCATTCCAAATCCATTTTTCTTTTAGAACACCTAAGTTTACAAACAAAGACAGAAGAGATGCCAAAAAATAAATTAAATACTTTAAAACACATTACTGATATTTTTGCATAATCACTGTGTAATCACTGTATCTACACTGTGAAATCAAAGAAAGACTCTTTTTCTGCAGTTCCTACATATGAGAAATCATAGTTCAGGTGCAAATCACAGGTGCAAAATTTGTTTATTGACTCTAATGAACGCACAATCATATCTTTCCTCCAATCCCAGTGTCAACACAAATGATTTATAGCACTCTGTCTTGACACATACAAGTTTTCCAGGTTGTATTTCCAGGCCTTTTTAAAATAATATTTTAAATTTTTCTCTAGTTAAGCATTACAGTAAGCTTCAAGAGAATATGCCCATTCTTTTCCAATTAGTTTTGCTTTTCTTTCTACTTGTGTCCATGGGGTTTTATGTGTTGGCTCAATTCAGTGAAAGGACATCCATTTACTTTAACAGATACTAAATCAGATCCTAAATCCAGGGCTCTACTGATGATGTAAGAATGGTTATAGTGAAAAGATACCTAGTCTCAGGCTAGCTTGTTTCTCTAGTATTCCAATATGCTATAAGTGGTCTAGTATTTGATTTGTTAGCTGTATCTGATCTCAAATAGCACATCTGTTCGTTTCACCATACAACAGAAGGAATCTTCACTCACCCGTTTTGCAACAGCTAAAGTCTTTAAAACTGTCAGCGTATGGAGCAGACTCACCACATAAATAGTATCAATCTTTTCAGCCACATCAAGACTGATATCAGTAATAATCTATACTGTAAAAAATCACATCCACTTAAGATTTTTTCTCTTTCTGCCTTTTTTCCTGAGATACTGGCTAGGAAAATTTTAACCCCCTTCCAAACCTGCTGTGAATATTTGCATTACCAAACAGCATGTCCAGAAAGTCATTATGACAGAAAAAAAAATCCATTAGATGCTTGTGTTTTATAAAGTATGTAAATACTTCATTTGCTAAGGACTATGTCCCAAAGGAAAACATCAGTTCTTCGCTAGCTTTGGAGTACACTTGAGTAAAAAGACATAAATTATGAGTGAGACAAGAAGATGCTGGGAGAAAGGCCTGCTATCTCTTTGATCTTGGCCCTGAACACCATGGAAATGACCTTAAAATCTATCATATACGAAAAGGAGTATGAAATAAAAGAACACCTGTGCTAAAGACAAACCAGACTGAGTTGTAACTGTTTCGCACGTATGTGTGCATATCTGTGGACTCTGTCCAGGCGGAGAACTGTTTACGTCCCTACATAGGAGCAGAAGTGCTGTAAGTCCCAACATCACAGCTAAGTTCTCATATAGACAGCAGTGGAGCAGAAAAAGGCGCAGAAAATCCTCAGCTTTCATTCTGGCCCTATTTCTTCATACACAAACTCTGCACTTTGATGAATCTTACAGGAAAATACAGTTGGTTTTCCGTGACATTTTAAGTGACACCTTTCTTCAGCCTCTGAAAGAACTTCATAGAGAATAAGCTCAGATCATCCAGTGATATGGAGTTTTTGTACGTATAGGCTATGATATAAGCATGAGCTTTGAAAATCAGCATTAATGGAAAACAGAAAATCAAATAAATATATATTAAAGTAAATAAAAACTAAAAAACTATTTTAAATTTTGTTTTTAAAAATAAACTTTCTCTCAATCCATCTTTTATAAAGTAACAATTAAAATGCATAAATCAAAAACCAAAACAGTCATGGACAGACAGCAGTACATACAACATTGATAGCATGAACAAACAGCCACGGCGCCCTTTATGTGTTGCAAACCCAGTACACTAGTCTTATACAAAGGACAGTGTTCAAAGATTCAGATTTTTTAAAAAGACTTAACAGGTCTGCAATAAATTCCTAGTACAGAAGCCTGCTTTTAGTTCACTTAAGGGCTGCCAATTGTAAGCGTGAAAGTCAAAAGGAGCACAGGTAGATCAGTTTTTATTATTATTGTCTTTAAAGAATACTGTAGGTTTGCAGAAAGCTGTACAAAATACATTTCAAATAATATTTATATCTCTCTATTTATTACAGATTCTATCTGGGAAAATGGAACTTGAAGTTGCTAGCACTCCACAATGCTATGGGATCTGCACAAGTCATTAAGTCTGAATGTCACCCTTGCTAGCTTCCTGTTGTGTTGAGGAGTAATGATCAGGTGCTTCCTGTCACTGCATCATTTGCTACTCAAATACCTTGATGCATTTTTCTGAAGTCTAGAAATTGCAGTAATGAAGAGACATCTGGAACTGACTCTCATTTACTGCCACAGACAGTCCAAAAAACAAACCAAACCCCAAACCTCAATGCCCCAAAAGACAGCTAGTGCAGGTCTCGTATTCTTCTTCCCTGGGCACATCCTTTCAGCTCTAAATGCTAACTAAAGCACCTCCTGTGCTTCCCATGACACAGCTACTTTAAGCTTCATACCAGAACCGTAACCAAGTCCTTTCTGATATACGTTGATTAGTGCTGCTTGTCAGCAGCTTTGATGGATATACCCTTGGAGAGCAACGCAAACATATGGCAAAAGCAGAGACGGGGATTGGAATCGCCTGCAACTCAGCACTGCTTGGTTATGAGTTGCTGAACACGACACCATTGAAAAACCTGCCCTGACACACTGACTAGTAGTGCAGTGTGCCTGGGGACGCCACTCTGCGTTCCTTTCAAAATAAACAATCTTCACTTATATTTAATTATCAATTAAAAGGTGCACGAAAAATTTATTACATACTGTGGGCTAAATTTTTCAGATGGGACTGTCTTCTGGGAAAACAAGCGGTGCTTATTTTAGCCCTTTACAGACAAGCATCTATTTTATTGCATGTAAATACAGAAGACTTAAACCTGCTGATTAATATTGATGTTTACTTATGAAAATTCATAGTCTACAATGAGCATACATAAAATAGGCACTCATTTCTCAGCTTGTTATCTTACCATAACATTCATCCTTTCTGGGTTCTGCAACACAAGGGAATTTCAAGCTTCAGGATTTGGTGTACAGGAACTTCTTAGAAATTCCATCTCCTGAAACATATCCTAGTGGAAAAGTGCATCCTGTGATAAACTGCACACAGTAATATTTCTCATTTCTTATGACAGCCTCTATTAACGTAGAGTTTGTCTCCCCTTCAAGTAAAATATTTCTTAGCCTATGAAAAATTATTTTGCCATTTCCATTCTAGCATTTCAAGGGTTTTCCGCAATCCAAGCTTTTAAAAATAAGTTTTAGTTTCCTGTTTACATTGTAAAATTGCTTAACGGACTGAAGAAAATATTTATTACTGAATAATTATTCTACTTACAAACTTGTCATACATTCTTCTTTGTGAAGGATTATTCAGACAAGCCAGTTATACAAACTGCCAGAATAAATGTCATGTATTTTTTTTAAGAACGACAAGTTTAACAGCAAACACACCTTGCTCCTTCTAAAGCTAAGGGAAAGTTCACATTTAACAAGTAAATATGAAGCCTATAAAACTTTTGATTTGAAAACTGATGGAGGATATATGTTTCTGGACCCTATTCTGGGAGTTTAAAATTATGCACATTATTAAAAATAATACTCCATACAGTAGCAGAAACAATAGTGTTTTTCTTTCCATAGCACACGTACTATGTAACCAATCCCATAAATAATGCCTCATTGCTGGTGATTTCTCATTCAAGAAAGTCTCCCCTGTGCAAGGCTTACCGAGAAAGATAAGCCTTAAAATTCATGGCACGCTATGAAAATGTTAGTTTGTATGTCATACATAGTGTTATGCCAGTTGTGAATCCATTTTATTTTTGTGTGATTTTGGCAGTTGAGAAATGTTCTGGCTCAACAACCCTAAAGACACAACAAGCCTACATTTATCTGCATCATGGGGAGGAAGAGCACAAACCTTTTCATTCTGTCCTCCTTCACGTGTGCCTCGTGCCACCTTCAATGAAATGAATCTCCGCTGTAGAACAACCCTCTGTGATGTGGCAGAAGATAACCCCATCGCCAAGTTCTAATGCTAAAATCAACAGAAAAGGTATAAACACTACTTTCATGTTGGAAGCAACTTTTCACAAAGGTTTGTGGATTGAAGGGAATCTTTACACTGATAGCAAAGGACTGTTCTGCTGAAGGAGATACTGGTCAGACTTCAGGTGGAAGCGACTTCATAACATGACCAATAGTGCACACAGTTCGAGGGCTTTAAGGATTCTGATTTTCAAAGACTTTAAAGTACTTGCTATTTCTGAGTCCTTCATGTGTTTTAAAACCTCTACTCTCTTTAAAAAAATCAGTTCCATAATTGCTTCCAGCAAAAGAAAATTTTAAAAATTTAATCATCTTTAAAGAAAATTATATTTATTTTATTATGTAAAATGTATATAAACAAATGATTTTTCATTCAAGTATCTTTTTAAACTCACATCTATTATATCTTTAATAAAGGTTTACATCTGGTGCTTTCTCCATGAGGTTGTTGGGATCTGTGATAGCAACATTTTCTTAAGAATCTCACCCTTCATGTTTTCTGCGTTGTCTATATCAAAGTTCTTTCAAACTTAATTTGCATGAAGTTTGTTTTCAACTTCCATGCCTTCAAGGTTGTCCAAAGAGCTCTTTATTCCATATGTATCAATTTTATGACAAATTAAGAGGAGCACAGAAAGCTATATCTAGCCTATGTCTGGTCCCTGTTGCCAATAATACATCTCATTTCCATATCCATTATGCATAGACCAGCTGTTTCCATACTCAATATTAGAGTGAGAACCAGCTGTACAACCTTCCTCCCTACATACTTCTTCCCATGCAGAAAATGTTCAGTTACATATCCCCAATGGAAGACACGACATACCCTAACAAGTACTTCACATGTAGCTGTCCTGGTTTTGCCTGGGATAGGGGTAATTGTCTTCCTTGTAGCTAGAACAGCACCGTGTTTTGGTTTCAGTATGAGATTTGGTATATGAGAAGAATGTTGATAACACACTGATGTTTTATTTTTTACATCAAGGACTCCGTGTTTTGCTAGTGTACAGGTGCACAAGAAGCTGGGAGGGAGTATAACCAGAACAACACATCCAAATTGGCCAATGGAGTATTCCATATCATACAATGCCATACTCAGTATGTGGATGAGAGTTGGGCCAGGAAGTGGTATCTTTGTTCTGGGATTGCAGTTTTGGGATCTCTCTCTTCTCTGAAATCACTAGCCAGGAGCGAGCTGGGCCTTGGTCGGTGGGTGGTGAGCAAATGTGTTGTGTGTCACCCATTGATATATTCTATATTATTATTATCATCATCATTATAATAATTATTCCTATTATTTCATTTATTATCATGATCTATTCTATTTCAATTATTAAATTGTTTATTGTTTATTAAATTGTTTTTATCTGACCTAGGAGTCTCCTTACTCCTACTCCTCCAACTCTCTTCCCCATCCCTGGGGGATGGGGAAGGGTGAGCGAGCAGCTGCGTGGTGTTTAGTGGTCTGCTGGGTTAAACCACAACAGTAGCTTTCACATGTAGGATTCATACATTAGTTAAGCTGTAAGAAGCAACAGAGCATCAAAATACAAGCTAACTGAGGCGTCTCCCTGATCCAGTCCTCTATTATCACATACAACTATATTATGTAGTCTTGCCATAATAATTTTGTCTTAGTTCTTAATGCTATAAAACAATAAAGTACCTAAATACATATGTATAGATGCTTAGCTCTTTGGACACTCTGTGGGCAGGCAAAATGAAAAAAACCACCACGATGATTTTACTTTAAAATACAGGAAGACATTTGGTTTCTTAATGAGGTATAACATACTCATTTCTTGGACTAGAAATACTTCTAAGGGTTATGAAGACGTTTTGATGTTATCTGAGAATTATAATTTAAGCAGTTTGTCACACTGAGCAATTTTGTGAAATACTTGTAAGGTAACTAGGATCATAACAACATTGCAAGTATAAGTGTAACAGATATTTAATTGGGGGCATAAAATATAATGGAAACACTCACTAATTAGATGTTATGAGTTCTAAAGAGGTACGTTCAAGAAAGAGTTTTAAGCAGCTTTTTTCCCNCCATACTCAGTATGTGGATGAGAGTTGGGCCAGGAAGTGGTATCTTTGTTCTGGGATTGCAGTTTTGGGATCTCTCTCTTCTCTGAAATCACTAGCCAGGAGCGAGCTGGGCCTTGGTCGGTGGGTGGTGAGCAAATGTGTTGTGTGTCACCCATTGATATATTCTATATTATTATTATCATCATCATTATAATAATTATTCCTATTATTTCATTTATTATCATGATCTATTCTATTTCAATTATTAAATTGTTTATTGTTTATTAAATTGTTTTTATCTGACCTAGGAGTCTCCTTACTCCTACTCCTCCAACTCTCTTCCCCATCCCTGGGGGATGGGGAAGGGTGAGCGAGCAGCTGTGTGGTGTTTAGTGGTCTGCTGGGTTAAACCACAACAGTAGCTTTCACATGTAGGATTCATACATTAGTTAAGCTGTAAGAAGCAACAGAGCATCAAAATACAAGCTAACTGAGGCGTCTCCCTGATCCAGTCCTCTATTATCACATACAACTATATTATGTAGTCTTGCCATAATAATTTTGTCTTAGTTCTTAATGCTATAAAACAATAAAGTACCTAAATACATATGTATAGATGCTTAGCTCTTTGGACACTCTGTGGGCAGGCAAAATGAAAAAAACCACCACGATGATTTTACTTTAAAATACAGGAAGACATTTGGTTTCTTAATGAGGTATAACATACTCATTTCTTGGACTAGAAATACTTCTAAGGGTTATGAAGACGTTTTGATGTTATCTGAGAATTATAATTTAAGCAGTTTGTCACACTGAGCAATTTTGTGAAATACTTGTAAGGTAACTAGGATCATAACAACATTGCAAGTATAAGTGTAACAGATATTTAATTGGGGGCATAAAATATAATGGAAACACTCACTAATTAGATGTTATGAGTTCTAAAGAGGTACGTTCAAGAAAGAGTTTTAAGCAGCTTTTTTCCCAGGATGTGACCTTTTACATCTGTTGGCTAACTTGTTTTTCCATATCAAGAAGGTTGTGAGTATTCAAGAAAAAACAGATAGCCATTAAATATTTGCTTCTTTGATCTTAATGGACAATGATGACACTTCCCTCCTGTTTGTTTGTTTAAGTCAGCCTTGGGTTTTCAGTAACAGTTCAAGGCTGAATTGAGCAAAGATATCAGACCCTATCTAATCTCAGTCTAATTTGATGGTCAACACCATTACTTGTGAAATCACTACTTGGGTATGCACTAGTTCGAAGGAAAGGATGACGGCTTTAATTTTTGCTGCATACTAATGGGTGGTAGAATGAAAGGACTGGGAATAAGAGGAAGATAAGTGTAATGGGGCTCGTTTTTCAGCTCTGATGCAGAAAAAACATATCTACTTGCATTAAATATTCGCTGCTTTTGGTATATACCAGGATGGAAACACTGTCATATTATCGTACTACTTACCAAAAGAAAAAAATAAAAACCTGTCACCTGACATGTGGTGACTAGGAAGCTTCCTCTGGTGTAATTATAGATATTTTTACTGAGCTGCAATGATACTCGCTGACAGAGAAGCTATACCACTCCCACCTGCACATGGACTTAGAATAGTATTTCCATAACGTGTTCAGCACTAGGTCTTTGCCAAAGACTAATTCTTAACAGAAAAAGTCAAACAGTAAAAATCAAACCAAGCTATTTTCTAGATAAGCTAACTGATTTCTTTTCTGGAATTTTCAGCAAAATTACTTTTAATTAAAAATATGCAAGCATTTTAATTAGCTTTATAAATGAGAAGGAGGTGTCAGAGCCTTTTCTGACTTCCTCCCTTTCCTCCTTTTTCACCCCTCCAACAATGAGAGAGACTCACCCTTGTATCAAAGACCTAGATTAATTCAGAGCAGCAGATCAAAACCACATTAATACAATTACCAGGGTGCAGGTCTGTGATTCCCAAGCTATGGCTCACAGGCAGTACCTTGCCCATAAGAACTTCTCAGCTTGCTCATACCGTCCACTTTCCATCATTACGTCATCTCTTAGGCTGACTGGAAAAGCAACATGTGATGTTGCTCACAGCATCCTATTAGCTTGGAAAAGCTGGCGATCACTGCTTGGAGCATCAGGTGTCATTCAAGTTACTGAAGCAGCAAGACCAGGATAATGTTAATTCATGATATTTCCATCACTCTATGAATCTTGCAGCAGCAAGTTAAGGGGTGTTAGTGAAATATTTGTTTTAATGTGTCTTTGAGAACATATTGATGTCTGGCTTTGTTACTATCACAGATGAAAATTTTATTGCTAATAAAAATAGAAACCAAAAAATCAAATCTCAATTGATTCCTGTAAATCTGTGTTTCCAGCAATTAGTATTGCATTGGTAATGCATTAAAAATTCTCTACAAGCATTCTCAATTGCTGAAGTTAGTTAAATACTAAGCTTTTCCTCATTATAATACCATTAAGGATGGAAGAGTCCCTTGATGTGATTAAGGGACTCAGGCAGAAATTTGTGCTAAGCACTGACACATTTCTGCTACTTGCGCTTCTTAGAGACATTTACCTTCTCATGTTTTTCCGGGGTCGTTGCCTAACAAGTCAAAATAGCTTCACTTGGCCTCAGTAATTTGTAACCTCTGCAGCAGCGAGAGTCAGGTATGGAACTGTCCGGTGCTTTATTGAAAGCACTTGTTACCTTTATCAGGCAAAGTTATCCTACTGATATGACTGTGAATCTACTGACTTATGTTGTGCCCATGGGAGGAAACTGTTCAATTAGTGGGAAGAAAGTGCTTCTTTGCCTTGATTAACTCAGATCAAAGTCATTGTGCTGCTGCCAAAACCTAACCGATGGTCATGGTGACATGCCTCAAAGAACTACAGTGTGAAGGTCATGGTAACATTGTTTCTCTTTCAATATTCAATTTTATTTTAAATCACCTCTGCATTACTTCTTCCCTCATTATGCAGTGGGTTTTCCAAGTGTTTTTTTAGCCTGCCATTATTTCAAGACTGATTTTTGTAGGCTTTCTTTTCTTGTGGGTACTGTTTTCTTCCTGCACTCTCAAGAGGTCTATTATGGTGTGAAAACAGACTCCAAAATGTGTGTTTCACATTGACAGCAAGATACAGGTGGGGTTTCCAAAAATACTCCTCTGGTAAAGTCTCACCGGCTTTAGTAGGAGCAAGACTGACATTTTGCCCTTTAGAAAATTCTGCATCAATTGCAAGTGCCATTGTAAATCTGACTCCTTAATGTAAGATTGTAGAGATGGGTCCAACGTATTTGGGATGCTATTCAGAGTCTATGGGTACACAGGTGCGATTGCTAAACGGGGCCACTGTCAAAAACAGTCCTCTAATTGCTGAGATACTCTCTCTTTAGCCAGCAGAGTTTATGTACTTACAGCCTACTGCTCCCACTCAGATGCAGCCGTTTGCAATGGTTTTGTTTATATTTATTAAGTACATGAAGAATTCTGAGGGTTTGGATTTAGCAGGATTTTAAAACGGAATTGTGAAAGGAAGAGCAAAGAAAGTATTGTGGCAATGGACTTAACAAGTCAATATACATGTGCTAGTTCTGGTTTTCAGAAAGGGTTTTCTTTTATCACTACACTGAAGATCCAACATTGATTCTCATTCTCCTTCAAAGTTGCCTTAGAAGTTTCCCAGTATTAGCAATAAGAAATGCTCAGTATCAGTTAGCAAAGTTAAGAACCCGAAGATAACAATGGTAATCATAGCAGTGTAATCAATACTGAGGTTATTAATATTTTGCCTCTGTGGCAAACCTGAAAAAAAAAGTGAAATAATACAGGCATTAGGGATATTTTTTTCCTCATCTTGCGCTGTGTAGAGCTTGCTGACGTGTGGCCTCATTTTAGCAGGCAGACCTGACATTTCCTAAAGACAAAATTAAATGGGTCAGAGAAAAATCATCTTGAAACAACTTGATGCCATGAGGATTTGAAATTATTGCTAAAGTGTAGGTCCTATCTATGACCAGGTCCTATCTATCTTGAGCCAGCAGTGTGCCCTTGTGGCCAGGAAGGCCAATGGCACCCTGGGGTGCATTAAGAAGAGTGTGGCCAGCAGGTCGAGGGAGGTGATCCTGCCCCTGTACTCTGCCCTGGGGAGGCTGCATCTGCAGTGCTGTGTGCAGTTCTGGGCTCCCCAGTTCAAGAGAGACAGGGAACGACTGGAGAGAGTCCAGCGGAGGGCTGCAAAGATGATGAGGGTAGTGGAGCATCTCTCGTATGAGGAAAGGCTGAGAGAGCTGGGTCTGTTCAGCCTGGAAAAGAGAAGGCTGAGAGGGGATCTCATCAATGCTTATCAGTATCTAAAGGGCGGGTGTCAAGAGGGTGGGGCCAGACCCTTTTCAGTGGTGCCCAGCGACAGGACAAGGGGCAATGGGCACAAACTGGAGCACAGGCAGTTCTGCCTGAACATGAGGAGGAACTTCTTTACTGTGAGGGTGACAGAGCCCTGGAACAGGCTGCCAGGGAGGTTGTGGAGTCTCCTTCTCTGGAGAGATTCAAAACCCGCGTGGATGCATTCCTGTGCACCCTGCTCTAGGCTAACCTGCTTTAGCAGGGGGGTTGGACTGCATGATCTCCAGAGGGCCCTTCCAACCCCTACCATTCTGTGATTCTGTGATTCTGTGACCAGAACAAGATGCTGAAAGTTGGTCATTTTGGTAATACTCAGGGCCTCTGCTTGTCAGGATATTGTCTGCATGTCAAAGACAAGCTGCAGGAAAAGAATAAGAAATCTGAAAATGACAAACCTTCCATCTTTTTCCCCATGTACCTCAGTGACTTTCTTCCCTCTTCCACCACAAGAATTCAGGTTATGAAAACTGCTGCTTTTCCTCTGTCTCAGCTATATTTCAGGCACAGTTTTACTGTGCAACCCCCTTTAAGAGCTCTTATAGCACTGT
Source organism: Steatornis caripensis (assembly GCA_013398225.1). Taxonomy (NCBI): domain Eukaryota; kingdom Metazoa; phylum Chordata; class Aves; order Caprimulgiformes; family Steatornithidae; genus Steatornis; species Steatornis caripensis. The sequence goes on from VZSC01010171.1 coordinate 77,439, forward strand.
GCTGTCACCCAAGTTGTTTGTTACAGATTTGACGGTGATTTTCCAAGGAAAAAAAAAATATTCCATTGAATGACTATTTCAGACCAGATGGTAATTTTCCACGTTTTTCAAATTTATCTTTTCTTTTGAACCATTCTGAGGAATGATTCTTCAAAAATCTTTCACCTGCCTTCTCTTTGAGGTGTCCTGCTTAATGCCACGTGTATTTCAGGAGCTCCCTAGCTCCAAGCCTCTTCTGGGCAGGGTATACACATGCCAGTAGCAAAGCAAATGGCACTTATGCTGGGACCTCAAAGGTCTGCGAACAAAACCTTTTCTCAATTGTCTGGTAAGAGAAGCTCAAGTTTAACAGTTTTAATCATTCAGTAAGTAAATGTTTGGATGAAGATTAATGATCCTGTATAGAGTTGAAACAATAAGTGCAAATACTAACACTTTGTTTCATTTCTTGTTACACTGAGGATTTGATAGAACTGTACAAAGTTTCAAATTAATTTATTTTCATAGAATCATAGAATGGTAGGGGTCGGAAGGGACCTCTAGAGATCATCTAGTCCAACCCCCCTGCTAAAGCAGGTTAGCCTAGAGCAGGTTGCACAGGAATGCATCCAGGCGGGTTTTGAATCTCTCCAGAGAAGGAGACTCCACAGCCTCTCTGGGCAGCCTGTGCCAGTTCTCTGTCACCCTCACAGTAAAGAAGTTCCTCCTCATGTTCAGGTGGAACTGCCTGTGTTCCAGTTTGTGCCCATTGCCCCTTGTCCTGTCGCTGGGCACCACTGAGAAGAGTCTGACCCCGTCCTCTTGACATCCACCCTTTAGATATTTGTGAGCATTGATGAGATCTCCTCTCAGCCTTCTCTTTTCCAGGCTGAACAGACCCAGCTCTCTCAGCCTTTCGTCATAAGAGAGATGCTCCACTCCCCTAATCAACTTCGTGGCCCTCCGCTGGACTCTCTCCAGTAGTTCCCTGTCTCTCTTGTACTGGGGAGCCCAGAAATTTTCAGAATTAAAATTTAAAACTTTCTATGTTTTCCCCCCTATCCAAGGAGTGGTACACAGTGACAAGCAAGCCCAGTGGTGGTGTGCCCTGCCTGAGAAGGGTCACAGATCCCTGGCTGTCATCCTGCCCTTTCAGGCTGCCACAGTGCAGGCCAGCCCAAGGGACCACATCTGCCTGCGGTTTGAACTGTGCAGTGAAAGGAATCCTCTGGCTTACACTAGAGTTTCGTGAAATCCCAAAATAGCCAACATAAAGCTACACTCCTCACTTGAATCCCTGACAGAAACTCACTAGTGATCTCTTTACAGCTTCCCCTCTTCCAGCTCTCCTCCTTAGAATAAGCAAGATGAGCAATGGCAGTATCAGGCAGGGCATGATCACTGTAACCACAATTAGAAATTTTAGCTTCTGAAAATTAACGACTTGCCACAATATAAACCTGAAAATAAAGAAGGAATGAAGCCTCCATGTTTACTGCTGACCACTGAGAGGAAAAGAGAGGGAAAGGAGTGGGGTGGGGGGGCAGAGAGGACGAAAACCACAGAAAATGGATGGAAATTTTGTTAAGCAACCAAGCATAGAATTACAGTTGGATTAAAGTTGATTTTCCACCCTATTCTCCAAGAAAACAGGAAGTCCTAAAAATACGGAATACTTCAGAATGAAGGAACTTGTTTGCCCACTGGTTAGTAGCAATAGCTTTGGGACCAATAGCTCTGATACCAGTAACACCAATAGCTTTGTGATACGACATCATGAGTAATCTTCAGACACATGGCTTGTACACATGTTGCGGTCCATTTAAAAACCTGGCTGAGCCCCTTGAAGATATACTACAGCAGCATCCCTTGCTTCAGTATACTTGAGTGAAAGATACTATGAAAACTTTTTCTTTATAATGAAAAATGCCCTTAGTTTAGGAAAGAGTTTTCTGAATCTGAATTATTTTGGCTTACCTGTTTGAGCTAGCAAAAAAATCCTTTGTGGGAAAATAAATCAGAACTTCCATTTCCCATTTGAAGCTGTGTCGGATTTGCCATTTATTTCACTTTCAAATAGTTTAAATACAGATATTTAATTCCTTTCAATGTCTTTTTCTCTTTTTTTGACATGCCAATATTTTTTTTTTGTTTTGAGGCAGGACTAAATGTAAACTGAGAAACAGACCAGAATTTTATGTCTGTCACTCAGCTCTTATTGCTGCCATTTAGAAAGGATAATGTGTGGCTCAGCAGAAAAGCTGAGGATCAAAATGCTTTTAATTTCTTAATTATTTTAAAAACTAGATCAGACAACTTATTTGTGTCTAAGCATATTATAAACAAAGTGGCTGTGAACATACACAATGGAATACATTATAATTATGAAAGAAATTCCCTCGTGTTTCCCTGCTTATGTTATTATTGGGGAAAGCTAATCTTTGTGTTCCAACGATGAAGTCTCATCGGGACACAATCTCTTCCTCATGTAGCAGAGGCAATAAAAGGTGATCGGGTAAAGAATCTAGTCAAAAATCAAGAAAAAAGCAGCTTATACTAATACTATTATATATAAAATTGTTAGTGGGTTTTATAGCCACAATAATGGGACTGAGAAAAAAATCAGCAAATTAATTTTAATTAATCAGAATTAACCTTAATGTAGTCACAAAAATAAAGCACTCTTGCTTTCCTGCATCACCTATAGTCTCTTAGAGCCAAAGCACATATCATGTAGAAATCTGTTAAGATTCCAGGGCCAGAGCAAAGAAACACAGTATGTGCTCATCACAACATCTGGAGAGAAGAAAGGAGCACAGAGAAACAGAGGTAATTACCAGTGTGATTGATAGGTTTTATGAAGATTCTATGATTCTATTAAGTATTATTATTACCAGGAAGAGAATTTGAGGCTATCAGCTTTTAATTGGCTCAATCTTAAATTCAATGAAGTAAATGAAAATATTTCCACCTATTTCAGTGGGATTTGGAGTAGTTTTCAATATCTTACGGCCAAGATGTGGTTGCCAAAACAATTATTTCTTCATTCCTCCTAGAAAGAGTTTTCTGTACAACCTTTAGGGGCACTTAACACTTCTTAAGTTTGAAAGTTACTGCTGAAGAAACAAATACTTGCTGAATGTACCACCTCAGAATACAGCAACTGAACATCAAACATCAAATGAGAACTGAAGGATTTGTAAAAAAGAAGCAGGAAAGCATCAAGGACATTTTACCATTCTGATTACTGAAAGAATCGTCATTACAATATTTGTATTCTGTTATATATATATAAATTGTGTGCAAGGGTGCATTATTTAAAAAGATATTCTACAAAAGAATATCACTAGTTATAACCACAAAATTTGATTGTTAGTATCAAATCTCTGCTCATGAATAAAGACCTTTTTATTATATGCTCTGTGTAGATATTGCACAGAGAAGCTGTAAAGAGACATAGCAAGCACCTTTCTAGCCACAAAACAACCTCCACATTTCAAAGTATTTGTATCTGAGAATCAGTTCTCCTTTGAGAGAGACTTTCTCCAACACTGTTTTGAAGACATGTGTTATTTAAATGTTTAAAAAGGGAGACATATGGAAAAGAGAGTCGACGAAGTACTTAGAAAAATCTCTGTAGCAAAATCAAGAAAATAATAGCGCAACCTTAGCAGTAATATTGCCGTTCCTGTTTTAATGAGGTATTTGTTCAACAAATGTATATACTTGTAATATTTCTCTGAGACTTTACCATGTGTCATTTCGCACATGTAAAATCATGCTCAGTTCTCAAAACAACAGCTGCATGCAAACCTGCTGTTTTCAGGGAAAAAAAAAATTAAAAGCATCGGTAACTGTTAAAAATAACATTTGAGTGAAGAATGGTGAATCCTCAGCAGTAAATGAAGCCAATTAATTTCTCAGAGCTATGCAGAGCACCTGGCAGCAATGTCCCAAATTCAAGGTCTTCTTGGTAGCACTTGCTGATTTTTGTTCTCATATTAGAACACGAGGAATCTTTTGCTCTCACCCGACTACAACCTCCTTTTAAATCTCTCGTCTCAGCAACAAGGCTTTCCTGACATTTATTTGTAAAGTTCTTTATCACGCAAGGGAAAGCACAGAAACTTCAGTGGAGGCCAATGTCGTTTCAACTGATGAATCCATTATTTCAGAGCTCTGGAGCTTCCAAGTGGTGACAAAGCCGTGCTGCAGAGAATAATTTAAAATTGAAAAATGTTCACATACTAAAATGAATGAGGTCTGCACCTGAAATCTAATAAATCTGTTGGGCAAAAAGTCTAAATATTTAAAGGCATAGGGTAGAAGTACTCAGGACATAAAGCAGAGATAGAATGTGTACAGATACACAGATTGACATGTCTGGCATAAAATCTAACTAAAGGTCACTTTTCTTGTATAGAATTGCCTTTTCTTATATCTGCTTTGAGACACTCAAAGGCAAACCTGCAGAGAAGTTCTGAAAGGAGCATCTATATAGTTTGTAGGAAGTGAGAAAAAGGATGGTCCAAACAACATGACATTTTATAGCCTGCTTCTAAAGAGTACCTCTGGCATTTCCTAACTTAAATCAGTATGGCAAAGACCTATTCCCTAACTTTGAAAAGAAGACTTTTGCCAATGTGAAATCTTAATTTTTGCATTTATATTTCCATATTAAATGGAAATTTTTGCTTTACCCTTGGTTATGCCTCCGGTTCAGACAATATCTTGCTGTCTCATGTTATAATAATTAAAGATTTATAAGCCTGCCCTCTCATTTTTCCTTGCCTCCTAAGATCACACACACACACATATATATAAAGGTTAATAAAAAAGCACAGGAGAACAAGCTGAAGCTGATGCTGTGTTTTATGATCTGAGAATTAATGTAATTTTACTCAACTGCTGGATAGTTAGTGAATTTTACGGGATGAACTGAATGCCAGGAATTGTGTATATACAGTGCTTGTTTATGTCCAAGCCAAGCCTTCTACTGTAAGATGGAAACATAACACCTCAACGCTTCAACATAGGAGAGGGAACGAAGAGAGTCTACCTCCTTGCTTTCTCAAGACAGGAAGGCAAGAGATGAAAAGCAGAGGAATCAAGAGTGTTGACAGAGCTAGGAGCAAGAAAATCGTCTAAAAATTAATGGCTATATGGAAATGTATGTCAGCGACTGACTGCAGACATACACACGAAACCTGGCACCTTTCTTGGGCCTGAAAGATTTAGAAATTATTTCATTCAGTTGTCTGGCAAACAGTAACTGTGACAAAAAAAAAATTTCAGACTACAGACCATAGAGAAGAGATAATCCTGGCAATGTCGTCTTGTACAAAGAAAAGATTAGGCCCAAGGCCTAGTTTTGCTAATTGTCTAAACTAGTAACTACTTTTCCTGTGTAAGAAAACTCTCCTCTTTCACCTTTCTCTCCTAAACTTTTAACAGCAAGTACAAAAAGAACATCTTTTGCTCTCACTACCATACCAGGAATTAAATTTAGTCATTAAAATTAAGCACTCAAAAGCACAGATGAAGCTCTTGCTGATCTGTGAGAGATGTTCTGTCTAGTGTTGTTTTCCATGGCTTACAAGGGAAATAGTTCTACGTATCAGAAGATTATTTTTTCATGGGCCACTTGCAACTTCCTGAAGAGTGTAACTGTTCCTCTGGTAGTCAGAAGCAAGAACTAACTGCAGGCTCCCTTTGGTCTGAAGAAGGCTATTACTCAGGTCTTCTACCCTGCCATACATATTTCATTCATGAAGGAAACAGTGCAGTTCTTTTAGCTGCCGAATGTGTCAGCAATGCAGTTCAAATATGTTATGATTGTGAATTACTGAAGCTGTCAGCAGGGACAGACTACTGGTTCGTCAGGAAACCTCCCACTCTCTTAATCTAGCTCTTCTTATTACCACAAGTACCTTTTTGCAGTGCCATTAAGAACATCTCAAGAACTCGTGCAGACACAAAATAATTCTAAACATTCAGGTCATTCAGCAGTTTTAAAGTAAACATACACTATTATGGGCTCCAGAGGGAACTCGGTACTGTTTTTTTAGATATTTTCTTAGCATCAAAAGGTTGGAGATGTGTGAGGTAGGGAATCCACAAAGTATTTTGTAATTTTTTTGAAGGACTACGCTATTATTCTTCCCTATCACTGGCTTTACTGAATGCTTTACCCACTGTTCATGGAAATCTTTGATTGCCTTCCAAAACATCTGAAATGGGCATTAGCCTTCCAAGAGCCTTGGAACAGCTTTACAGAAAAGTAATTTCTCTTCAATAAAGACACGAGCTGTCCAGCATTGATCACATCAGTTGGTGTATGAGATACTGTCATTCACTGTTTTCAGCTCCTGAGATTTGAACCTACTCGAACAAAAATTCTGACAATGATGGGCAGACAATAGCATCCTTAGAGAAAAAGTTTTATTTTCCTACCTGCGACAGCTTTCAATGCTTTTAACTTAGCAAAGGTTTCCGTGGGCAGGACCAATTATTTTTTTCATTTTGTGTTTTGAACCCTGTGATATGAAACTCAAAGATATCAAAAAAGATGCTGTCCCAAGGGCGTTTTTGTTGGCTTTGTCACACTGAGTAATCAGGTCTTGTTGATTTTCGGATGTTCTCTGCTGTCTTGGGGAAAAAAATCCTCAGGTTTATCTTACAGTGACAGATGGTTTGGTTAATAAAAGTGGCAACAACTCTAATGGTGTCATAGTTCTGGCAGCTGGTACTCCAGGGCACACTACACACAGCCGTGCTGAGTGAGTCAATGCTGTGTTATACATCTATGTATCTGTAATCACCTTTTCTTCATTCTTTCTGATCTGTTTTGATAACAGCCTGCCACAGCCCATCCCAAAAGCTCCATGGTTTCTGAACCCTCCTTCTCTTCAGTGAAACCACAGGACAGAAGGAACAGTTACTGAAAAGGCTTCTTGTATAAACTTGGAGTAAGAATAGAGTGCACAAGCACCTAGTGCTCTCCCTCTCTCCTCTAGTACTATTATGATGACTCTTCAACGTCTCTTCTCTCATTTCTTGCAAGTGCCTTTGTCAGTCTCAGTGCTGTGTCATTTCCTCAGATCAGCCGCCTCTTCCTCAGACATCTCTGCAGCATGAGAAAAGCACAAGGAAGTGGATAAGGAGCAAAAAATGGCATGAAGTGATTCCCAAGCAGCCTAGGTACAGCAGAAAAAGCCAGGTGCAAACTTTACGAAGTAAATGATGAAAGGCTAAAGATGACTGAACGTGTCAAAAGATGAGTTTGGGGATAAACGGATGGACAATTACAATAAATTAATTACCAAGCATGGGATTGGAAGACATCACGTAACAGATTAAAGTTACCCATAACCATTTTCAGAAGGACTTTTCTTAATAGAAGGAAAAGGAAAAATGCAGAAAAGATGGCTTTCTAGTCTAGATTCTTGAAGTCAGCTTTGAAAGGATTGCTTTTAGAAAAGCTTTGTTTCCTCCTCTGTCTTTTCAAAGCAGTAATAAATGGCTCTATATCTTGCATGGTAGTGTTTAGCAGAGATTTCACCTTTTGAGACTCATGGTGAGACACAGTGCACACGGTTTGATAGTATGAGCCAGCTGCCAAGACACCACATCCATGAACAAATGTAGGCAATAATCCCAAAGGGGGCCTTGTAAATACTTTTCCAAATATACTACGGACATTGTCTTCTGTTCCTGTCAAGCTGAAAGAAGAGAAGGTGAGCAGGAAAGGAATTTGGTAGAATAGGAGCTGAGCTGTGCAGCAGTGAAGAAAAGTGCCAGAGACCTTAGGAGGCTTTAAACGTTTAAATACTAGTCTCTCTGAACCAATAGACCTGTTTTAAAATTGAATGGTTCCATTTTCTTTTTTCCTTCCCTTCCCTTTCTCATCATCTTTTATTTTATTTCCTTTTCCTTTCCAAATGCCATATTTATTTTTTCTTTTTAAGCCATAGCTTCAGTGACCGATAAGCAAAAGACTGCAAAAGCCATTATAAAAATAGCAACTTAGTCACCACTTTATTTCATCTTGCCAAAGACTGCCCCCTGAGTCTATATTCCTTACTCGATACCAAGACAGAATAGGTAAATTGCACAATGCAAAAAAAAAAACAGGTTAAGTAACACTGTCTAAAAGCAGCTGTTTCTCTTCTACCCTCTACCGTCTCCTACATTCAAATCCACTTCATAAAGTTGTGCATTGATAAAGTGATTGAGGTCAGGTTTTTTTACGCCAGCCTCCTTTACCTCAGCTTCTGAAATATGAAAAAACCTACTCTGAGCAATACAATATGCTTCTTTAGGTATCTTCTACCTCCTTTTCTCATGACAGTTTTCTGCAAAACGTCCACTTTGACGAGATAGACTGGGTTACTTAATAGGTGTTTTCTATCACTTCTAAACCAGATTTTTCATCGCATCTAGAAAACATTGCCAGTTTCATTCAGTCACACATTTTCTAGTCTTGGACAAACTTTACCAAAGATACAGACCAGCACTAATGAAGTAATGAAAAGGATAATTACACTCATTCACATTTCAGGTTCTCTTTATATTCATCAGCTCCACACTGTGAAACTATTGCCATAGAGGATGAAGAGAAAAGATCATCAGACATGGAACTGGCTGCTCTTTTCTGAACTGTTGCTGTTCTCACACTGGACATCTGAAGGAGGAGTGGTTACCTTATAATCGTTACTGCAGCTGAAAGCGGTTAAAGTTCAAAATACGCATATTGCGCGACCACAGGGAGAAATAGTTAACTCTATTTATTGATTTTCATCTTTCCATGAAAAAGTGAAAATCTACAGATGCTATAAAGAAAAGTTTGATACACTAAGATTCACTTGAGCCATTTGCTAAAGTGGAACTGGAATACAAATCTACCATCATTCATCGGAAAATACAGGGAAATATCTCAGAAACCGAGGCCATATTTTGTTTGTTCAAGTGATTTAGACTTATCTTTTTTTTTTCAGTATATCTACATTAACATAGAATTGTCTCATTTTGGCTCAGAAAAGATCAGCCTCTAAATCCACTCTAACCCAAAGCTACATCTAATTAGAGCCCTAACACTTCATGTTCCTCATTCAGTAGGTTCACAGGGACTGAACACGGAACACACAGGTGGCTGATCCACCTCAAACTCGTGCTCTCATCTCCCTTCCCCTTTTCCAAGCCCTGCTGCAGGACCTTCCACTTCCTTTTCCCCCTCCAAACAAGTTTGTCTTCTTCCTTTGCTCTTCAGGGTACATAAATCACTGCACTGAACCCTGAAATACCATTTTAAATTACAGGAAAGCATTTACAACTGATGAAACGGAGAGAGATAAAGATTCTAACTGAAATGAGACACTGGTTAATCTAATCTACTGCTCACCTCACAGGACCTGCATATCTTGGTTAAAGAAATGCCAGATTCTGCTGCAATTGCTTTCATTCAATCATACTCAAGAAACAGTAAATATCCTTACATATTTACTCATATTTACAACTCATTTCTTTATGCAGGAGATCAAAATGTAAAATATGCAAGGAGATGGCCTACATTATGTGTTAGTAAGCTGCAACTCGAAAAGTATTTGCTAATTTTATTTCTAAACCTATTATGCCAAACACCAACTGCCTGACAGGATGCCTATTGCCATCTTTGTTTTCAGCTATTAAATTACAATAAAAGATCCTAAATGATGCATTGAGGGCCTTCATAACACTATGCTTCAAATTGCCGCCTTTGTTATAGGAATTTGCTTGGTGCTAAACAACAGAGGGGCTGGCTCAGGAGATTGCCCTTGCAGTCTGTCTGGATGAAAAGGCCTGTTGTGCCTCGTCCCTCCTACTCTTTCAACAGCACTGATTTGTTAGTACTGAATTTACAATTGCACCTTCCAAAACATTCAGATTTAACAGATCGGACTTTCCTGTAAGGAACTTAAAGAAGTGACTAGAAATATCCCCACCTGAGTCTCTTTAAATATTATTAGTTAATCTAGGAATATTTCCCCCCAATGTTTTATTAGCTTTAATAAATCTTTCATGTTTGGACAAAATGTCATTTTGTTCTTTTAAAAATAAAACAAACAAGGAAGGAGGGGGGGGGCGGATATTTTTGCCATTCCTTTGTTATTTCATGAACTAGGGGTCATGAAAGGGCTCTGAAAATTCCGGACTCTTTCTTTCCCCAAATATAAGTGTTTCATCCTCACAGAGCCATGAATTTATTTTTTTTTCCCACTCAGAAAAGTGAGGAAAATTCTGCTGCAGGAAAAAGCCACAGTTTAAATCCAAATACTGGCAGGCAAAAAGTTGGAACCTTTTCTTTCCTGTTTGTTAGTCTTGGCCAAGAAATGAAATTACTATCTGAGAAGGATGGCAGCAGTCTATTGCACCTTTCACATTTGGCAGAGCCATGAACATAGTGACTGAAGAAAGTCCCTTTTTTCTTCATAAAACATCTGACTTACTCTGACAAAGATCATGACAGATTAGAGGCTGGGACGACTGGAAAAAAACCCTGCTATATATGTTGTTTCATATCTTTGTTTTGTAACATTCAACTCTAAGGAATGTCTTCCTTTTGTTGTACGCAGATGGTTTCTCAGAAGAGTTATTTTCTGACTAAATGTCTGAAATAAATAGTAAATAATATGATAGCATTATGCAAAGTCATGCAAGGCATTCAGGTATTTGAAAGTACAACANACAAAGATCATGACAGATTAGTGGCTGGGACGACTGGAAAAAAACCCTGCTATATATGTTGTTTCATATCTTTGTTTTGTAACATTCAACTCTAAGGAATGTCTTCCTTTTGTTGTACGCAGATGGTTTCTCAGAAGAGTTATTTTCTGACTAAATGTCTGAAATAAATAGTAAATAATATGATACCATTATGCAAAGTCATGCAAGGCATTCAGGTATTTGAAAGTACAACAACATAACACTTTAAAAACCTTTTAGAGAGCTAAGTTCCATCTATACAACACAAAACCAAAATCAATTCTGCTTAAAAATAACATAAGGGATCTAGTAATTGAAGCAATCTTTACAATGCAGCTTGTGCAATGACAGAAGAAAATGCAAGGTATTTTTTATTTTCTGGAAAATGGCTCAAAGGCAAAGTGAGCGGAGCCCTTTGAGACCTGCAATAACCTACAATGAGGGTAACAGCCATCCTACAGAAAATGTAACAGATGGTAGCATGGTTGCCTTACTCTCAGATACAGGTTACTGAACAGATGCCTTTAAGGCTTAATATTAGATTTTTCCCCCTTCCTCTAGACCACGGCATAGTTTTGTGCATATGCTGTTTATAAAAATGATCTAAAACACCATTGGGAAATGAATAAAGTTTCGAATGGCAAAATGTCACCAGAAGTACAAATTTATGGAGGATAACGCGATTATCAATGTTGGTAGTATAGACTGAAACAAAACCTTACCCTTTGCAGTACACAGTATCTATCACACATTATTTTGAGCTATGTTACCTTAGTTCAAAAAGCAGACATGTAAAATCTATTATAAACCCTCTGTTTGCTTTGCCAGAAAGGTCAGCAACTCAACAGGCTAAAAGTCACCTCTCTTGCTTACCAGCTTTAAACACTCAAAACTAGCAAGAATAGAATTGAGAGAAAAATTGTCATACACAGCTATCATGAGGATTTCTACAAATACCTGAAAAGCTAAATCATACAGAGAAACAGAGCATCCATTGGTAAAACAGATAAGAGCAGGAAAGATTATTTCCAACTCCTCAGGCACCACAGAATTCACAACTTAACAAAGTCACAAATACATCATCAAAATATGTTAACGCGCTTATGCAGTTCAGCCTCTTAACATGGATTCAGCCTTGATGGATTGCTGTGACACAGTACAAGACCCCTAAGGACACACTAGTTTTTTCAGGTCCTGAGTCTTTTCTCTAGGTGACAAAACTCCTTTTGTCTTCAACAAGACGAAAATTTCATCTTACATACGCATACAGAAATAGACTTGAGCGCAGATGTACATTTTTTCTACAATTCTTTTAGGACAAATTACAACTGCGTCCAGAAGAGAAAAGAATCATCTAGAGATTACTCTAGTCTCCCTTTCACATTGGGATGTTTCAATATTCAGTATTTCAATATTCAATATGCATTCTTCAGGGCATTTTAGTAAATGTTTCTTAGCTAGAACTGTATTTGTTCTACTAAAACAGCTTTCCTTGACCAAGGAAGAACAATGTTTAACAAAGAAACCGCCTTCCTTGTTTTAAAACAAAGGCACAACGTTTGCAGTGAAGAAGCATTCAGGTGGAAAGCACAGTGAGAAGTGGACATCACTGTCACTTCCACCATTTTCCCTGCAGGAAAGGAAACTTTTTTTTTTTTAACTGGTAAAATAGGAGGAAAGACAGGGTGATAGTTAAATACCTGCAAGCAGATATTGCGTGCCAGAGCACTTGCTGTAGCTTACACTGCTTTGCCAGAAATGTGGTGTCATAAACACCACAGGGAACCTTTCCTAAGTTTCACAGAAATTTTGTCATGACACATTTCCCTAGGGAAAGCATGGTAACCTTCAGCTGCGGATGAATAGAGGTGGTTTGCTTTCATTTTAGTATGACCATTTTACGACCTTATATAATCTATTTTCTCTGCCTCAATTTTCCTTCAGTGTTGTGGCTACTTTCCAACACTTTATGAAGTGGCTGGACAGCGTGGCGTTGAAGGTCGGCAGAAATACGTAACAAAGGCAAATTTCAGAGGCTATCTGAAAAAAACTTTAAGTGCTCCCAAGGAAAGAAGGTAATCTAGGGTTAGGGAAATATTGTTAGCAATAGATCACAATAAATTAAATATATGAATCCATGAAAACAGAACTTTCTACTTCTGTAGCCCTCTGGTCAGTTTTTGATCATGCTTGAGTCACCAAAACATTAGCTGCTAATCAGAAGCCAATGACTTTCCCTGGAAGCCAATTATAGACACATCATCATCCTTGTCATCTTATTGAACTTATTAAAACAAAGTATTATGGAAATGAACTATATGAGAAAACCCATCCAATCTACCCTACCTGAAGTGTGTTAAGTAGCTACTGAGTGTATTTCCTTCTTCTTTTTCTCTTTCACCATCTCAAAGTATTCCATTCCCATAGTAAACAGACTGACATTAACAGATTGACTTGGTAAGAAAAGGCTTTCACTTAAACAAAAGTCTTTCACCTGATAGATTCACGAGCAGAAAGGCTATATCATGAGCTGGCTAATCTAGACAGGAAAGGAGGATAGTTTATGGGAATCAATATAAGGTATTGTGATGGTTTCCATCTTCATTAATCATTACAATAAGGTAATAAACAGCACAGAAAGATATATAAAGATTAAGCCAAAATGGAAGGGGATACAAAACTTTAAAAAAAAAAAAGAAACAAAAGAACCGAACTACAGAAAATCACCCAGTAAATTAAATTTTAGAAAAATACTGGCTACTTACTCTTTAGATAAATCAGGAAAACTTATTCCATGGAAGTGACATAGATAATAAATGCAAATGTTAAAAAAATAACTGACAGTTGAAAAAACTTTAGATTGAAGATATAAAAGTCCCACTCACATTAGCCAACAGAAACAAGTGTGCTTCAGCTGTGAGGGTAGCAGGAATACTAAGCTTCATTTCCAGGCATGCAAATACAAGAAAAATACTGAGTGGAAGAGAAGAGTAACGTGATGATTATCAAGAAAGAAGGAGAAGGACAAAAGTGGAGAGAACCTGTCACTCACATTGCCAAGGTAGGAGTGCGTAATATAATAGTGTAAATATTTGAAAGATATAAATCTCAAGGGGGTNATGCAAATACAAGAAAAATACTAAGTGGAAGAGAAGAGTAACGTGATGATTATCAAGAAAGAAGGAGAAGGACAAAAGTGGAGAGAACCTGTCACTCACATTGCCAAGGTAGGAGTGCGTAATATAATAGTGTAAATATTTGAAAGATATAAATCTCAAGGGGGTGCAGCAGTAGTGGCATAGATAAATCCCTGTAAAAGGAGTGGAGTTTGTCATGCATTTGGATGTACTTTGAATGAGCAGTTCCTTAACAAGATTGTTCACAATCCAGACATAGAAAACACAGCTTCTTGTTGCCTCCTTTTGAGTCAGAGTCCCCTTTCTTTTACGCCTGCATACCAAAGGTTAAAAATGTGCAAACTAACATAGGAAACTCCTTGATTTGACATTCAGACACTATCCTGCCTTGAGCCAGCAGTATAAATAAAATTCAGGGTCCGTGGCTGGTGATAAAACCTATCACCAATTACATGCCTCATCTAGTTGAAGAAAGGTAGGCTGACTTTGCTGGAGAAGTGCAGCAGCTGACTTCAGCCTGCAGGGACAATTGATTCTACATTTAAAGTACGACAGGAAGCATATTATAAACTGCAACACAAATTTAAGATGTTTACAAATTATTTTCTTCCTTCTCTCCCCACCATTTCTTACCCAAAGAATGTGCTACGTTGCAGATTGCAAGTTATTTGGGAGGAGGGGGAGAAACATCTGGCTAAAAACGATTGCTCTTTTTCCTTTTCTGTTTACATTCACTCACTTCTATATTACCAGACTGTTTTAGTGCTCTGCTTCTAAAGCAAATAGTCTAGTTGTCTTCTGAATACATTTCAGCTTTTCAGTGTTAATTGCCTTTCCCCATATGTTCATTATTCTGTGCTTCACAGGTTTTAGTTTACTTTGTTTCTCTGGAATTACAGAATTACAAAATCAAAGAATGATGGGGGTTTGAAGGGCCCTCTGGAGATCACCTAGTCCAACCCCCCTGCTAAAGCAGGTGCCCCTAGAGCAGGTTGCACAGGAACACGTCCAGGTGGGTTTCTGAATACCTCAGAGAAGGAGACTCCACAGCCTCTCTGCGCAGCCTGTGCCAGCGCTCTGTCACCCTCACAGTAAAGAAGTTCTTCCTCATGTTCATGTGGAACTGCCTGCGCTCCAGTTTGTGCCCATTGCCCCTTGTCCTGTCGCTGGGCGCCACTAAAAAGAGCCTGATCCCAGTCTTGACACCTACCCTTTAGATAGTTATAGGCACTGATAAGGTCCCCTCTCAGTCTTCTCT
>VZSC01010171.1:93125-106183 GCA_013398225.1 Steatornis caripensis
TGAGGATGTTGTGGGAGACAGTGTCAAAAGCCTTGCTGAAGTCAAGGTAGACAACATCCACTGCTCTCCCCCCATCTACCCAGCCAGAAATGCCATCATAGAAGGCTATCAGATTGGTCAAGCAGCACTGCCCCTTGGTGAAACCATGTTGACTACTCCTGATAGCCTTCTCCTCCACATGCTTAGAGATGACTTTCAGTATGAGCCGTTCCATCACCTTTCCAGGGATGGAGGTGAGGCTGACTGGCCTGTAGTTTCCCGGGTCATTTCCCAATGGTGTTTTACATTATTTTTATAAATGGCATATGCACAAAGCTATGCCGTGGTCTAGAGGAAGGGGGAAAAAATCTAATATTAAGCCTTAAAGGCATCTGTTCAGTAACCTGTATCTGAGAGTAAGGCAACCATGCTGCCGTCTGTTATATTTTCTGTATGACGGCTGTTACCTCTCCTCTATACCATTTTGTTATGCCGAAGTGCATCAAGTCCTTTTGCAATACTCCTCAAATGACAGATTGAGTAAACCAGTGTCATCTCATGGTTTAGCCTGGGGCTGAATCCAGAAACCGGAACTTCTTTAGTCCCTTCTCTTAAGACTTTAAATAGAAAACAACTAAGCATCTCCCAAAACTCTCACGTTTCCCTTCAAAACATGAATCAGACATGTAGAAATGTGAGTATTNGAATCCAGAAACAGGAACTTCTTTAGTCCCTTCTCTTAAGACTTTAAAAAGAAAACAACTAAGCATCTCCCAAAACTCTCACGTTTCCCTTCAAAACATGAATCAGACATGTAGAAATGTGAGTATTGTCACACTAGAAATTACTCTAATCAATAGGTCCTGTGACAGAGCAGGGAACTGAAAAGGCACTTCTAGTTTCCAGGCAAGCCTTTTTCATGGCACCACCCTATCTTTTCCCAGTATAATCCATGTAGTTTGTGGATTGTTTGTCCAATTTTCTGGTTATGGGCTATGGGCTTTCATTCTATGCTACTGTTTTTCTTTGAAGATCCCTCCTGTTAGTGACAGTTTTCTAGGCACTTTTTTTTTCCAGTTTCAGTTGTGTAAATGCAGGTGCTCCAAAACACTGTCTTTACCTGTGCCTGTATCTGTATCTGTGTGAATTAGTTCCTGCTTAGGATATTTTTTTAGTGCCTGCTACCTTAAAAAAAAAAAGGTACTATGAGAAGGTGAGTTGTCTGAAGGTTAGTTCAAATGTATTATGGGAACTTCAGACACAAAACCCTCTGCTGACTTTACACCCTGTAAAATCCTCAGGGACCACCTTCACTGATTTTCCTGAAGCTGCATCCATGCTGTTGAGAGAAAAAACACCCACGAACCAGTAACATATTCTGTGGTTTTCTAACTTCTATCATTGAAACACACTTCAGGGCAGCTGGTGTACTAATGTCAGAGAGAAGAGTTTTGCTCATGAAATTCAGTGGTTTAAGTTAAGATAAGATGTGGCCCTAAAGCATTATCTTCAAATCTTTAAATGAAAGCAGGAAGAGCTACTTACGATATACACAGAAACCGATGTCAGCTGCTGACCGCAAAACAAGTCTTCAATATGTCAAAAAAAAGGGAGTGCTTTCCAGAAATTCCTAGTAACTCTCACTTTCAAGCACATCTCCAACATTTTTCAATGTGTCCACCTACTGTCATGACCCCAAATATGTCATCATGTTTTTTCATTCTGGATTATATGTAAACTCTCATCTGTTTCACTTCAGACTGCACACAGATAAATAATTTTCTGCAGTGAAGGATTTTTCCAACTGATCTCATTTAAGAAATGTTATTGAACTTCAGAAAAAGATGAAAATATCTTCAGTATCAAAAACTTCAGCAAACACCCTATTCTGCAGTCAATCCTGTCAATTCTTTACACCTTATGTGCTCGTGCTACCAAATATTAATAAAAAAAATGACCAAGAAAAGTATGCCGCTTCTTCAGACACCCTCTCACACACAAGCACTTCTTTTGTGCTTTTTCTTCAGCTGAGTTCTCATTTCAGGCAGATATGTGGGGAATGAATAGCACAATCCAGCAACCATTATAAGTATTTCATCTATATTTAGGGAAAAAATACCAACTTCCTCTGCACGCAGACACTTCAGAAGCTACTTTGACGCACTTCGTCAGCCAGTATGTTAATGGAAATGAAGAAGAGATGAAGTGGACCTACAAGAGCAGTTTAGTTCAGACCTGGAGTGCTCCTTGAGGATGTGCTGATTGTCCTCAGTTGCTGACCTGTGCCCAAAGGCAAGAACTGTCCTCGGGCACGNATGGAAACGAAGAAGAGATGAAGTGGACCTACAAGAGCAGTTTAGTTCAGACCTGGAGTGCTCCTTGAGGACGTGCTGATTGTCCTCAGTTGCTGACCTGTGCCCAAAGGCAAGAACTGTCCTCGGGCACGCAAGCAGAATTTCCTTTAGGTGAAGGTATATAATCTTATGCAATTTAATGTTAGGAAGTCTACAGCTGCCACAGATTGTGTTGTTTCCCTACCAAATTCAGAAAAACAGTCATTCAGCTCAGCACAGCTTTTATTTCCTGACTATGCTTAAAATTACATGCGCAAAATCAGTGATGTGCTATACTCACTGGTCTCAAAAACGACAAGTTTGAAAGATGTGCCCGGACTATGATAAGAAAAATCGTATTTTTTTTTTCTTCCCATATAAACCCAGAGACTTTTAACAAATTAAAAAACTACGAAGCAAGAAGCAGCAGATGAAACCCTCTGCTGTGTGGAGACTCAGCACAAGCAGGCCTGTTCTGACTTGGCACAAGAGTGAATGCAGCTATTCCACTACTTTCTGTTTTTTCCATTAGTGTTGGAGAAGCAGCAAGCTTGCCCCCGTGCTTGCTGGCCTGGTGCGTTTAAAAGGATGCTCATCAAGACCTTTTAGCAAGAGCTTGTTGAGAAGAGCATCAAGTAACTTAGTCACTGGCCACACACGGAGTTACAGATCACGCTTGAAGTGTTCATGCATCTTTTATGTCATGGTTAGAGATTTTAATCACATCTATGTTTATTCTGCTTTCTTTTAATACATCTCGATGAGAAAATAACTAGAAAAGTAATATGTTCATGACCAAACAGACAGACGCTGTCTAAATGCTTTTCTGTGCTTCTTAAGTAAGGCATTAAAGCTGGCAAAAAATGTTTGCTAGTGGTTCTGTTTTCATCATTCACCTCTCGGATGGCATCTGCAATAGCTCACAATTGCAGCCTGGCAATTACTTTGATATGTTTCATTTTTCCACGACACAGTTTTCAAGAATTTGCATCAGCGATACTCTAACCTGTAACAGCAGGGACCACCATAACACTAAGACTCAATCTGACACACCCATGTATTCCTCTATGCCTCCCATATACTGCTCACACACGCACCATGAAAAAGTACAATTTGAGCCAGGGTAAAGCCCTTGAGGATGAGGGCCATCAATAGTAAGTAATGCTTATCAGTAACAAATCAATGATTTAAAATACGGATGCAGGGGAAACAGCTTCTCAATGCCAGGACAGAACTTGCTTGGCAAAATTCATTTTTACCCCAGTGAGCCCCATTCAGACTGATGCCATCTTTCTTGTTACTAAAAGGATCCATACATTCTTCCGACACCAGCTTTGACAATTCTGCTGAAAACTATTTTTCCCAGTACATCATTATAACTTTGTCTTTAAAATGAGTTAGAAGTATCTAAGCCTGAAATATGCCAGAATGGCAGTTAAGGAAGTTCAGAGGACGAGAAAAAGGTGCTAAGCCTGTCAAGCTGAGACAGCGCAGTGTTATGTATGCAGCTACCCAGCAAATCAGTCACGAGAGAAAGTTAAGCAAAAAGCAGCGCTCTTCTTGAACTCCACAGTAAATCTGAGTGTGGAGTATTAGCTGTCCAACAGCAAAAAAGTTTAGAAACTCTTTATTGAGACCATCAGAGGAATTCTTATCTGGTCAGACCAAAAATGCCAAGGTCATGTAATTATTTTGAAAAAATTTCCAGTAAAATTGTCCCTACATGTTTATAAATTTGCCAAAATAGCACAGAATTTAAAGGCGCACAATGACTCTACTTTGAAAACTAACTGAGAAGCAAGGGATTCAGGTTCATGCAAATACTCAGTACCAAAACTTGACCCTGAATAACTGAACAAAAAATGCATAAAACGTCCAGGGTTTTTCTTTCTTCAGAACGTGTCTATCTGAATAAACAATTTCTTTCAGATAATACATTACCTCTGATTGGAAGCAGAGGAGGTCAGAGTAACTAATGATCATTTTTTATTGAGGGTTTATTATGTGTATAAAATGAGTTGAAGGCTTCATGATAAACTAATGTAAATAGATGACCACAGAAAANAAAATCAGTGATGTGCTATACTCACTGGTCTCAAAAACGACAAGTTTGAAAGATGTGCCCGGACTATGATAAGAAAAATCGTATTTTTTTTTTCTTCCCATATAAACCCAGAGACTTTTAACAAATTAAAAAACTACGAAGCAAGAAGCAGCAGATGAAACCCTCTGCTGTGTGGAGACTCAGCACAAGCAGGCCTGTTCTGACTTGGCACAAGAGTGAATGCAGCTATTCCACTACTTTCTGTTTTTTCCATTAGTGTTGGAGAAGCAGCAAGCTTGCCCCCGTGCTTGCTGGCCTGGTGCGTTTAAAAGGATGCTCATCAAGACCTTTTAGCAAGAGCTTGTTGAGAAGAGCATCAAGTAACTTAGTCACTGGCCACACACGGAGTTACAGATCACGCTTGAAGTGTTCATGCATCTTTTATGTCATGGTTAGAGATTTTAATCACATCTATGTTTATTCTGCTTTCTTTTAATACATCTCGATGAGAAAATAACTAGAAAAGTAATATGTTCATGACCAAACAGACAGACGCTGTCTAAATGCTTTTCTGTGCTTCTTAAGTAAGGCATTAAAGCTGGCAAAAAATGTTTGCTAGTGGTTCTGTTTTCATCATTCACCTCTCGGATGGCATCTGCAATAGCTCACAATTGCAGCCTGGCAATTACTTTGATATGTTTCATTTTTCCACGACACAGTTTTCAAGAATTTGCATCAGCGATACTCTAACCTGTAACAGCAGGGACCACCATAACACTAAGACTCAATCTGACACACCCATGTATTCCTCTATGCCTCCCATATACTGCTCACACACGCACCATGAAAAAGTACAATTTGAGCCAGGGTAAAGCCCTTGAGGATGAGGGCCATCAATAGTAAGTAATGCTTATCAGTAACAAATCAATGATTTAAAATACGGATGCAGGGGAAACAGCTTCTCAATGCCAGGACAGAACTTGCTTGGCAAAATTCATTTTTACCCCAGTGAGCCCCATTCAGACTGATGCCATCTTTCTTGTTACTAAAAGGATCCATACATTCTTCCGACACCAGCTTTGACAATTCTGCTGAAAACTATTTTTCCCAGTACATCATTATAACTTTGTCTTTAAAATGAGTTAGAAGTATCTAAGCCTGAAATATGCCAGAATGGCAGTTAAGGAAGTTCAGAGGACGAGAAAAAGGTGCTAAGCCTGTCAAGCTGAGACAGCGCAGTGTTATGTATGCAGCTACCCAGCAAATCAGTCACGAGAGAAAGTTAAGCAAAAAGCAGCGCTCTTCTTGAACTCCACAGTAAATCTGAGTGTGGAGTATTAGCTGTCCAACAGCAAAAAAGTTTAGAAACTCTTTATTGAGACCATCAGAGGAATTCTTATCTGGTCAGACCAAAAATGCCAAGGTCATGTAATTATTTTGAAAAAATTTCCAGTAAAATTGTCCCTACATGTTTATAAATTTGCCAAAATAGCACAGAATTTAAAGGCGCACAATGACTCTGCTTTGAAAACTAACTGAGAAGCAAGGGATTCAGGTTCATGCAAATACTCAGTACCAAAACTTGACCCTGAATAACTGAACAAAAAATGCATAAAACGTCCAGGGTTTTTCTTTCTTCAGAACGTGTCTATCTGAATAAACAATTTCTTTCAGATAATACATTACCTCTGATTGGAAGCAGAGGAGGTCAGAGTAACTAATGATCATTTTTTATTGAGGGTTTATTATGTGTATAAAATGAGTTGAAGGCTTCATGATAAACTAATGTAAATAGATGACCACAGAAAACTCGTTCCAAGCAACCTCTTTGCTGATGGCCTCAGTAAACCTTTCCAAAGCCTCTTAACTATAGAAAATACAAAATCCTTCTACCTTGATGATGTTTTTTTACAGATAAACACATTGGTACATGAAAACACATTTTCGGAAAGCAAGCCTCAGCCTATAGCTTAATCCCTTAGTCTCCCTGGGCTTCAAACTTAATTCGCCACAGAACAATTGGAGGAAAGGCCAGTCAACATGCTAAGGGGGAAATGTCCAGCTCCCCAGCAAGCAAATGTCTGGTAGATGTTCAGAGATAACCCATTTCAGATGTCCCATAGTCATTAGAGAAAGTCAGTTAACCAGTCTCAAAAGTTCACCTATGCATTGTTTGACTTACTGCGTACTTCTTCTTTGCTTGTTTTAAAAGGAGAAAACCAAACTGGTCAGGACCACTGCAGTATCCATACCTGCTTTAGGTTGTAGAGAGAAAAAAAGTACACATCTACATGTTGTAGAAAGAGGGTGGCTGAGGAGATTTTGCTTTCCTAGTGGTTTTCATCTAGAGCTAGAAACGCACAAGCAGGAATGCATGTCTGGTTTATTATTATAACAGCAAGATGCTGGCTGTTCTTTGTGGTTAAGTACTCACTTCACGCAGTCAGATTGTAAAATCCTGAGCATGAAATACGTTGCTCTCCCACCTTTCTATAGAGCTAAAAGTGATAAAATTGAGCATTAGAGCCTTTCAAAATTTTCAAATCAAAGTGCTTTAAATGAGAGATGAATTAGACCATCTGGCTTAGGGAATTTAAATGACTTCCCACTCGCATTTGGTATTTAACTGTAATTAGACCAATATATCTGAAACTTTTCACTATACCAACAAAAAGGCCATTACCCCCTTTGTCCTGCATTTCTTTCCTTGCACGTCACTGTGCAGTCCCAAAAGTACAGCTCTGCCATTCCCTTGCTGTCTATAGTGTATTTTCACAAGAAGAAGTTGGAAGTTTGAAAAGAAAAATATTTTCTAAACCTGCTATTGGCTCCAAAAAGGACTAGGATCAAGCTTCCCATGCAATGTGACTCCATCACCCTGCAGCAGAGCGGCGTTGGGGATAAAAAGACCCCTGTGTCCTGTTAGGTATGGACAGCTGAGAACAACTGTAGTGCTAATCTATAGCTGAAGGGACACATGTTGCCCATGGACTCCAGAAGCAGCATGTGATAACAAATGGGGATCACACATGTTAATGTCCATTTTTCATTTGATTTTACAGCACAGTCACCTTGTCACAGTAGGAAGGAATATAAATCCTCCTGTAATGGATATTCATTGCTTCTCTGTATATATATTCTAGACGCTGCATAGACTCATTTGCCAGTAACTTCATCACAGGGCGTTTCCAAATTAACAGAGAAAAGAATGATTTTTTTTTAAGCTCTTTTCAGGCCAATTTCTGTATTTTTTACAGCAATTAAAGTGTAAAAATGTGAGAACTTGCTAATTATTACCTGTTTAGGGGATTAGCTAGACTTCTTTTTCTTACATTTGACAGGCAAATCAGCTTCTCGAGGCTGTGAAGTCTTCAGTGATAAAATGCTCCTCTGTGTGTTGTCATTAATTTGTCATTTTTTGACTGCAAAGCAAATGAAAGTTCCTTAGATTCATTAGGTGCTTTTTTCCAGGATGGTAGAAGAATTAAGAAATTTGCTCTCCTACGAGTCCAATAGCAACTCCTCAAACTACCATGGGGGAGAATGAGGTTCAAGAACAGTATTAAAAATCCCACGGTGAAGGACTCTGACCTTAGAGCAAACAAGACCTGCAGCACTTACTTTGCAAGGAACCTAACTGGTTACATCCTGCAGTATTTATGTAATAAGGTAAGACTAACTTTTACTTGGGACAGATTCTTCAGTTCTTTCTCAGACAAAAATCCCATTTACCAGACGATGAGGAATTATTTGCAAATTGTTTAAAGGCTGCTGCATTTACCTTCTGAATCACAAAAATGTGTACAGAATAGGCAAAAAAAAAAAAAATCTAATATCCCATAAATCATCCTTTCCATTGGTAATAATAAAAAAAGAGATTCTTCTTTTATCCTTAAGCTGCCACATCACATAGTAACGACAGACTTAATCGGAGATCGCACAGCATGCTGCCAGTCTATCCCAGTCCCCACTGACCATGACAGATGCACTCAACAACCCCTCCACAACCCCCAGCAGCCGTTTGGTAGAGGTTCCAAAGGAGGCAAAGGCCTGAGCCATAGCCACACCAAGATCTCCTCTGGGAAAACCGGAAAGGAGCAGAGGGACACAGTGAACACCGATAAGTTGTGAGTACATGGAGTATCATGCACACCTCTCCCGTTGTATGCACTTTGGCTACAAGTCAACCACCTCATCCCACGAATATGGCCGCCTAAGTGGGCCTCCTTTGAGCTCTCCCTGCTCGGCAGCATGGCTGCATGGCGATGATCTCCCTGTGAGCTGGGACGCCTCTCAAGGGTGCTCCCTGAAGCAACGAGATCTTTTACCAAGGCCAGATCACCAGATGAGCCCAGTCTGAATTCTCCCTGGAGGGCAACTGGACTGCACGGCAGGAAACTCTCCCCTTTATCATGGACGCCTCCAATGTTAAGAGATATTAGCTATTTAGCTTAAATAAGTAAGTTTTAATAGAATGAATCACTTAGAGTTATAATGTTGTGTGATTTAGCACACTGTTTACTTAGCTTGAGTAGCTAGATTTGCTGAAGCCTTAGGCCGCGAGCTATAAATTTCCACTTAGATTTACTGAATGTGTACCTACTTAGTCAAAACAGGGCCTACTGAACTTCTACCTACTTAGTCAAAACAGGGCCTCCAGAGCCAGTGTAAATCCGAAGATACAGAGGCTTCAAGGCTACAGCCATCAAAAGCAGCCGCACCTAGACAAGACAACAGCCTGTCTGAAGGTGGCGAGGGAATCCAACGAGGAAAAAGAAGACCCCAGACCCAAATATTACTATTGGACTGAACCGTCACATAAGGTGCGGGTAAATAGTCTGTAAGGGTATAATTGCCCAGGGATGTCTTAGTTTGGGTCGCTCCCCCCAGCCCCACCCCCTCCCTGAGCTGACCCTGCCGCTGTGCCACTCTATTAAATTATTTATTTTTATCAAATCCAATGCCTGAGAGTCCGCTTTGGGAAATCTTGAGTTCGAACTTCGTAGCGAACTACCACCAGACGCCCAGACAGAGGGTAAGTGAAGTGGGAATAAGCATGAAGAAACTTTGAAATCTTAGCTAAGTGATCTAGAGAACTGAGTGCACACATATAATCCCTTAGCCATAAGCTGTTGACCAAGGACTAGGACTGGATCCAGCCGCACCTACACGCCCCTCTGAGAAGTTTAGAAAGCAAGGGGATCCACTCTGAACCTCGTGACCCAACAGGAGGGTCTCCCTTACCCTTTGCACCTCCAGTCCCTGTGTAAATCATTCTGAATCCATTCTAACCCAATTTTCCCTCTGTATGTTTCCTCCATGCAGTCAGTAATATAGTGAACCTTGCCATCAAACTCTGCTAAGTCGCACTTTTATCAAAACACTCCTTACGACACTGTCACTAACAAACATGTGTCTCTCTGTCGGAAGTGTGGAGCTACTCAAGTCCTGATGCTCTTTATCGCTTAGCCACAATAACCTTTCTTTCCTGACAGCTAACATACAATACATATTTAGGGTACCTAGTAAAGACAGACATCAGAAAAAAAAATCATTCAAAGATTTCTCTAGTGCTTTCTTCCTTACTAGCTAAGAACCTGCTATTGAGAGTCCTAGTGTCAAAGAAATGGGGAGAAGATTGCTCTCTCCTGTCACTTCACTTCCTAGTGACATTTGCCTCAATACCGCTGGGGGAAATCCAAATTTCTTTTGTAAGTAGCCCAACCAACCTGCAGCTGTCTGTTCCTGAATGGTGAAATAAAATGAAGCTTTTAATCCCAGACTTATTTTAAGGTCAGATATGTAGTGAAATAAATCAAGTGGCAGGGGAAAGAAGCTGATAACTAAAGTCATTAGCAGGCAGGATGCACAGACACAAAACACAGTGACATCGAAAACTCAGCAGTTATTTTCATAAACACAGAAATGGTAAAAAGTCCCACCAACTGTTGTCTAAAAGCAGTAAAAGTGAGATGAACAAGAAGTGTCAATATAGTAACAATTATGAGTTAGAATAAAGATTTTTTGGACAGTAATGACGCATGGACTGTGGTAATCCTTGACAAGCACAGCAGTTTGCTTGCATTTTTGAGTTAAAAATCATAAATGGCGTGTGCTATACAGAACAGTTCTGGTTTCGGAGGAGGTAAGTCTTGTGATCAACTTTTGGCCTATCAATTGTCCCAAACTTCTTTCTGGAACTCTTACCTCCCCGCTATATGCCCTGTCTCCACCAGAACAAAAAAAAAAAAAAAAAGAAAGAAAGAAAGAAAAAAAAATCCCCCAAACATGACAAACCCAAGAAATCCCTGCTGATGTCTACTCATCCAGGTTTTACACATTACTTAGGAGCACAGTCACTATATTCTCATAGTATTTAAAATATCTGTCATCTCTCTTTTAATAATGTGTAAAAGCCACAGCACAGTCCTGAAGCTGACAATCCCATCCAAATGAACTAGTTAGTAGGCTATTTGGCCAACTTTCATTTTTCCTGGGACACCACTCTTCTTTTCAAAGATATAAAAACATTGCATTATAATTCATAGTTCAGCCTTCAAAAATCTGTGTGTCTCTAGCTGTTGGCATCTCCTAACTGGGAAAAATCTGTTTATTAATTCCTAACAGACATTATTCTCTGGAATTCACCAAGGGCAGGGCAGAAGTTCACATCAAATAGCAACACGTGTGTCTGCTTTACATATAAAGCAGTTGGTTATTCTGATTTGTGTCACAGCAACGCATGGGTACCGCAGAATGATCTTGGCTCCATTTCAGCAAGTCCATTTAAATAGTGTGGGCCCTGAATAATGCATACTGTCTTCTAGTACTCTCTAACAGGAAATAGATGAGGAAGATGGGTTGACATGTGCTAAAACCCATTCAAGATCAATGACAAACAGTGACTAGAAAATGGTTTTCTGATTTCCATTTCACAGAATCACAGAATGGCTGAGGTTGGAAGGGATCTCTGGAGGTTATCTTGTCCAACCCTCTGCTCATGCAGGATCACCTCAAACAGGTTACCCAGGACCACGTCCAGCCGGCTTTTGAATGCCTCCAAGGATGGAGATTCTACCACCTCTCTGGGTTCACTTCAGAGATCTGTTTTTGAGCCACATTATGAAGCTCACTTCTAACAAATTTAAAACGAAAAATAAATTGTGATATTTTAAATTTCTAATGAAAACTAAAAGTAAATATTTTCCAAAATATTTTTTATGTGGTTTTTTAATTGTTTTTAGGGCATTTGCTGATGGTCAAGATTTTAACAAAGATTAGTGGTCTATATGATCAGAAGCAGAACTTAAACACAAATAGAACATTGACAGTTTTTTACAAGCTATTGCTTGGATTTGCTTTAATATTTAGTATTTAATACACTAACACGCAGTACTTTGAACATGTTAAAAGTAAAATGGGCAATTATGCAGCCATTTAATTTTACCAAAATCTGGAACATATGCTACATAATAAAAACTTTAATTACCATATTTATTACTTATTTATTTCTTTGTGTAGAAACAAGGCCTTCCCATTTGTGTACTGCAAAGGAGAATTAATGATCACTCTTTTCTAAGGAAAAGAAACTAAAATTTATCTTCTGGGCAGTAAACACATGCATGTAAAATTCTGTTTGTTCTGTTATCTAGTGTTCATCCAAGAGTAGTCAGTACCACAGCCTTTCTGAAATCACTTCTTCATCGAATGAATCCCATTCTGAAGTTAGTAACCATGGCATTATCCTTGTCTACTGAAAATTTTCATTAGACACTGTCTTCACAGATAGCATTAATCATAATCCTAATCCTAACCCTGCAAACTCAAATAAAATTAAAAGAATAATGGAAATACCTCTTAATTACATTGAAAAGAAGTTTCATACTTTCCCCTCAAAAATGAAGATGATAAATTTTGGTGTCCCAGAGATACTACAATCAATATACCTAAATCTGCAAAGTGCAGGAAGGCACTTACTGACACTTTTGTGGAATGATACCTCAGAAACTTTATATCTGCATGCCGAATCAGTGTTTTCCAGCGGACTACAATGAGCAACTGAGAAAGAGCAAATCCTAAGAACAAACTAGTGTAAAACATCACTGTCGCTGTGTGATACACCTTTGGTCACTCCACTCCAAACAAGCAAGCAAATGGGAAAAGGAAAGGTGCATGATCGCGGAAAGAAAGTCTTAAAGGAAATTTAACTATTAACTCATAGGTAGAGTTCTGTGTCTGAAGAAACAACTTCCTAAAAAAGCACATAAAAAAAGCAAATCTGAAGGAAGTACTAGTCTTTCTTCTTTTCCATGCATTGACACTCGCATTAGGTCTTATAAATGACTCCTGAAAGAAAATAAGGAGCCCCAAAGGGCTAAATAAAAACAATTAACTCTTAACAATTCTAGGGACAGATCTGTCTCCTTCCTCTGAAGGTCCTTGTGGAGACATAAACAGGATTTGACCCCAGCTGAACTTGGCCTTGGCCCTAGACACACGCTATATACGTTGAAGAAATGTACTTAAATCTGAAATGAGCAAGTGCCAAATAAGAAATTTTTGAGGTTCGACCCTAAAAAGTAAAGAAGCTTGGCAGGTATTGAAAACTTTTAGGTCTGGAATTTGTAAGAGAAAGTTTCCAGATGAGATTTGCAGTGGTTTTCAGTGCTTACAAGGCTAACAATAAATTCAAGTTAGTTCTA
>VZSC01010172.1:0-22987 GCA_013398225.1 Steatornis caripensis
ACCATTCTATGATTCTATGATTCTATGATTTTAATATAGATTTAGTCCATGACAGTATGTAGGAAACTTTTAATATCAAAACTTTGTTTAGAGAAAAAAAAACCCCTGCAATTTGTAGACTCAGAAAAGATAAAATCAAGATTTTTTCTTTGTTTAGACTAGGCTAACTGTTATTTTGTTGTTTATTACTTTAGACTGGGCCAATTGTTATTTTTTTGCCTTTTGACAGTTAACTCTAAGAGTTCTGTATGTTTTGAATTACAAGATTATAGTAATTGGATACACATTTGGCTTGGGGAATAAAAACATTTAGACAAAGAAGCAAACAAAAGTGACTTTAAAAGATGCAGATGACAGGAGTTCGCTAAAGTGCCTGTGATGTATTTTTTCCACCTTTTTTCTAATAGTGTCAGAAAAATAAATAAATAATGTGTAGTATAGAACAATTAAAAGTGTAATTATCAGCAGTATCATATTTCAGGAAATATGGATAAGGGTTTTCTAATTTTTCGTTTGATCTCATTTTTCTACCACTTAAACCAAAATGAGTGTTCCCATTTTCTTCAGTGGAAATTAGATCTAGTGAGGAATTTTAGGTTTATTAAACACTGTTAGAAAAATGCATTGAGGATGAGGCATCAGATGCCATCTGTGCTATTCAGCACAGAGAAGTAATGTCGTTTAAAGATTCTGGGACCAGAACCATTTTAATCTATGTAGTTAGTGTAAACACTAGTGGAAGCATGAAATCAAGTACTTCAAAGCTTGGAAATGCCAAAACAAAACCTGCAACCTTAAAATTTCCCAATTTTTCTACCTGCTTTCTGTGTCTACACAGTGATGGTGTCCTTAATTACTTACAATTTTCCTGAACAATACACCTTATGTGATCAGTATTTTATTATATGACTAAGATATGGAAAGACACATTTTAGAATTATAATTGAGAGATCTGAAGTTGTACTAGGAACTTGGAGATTCTCATCAACTTTAATTTTATATGACAAGATGGATTTCTTTATCTCAAAACCCTAGTTTTGAAAGCACATTAATTATTAATAACTGCCTTATTGTTAATAAAGCTTTCCTCAAAATAAAATGTAAGTATGAAAAGAAGTGTTTCAAAGTTAAAAATATAATTATTTTTTGTAGTTTACAAATTTGTAACCTGTCAATCTGGTGTTGCAGAATTTACTTTGATGGATTGGATTATTTTTTACAATATTTCCATTTAATATTACTATATAAATACTTGTATTATTTAAATATTTAGAATATATTTTTGTGATAATATTTTATTTTCCACAGAGAGAGAGAGAGAGAGATAGACAGATAGATACATACATACATAGATAGATGCATCCAAAATCAAAAGCACAGGGTTTTTTGGTGTCATACAAAAAGTTAAAAATTAGAACCTTGAAGCAGAGAAATAAAATTGCACCTCACCCCACACACACTTCAGAAAACCAACGGCCATTTCCAAATGTACATTTTTCATTTAAAAGAAAAGAAGAAAAAGAAACTGTATTTACAACAAATTCTTTCAATCCCTTATTATTTTTCTCCTGTGGAAACAGTTTGACAAAAAATGTCCATTAAAAAGAAATTGTTTTGGTGTGCACAATATTTCAGTTTTTCAGACAGCTTTATGAATTGTTTTTTGAAACTAGAACTACAGTTTAGCACAGTCTCTAAGTAAATAACATTTTCTTGCTTGCAAATGGCTGTTGAATTGCAAGTCAAGTATGTTGAGCTGCTGATTGATGAAAGGGAGCCTGACTTCTGTGACTAGAATCTCTTTTGACAGTTTTCTTGGGAAACAAGTTCCCCCATCTTTTTGTTAAAAATATTTATAAATGGTCTTCTTGAAAAAAATATTGTTATGGCATTATTTGTGACTAGCAGAATTTAGCTGAAAGCAGAAATGTGTTTTGATCTAAGCACACTTTGGCAAGGACCTTCCTTTCATTTTCAAAATTTTTGATAGTTCATGGAAGAGTTCTCTTAAATAAATATGAATTTTCATAGTATAACATTAATAAAAAAGTTTACTTATTAAAAGCTAAAGCAGTAGTGTCAGGATTCTGTATTGGTCATATGATGGAAATACTCATTGAGTTGATTATGTGTTGCAGGAGAAAGTCTGTTTGTGGGTCAGTGCGCATTACCAATAATAACAAATGTTTATGGTTTTTTTATTGACTGTTTTATGACAGTAACATGGAAACATCCAAATGGTATTGTGAGTCAATTAAAAATAGGAACAGATTTGCCATGGAATTCTATTGTAGCATAGCTGGGTAGCATAAAGATTTATTCTATTTTGTAACTTGATTTGATAGTCTACTTATGATCTTATTTAAGAGTCTTGATTTTTTTTTTCTTTTTGTAATCCATTTCCCCTAAGTACAATTCTCAGAGAAAATTGGACTCTGCCAAACTTCAGATGAAAAGTTCATTGGACATTCTTATTTTGAATACCTTCTCACAATAAAAGGTAATTCTTAGAAGCTAACATACCACTTCCTGAACTTCACCAAGATAACGTAGAACATTATCTGACCCTAAACCTATAATAAATCCTTTTTCTTTCCTCTCCCTCTAAGGTTTCAAAATACTTTGTAGTTAACATTGAGCTTATGCCTGCAAGGTCTACTTGAAAAGGCACGTCACTGTGAAAATCTGTCCTACCATGTCAGTAGGGAAATATCCACATGAGAAGAGGTTTATAGAGAAATTCATCCTGCAGATTCTTAACTGGTTCAACAAAATACAAGTTCTAGACTGTTACTGTAGCATAGGCTATAAGGGGGCTTTTATGGTGAAATTAGTTTCATATACAGTAATATTTAACAGGGTGGATTTTTTAGAACAAAGAGGGAGAATAATGATGAATTGGAGACAGGGTTTTCATCAAATGATCACAATTGCATTATACAAAATAAAACTGTTCCATCTTATTTACTTTACTTGGAAGATTAAGAAGGCTAAAATCACTTAGAAAAATATTTTTAAATTGCACTTAAAAGCAGCCTACTACTCATAAAATTAAGATTTCAACATTTACTACAGCCAGTTCTGATGGACTATGAAGAATGTAGTATCCTGGAATCCATAGAGCAGGCAGCCAGAGCTGGAAGGTCAACTGCAAAAAAATCCATACAGAGTACAGTGAAGCAAAGGTTGAAAGTCATTGTCCATTGACTGACCTTCAGCCTATTCCTCAGAATCAGCCAGTGAAATAACTCGTTTGATCAACTGCTAGAATTCATGTGGTAATTAAAATAGCTTCGCTGCTCCCTTTCTGAAAAGACGTGATGTCTGAGAAGGCATTGTGACAAAAAGGTATTAGGATGTCTAAGACAAGGTATTTTCATTAGCGAGACCTTGTGCTACTGAGAAGCAAGATCTGGCAAGATCCAGGCCAAATGTATTCACAGTTCCCAATCAGCATCTGTGATTTGAATAACCTTATTATAGAACATAACAACTTTGTTGACTCAGATGACCCTCCATGACTGCAAATACCCAGCTATCCCTGACATGAAGCAGGACTGTAATACATGGACTCTTTCTTTGTGACTTTTGACGCCATAGAGACTGATTTATTTTTGCCTGGTTTCCTAAGTGAACCACTTACTTCATAATGTTCTAAGTTATGTGGGTAAAGTTCAAGAACTGATCTTTTAGCCTCTAAGAACTACCTTGTGAGAAGGTATTCCAGATAAGAATTAACTTTTCATCAGTAATTTGGCAGACTCCAATTCTCACAGGATATTCTCCAGATTCTGTAGTATCCTAACTAATAAGAAGGAAAAGGCAATTTTGCATATGGTTAGGATAGAACAAGATTCCAACAGTGATATAAACATTTTGAGAGTGGCTGTAGAATTTGAAGCTTTTGAGTAATCTGCCCAGAATTGGTAAGTAGCTATAATTTGGGAAGACCATTCTGTCAATATTGAAAAATATTGTGTTTAATATATGAGTCAAAATTATTTATTTTGAATGCCTCTTTAGAGACCTTTTATTAATATTAACATATACACAGATTCATCCAAGATGCATTTTGGATTAACAAAATAAAAAAATTTTAAATCGCTGAAGAATTTATTTTTTTATACAAGCTTTTTCTCTTTCTTTCTGTTTGCCCAAGTACAATAATAACAATAATTGTGCATTTGTTTTCCCAAACTAATAGAAACCGAAGACCCATCATATCGCTGTTCAGGCCTCAGAGTAGCACTTTGGCTACAGTTTGTAAACTAACTTTAACATTTACATAACATTTTTAACTTGTTTATTTAATATCTAAACCATAATGGTACACAACCATTACTTTTTCTTCTCATTGTAAAACCATTGTGAGAGCAAACAGAATTTTAAAAAAATTTTTCTTGCAATGAGCCACACATTTTTTATTTTGTTAGCAAGCTGTCCACTACTCAGCTCAGACAGAGCATAATGTTGTAATAATTTAAAACTACATTCCACAGCTTGTTCCCAGTGGGTTGTTTTGATATGCCACATTAAGATTTAACTTATGTGCATGGCATATGGAACTATGTATAGGTATATAGGTTTGCTTTCCTCAATTCATGGCTGAAAAGAAAGATAACACAGAAATGGTTGAAAGTAGGAAAAAACAATATTCACATGTGCTGGACTTTTATTCTTATCTACATTTTCACCCAAAATTCAGTAATGCAGTAATGTCGAATTCTTTATACAAGCCAACTGAAATGTTCCCATCTTCTCTTTATTGTTTATAGGTATGTGCATATGTATACAGGAAAAGTAATATAATCACAGAAAAACATGAACAAATTTCCCAAACTCTCAGCTTTCTTTTAACAACTCAAGGAAGTATTAATTTATTATAATGCTTACTTTTTCTGCATTTCTTTTGTTTAAGTATCTTTTACCGCACTATTTTTACTTTAGTTGCATACTTCAGCCTTCTAGGTTCTGTTTCCACAGCCTCTTCATCCAATTAGTAAACGTCTCGCCTACTCTGTAAAAGCAGAATGACATAAGAGAAAGGACAATCTTCTTTCTGTCATAGCTGAGAGGGAATATAACAGTTTTATTTTTTTCACAGCTCTGTATGAAGACACTCAGGCCCCAATTTACTACAATGCGTAGGCTCTTATGCCTATTCAGCAGAAAACTTGGAAATTAACTAAAAGTTAGAGGCCTACGTGTTTTGTATCTGGTTGAGTGTAGGCAGCAGAAAGGTAAACAGTACCTGTTTGTGTAGGGCTTCCCATATTTGCATAATAGTAATACAAATCATTACAGTAACAGCAAAACCTGTTAGTTCGGGAAATAAAATTAAATATTCTAAAAATACAGTATGACAAGGCATAACCTACCATCTGCAGGATTTTCAGTCTAACTGCTTATGTCTAAACAACACATAGCTGTGTTGTATTGACATCTGTGGCTTAAAAGCAGCTTTATTGTAGATTATGACTTTCAGAGATACGATGACAATCAATCGATTTCATCCTCCTTGATCAATACTGGGTTATGTGCTCTGGAATAAATAATTCACACAAGTAGTACCATCAGAAGGAACTAATGCTATCATTTTTTTAACTGCAGGAATGATTTCTTTTACAAGTTGCCTAAAAGTATGTATTTGTACACCAATATTTACACATGACAAGGCACAGTGAGAAAAATCTTTCTGCATAAGGAGAGCTACTACCAAAATGAATGAAATTCAGTCTTGACATTTCTGACGGTCAGCGCAGCTTTCAATTCTTTCATGACGTTTTTATCCCATAATGACCTGCCATCATTGTTCTTCTAAGACTGACAACAAAAATGATCCCCTTTGAGAAAATGGCTTGAATATGCGAAGTCCCTATTTAGGCATCCCATGCATCTCTGAGGCATTTGAAATGCTTGATTTCTTGTCATAGACATTTTAAAGGGAACAAATCCTCCACTGCAGTATGTTGTCTCTGCCAACAGCACCATGGTAAGGAAATATTAAGCTTTTAAATTATATTGTAAGTTTTAATTATGTAGTTGGCTTGTAGAATCTATGGCAATGGGTGAAACAGAGGGAAATAGATACTCAGTGTAATTTTACTGTTGATATCCATGCTATGGTATTCTACTACTACGGAATTTCAGTAAAACTATTTGACAATAAGCAAGGCTAATAAATGTCCTTGAAGAATCTGTGTAGCTAAAATTACTATCGTGTCAGGTACTTCCTAGGATTTGGATTATTCATAACCTTCTAAGAGATGATAGCTTTCTAAAAAACCTTTTGTTCTCAAGGTCATTTCAAAATTGTATTTATCATCAAAATTTTGTAATATGAGCTAAAATTCAGTTAATGAACTCTAAGCTAAGAGTTAGATGAAGAAATTTCATTATTGTCTTTGGTTCAAATGCCAACTCTTTCCAACACAACATGGGACTTGATTTGATTTGACACTTTTCTGGAAGCCTTTTCTTTTTTTTGCTTCACAAAAATTTGTGAATGCTTCAATTTGGTAAAACTGGAGAAGTCCATTCACAATTTTAAGAAGGAACAATCACATTTTTAATTGCTTCTCACAGGTTCTCCCACATTTCCTATTGTTCTTCACCATTTATTGTGACTCTCCTCATTGATAATTTACATTAAGTTTAATTTTACATTAAATTTATATTCTGTATGTACTTTCCTCACTCCTTTGTCACACTGATGGCCACCATGCTTGGCAGCTCCTTAAGCTGTTTGTGAGAGTAGTTTAAGCCAATACAGATGTAAATCTACACCTCCTTCTTCCTAAATATTTTGTAACAGGACAATTTGAATGGCATTTATTGTAAGTTGATCATAGAAATCTTGTTAAGGGTAACTCTTTTTAACCTCATAAGCAAGAAAGTAAAATCTTTGCAGTCATTAAGGGATGATTCAGTAACGCTGAATGCACTAACAGTTTGCGGAGTTCTTCTTCCACATATCCTCTCTGGGTCCTGACGCACTTCACCTGTGTCAAATATGGTGCAGACCACTTTTTTGTTGAGTAAAGGGAAAGGGCAAAATGAGTTATTTTACTTTAGATTATTTGATACCTTTTGTCTGATGGTTGTTCTGACTAGTTTAAAAGTGAAACAACATGATTTACAATCTCACTAGTATGATATTTGAAATTGTTTCCTGTCTAGAGATTAGACATCCTTTATTATAGCATTCAAGGCATTTATTTACCCATCTGACACAGGGAACACTGTATTTTCATGATTAGTGTATACCTGTGTTGTATGAGGAACTCACTCATAACACAAGTAATTTTAACCATGTGAAAACTGTAATAACCTCCAATAATGTGTTGTCAATAATGTCTTACAGCTATTAGCAAACAGGTTTTTTAAGTCTACTGATCCGTGCTTTATGGATGCAGATGGATGGACTAGCTACACTACCTATGCGAAGCATGTCACATCAGTAAGGCTGGTAAGAAACTTTACATTCTATATAGAAGGATAAAGACATCTCATAACTTAAGGAATTGAACTGCTATGTTTTTTCTGAAATATGTATTTTAAGTGAAGATGGCTTGTTATTTCTTTTTCTGCATGTCTTTTATATTCCTAAGAGTCTATACTTCAGTATTTTACTTGTATACGTTGACACTTTTAATTGCACTTCTCCCTGTTTTTCATATTAACAATCAGTTACTCCTATTATAGCTGGAAGAAGAATGTATTCTTTCTTTTACCTACCACTCAGTGTATTTGCAATGTATTTTGTTGCTATCTGGCTGGTTTATGTGCAGAAATTTGTGAATAAAATGTTTGTCCTTAGTATATTAAACACATAAACAGCAATGTTTGTGATACTTGAGTGTGATTAGCTCTTGAAAAATTCATCAAATGTCCTGAGATCTGCACTGCTTTTTAAAAATTCATAAAAAGTTTTGAAGAGTGAAAATGGCTTGACAAGTAGGCAGACCACAAAGAAACTGACACATCAAGGGAAGAAGATCAAACAGGAATATAGCAGGCATATTCATACTGTAGGCTGTAGAGCCTGGCTGCACTCCAAGGAGGTTGAAAGAACAAGTAGACATGAAATATAGAGAAAGAATAGAGACAGAAATCTCAAGGTGGGGATATGAAAGACCATTTGACATCAAAAAATGATTTTCTAGATATCTTTGACATGCAGTCAATAAATTCACCTCTGCTTTGCTTATTTAACTAGATGCAAAAGTTTTCTTACAATGGAAATGTACACTGTATGAAATTTTCAGGAAAATTTCTCCTCTGTTTAGGAAGGAAATACTCAAGGGATTTGGGATGAGTCTCAAAATAATCGCTGTGGCTTTGATGCAGGGTTGTGAGTCGAACAGGCTGTATGATGAAGTTATCCCTGATATTTGATAGCTGCAATCTGACCTTAAGCCTGTAATGACTCAGATCTACTACAGTAAACGTGAGTTTTATCATTTAAATATTGGTTATTAAATGATCCCATTATTTTTATTCTAAGTATTTTATTAAATGTGCTGTCATATTCATGCAGAGAAAACATATTAGTTATACAGGTATGAGTATTCCGAAATTAGAAATGAATGGGAAATTAGAAAGAAAATGTTCCATTAACATTTACTTCTTTTGTATTAAGCAAGCATTTAGCAACGTGTGATACAAGAAATACCTATGTAAGTGTAAAATATGTTTAACAACATTTAACAGTGCTGTAATCAATGGCTATACCTGCCAAGTTACAGGGATACTTGCCCGTTTGTAACATTTATCCATATGTGGCATGTGAGCAAGACAGAAAATAGTTCTTTGCCTTGCACGCTCATCTGCCACATAGCTGTTATGCCATTGACGCTACAATGGAATTTCAAAGCACAATTGGTAAAAGAAAACATAAGACATGCATCTTGAGAGGCCTGATTCTTTTATATTAGATTCTCCCAGGTTTTCCCAAGCTTTGAAGCAGAGGTGGCAGCAACAGATCAAGCAGTAAGAGCCTTTTAAAACTTCAACTCCTCTCCAGCTGGGTTTCAAGTAAATCCTTTTTTTCACCTTGGCCAGCAGTATTGCTGTATAAGATGAGTGTAGGATGCTCTGCAGTACTAAAAACTTGCTAAAAGTTAGCCCCTCCTTTCTTATTGCAGGGACCTTTTACTGGGTCAGCACAGCCGACAAAGCATCAGTGAGATTAACAGTGCCAGAATATCTGGCTTGTTTTGGCTTGAAGAAACATGTGGGAATCTTGAAAAAGAATCAAAATCTTTTATTCTTGAAGGCGAATCTTCCCCATGTTTTTCAAGTCTAGTGACTGCATTCTTCCATGCTGGGCAATTCTCAGCATGTACACTAGGATGGAAATGAATAACTGTCTCCATTTGATAACTGTGAGAACCCTGTTATGAAATGTTTTTGAAGTTAATTTCTATAGAATATCTAAATGAGTCAGAAAATTTATATGATCCTTACAAATTTGGAATGAGGCATGAAAATTTTGCCTTCTTTCCCTTGCAAATCTCAGTGGTACTGCTGCAGAAAACAAGCTAGCCTGCAGTCCCAGAGCTATTTATTGAAGAAATGTATTCTGTGGTTCCGACAATAACAAAACAATGAAGTGTCACATCTCAAAATATTTTAAGTAATTTGTTTTCATGCATTGTTTCTGAGTAAAAACAATTAGAAGTCAGAATCCTTCTAATTTACTTTTTGTTTGCTTGGTTTTGTTTCTTTTCTTTCCAAAAGGGCTGACTCCTCTTCTGGAGATGCAGGTGTGTGGATTTTTCCTTCACTCAAGGGTAGCTGGTACACAGCTTCAGCTGCAACCCAGCTGCTGGTTTTAGTTTTGCGCCTTGGGTGCATGGCAGCTGCACGGACACGCAGTGGTTGCTGGCGCATTGTCCCCAGCGGCAGCAGGGAGCAGCACGGTGCTCAGCAGCCATGCTCTCCCTGCTGCGCTGGGGTGGGCCCTGGCTCCTGCACTGGCCTGGGGCAGCTGTGCGGCCTTGTACACACAGTTGCGGTTAACCGCTGTCTTAATTGCCTGCAGCTGGGGGTGGGGAGGGGCAGGGAAATGCCTGAGCCTTCCTTACAATGGGGGATCGCTGAAGCAGGGGATGGGGATGTCAAGGGTTGATGCTACTTCTTAGGCCATGTGGTTTGGTTTTTTTATATTTACATTCACATAGTTTTTTGTTGTCCTTTAGAGAGTTGCTTGATTTTAGTCATAGAGGAGGCTAATTCTCTACAGCTGTCAGGAAGCTGGTACAAGCACAGATCAGCTGAGCTGTTGGCTTCAACTTTCCTGCTT
This sequence comes from Steatornis caripensis, assembly GCA_013398225.1. Lineage (NCBI taxonomy): Eukaryota > Metazoa > Chordata > Aves > Caprimulgiformes > Steatornithidae > Steatornis > Steatornis caripensis. The sequence goes on from VZSC01010172.1 coordinate 10,307, forward strand.
TGTATGTCACGAGTCTGTCTGCAAGATCGAAGAGCCCTCTTAGTGCATATGTGCTGTGATAAAACCAAGCCATGATAAGTTCTTTATCAAACTCCTCAGGTCTCATTCTCCACGGAGAATGCACTTCAGCCCTCCAATAATTATCCACACTTCTCTGAAGTCTTTTCCCTTTCTCAGTGTTTTTTTATAAATATGGGAGCAGTTTTCCTGTTAGATGTCTGCAGACAGGCCTTGGCTGCGATCTCTTGGCTCCTGCTTGGTACATCTGGTTTTGTAGCTCTGCAGACGACACCATCTCTCTACCGGAACACCCAGGGGCACCAGGCTCCGAGGGTGCGGGCCCACCTGGATCTGGCCCTCGTGGGAGTGGTGGTGCTGCCTGCCCGGCGGCCTGCAAGCACCTGGAGACCCAGCGGGAAGGGGTAGGTTGAGACTGCCTTCCTTGTTGTGGTGTTAATTGCTTTTCATAGCCTTACTCTTAGAGGAGAATGGCTTTGGTGCCTAGTGTTACCCCCCTGCTCGGTACAATTTGCAGCTCCTCTGAGCTTTTATCCTAAATGCGTTTTTCCTGCAAATCACCTCATCTGCTCCTGGGTCAGTGGTAGCCACTCAGGAGGGCTAAGTCCCACTAGGATAGCTGATCGCTTGGGAGCCCTTTCTTTGCAATTAACTCAGTGGTGTGCCAGGTTTTCATCAGAACCCAGTAACTGGTAAACTAGAGTATTCTAGGATGTTTCAATATTTTCATTGCTTGTGATTTATTTTCCTCTGTAGTGGTGGTTTTGTTGTGTAGGTTATTTCTGGCTGGAATGACATAGAAGCTGTGCTACAGTGAAGTGATTTACCACAGTTACAACCATGTGTGTAATACACTTCTAGCTTCTTTGTCATGTATGCTACATGTCATGAAATATTACTGTTGAGTGTTTAATACACCAGTGCATTGCAGGAGATGATATCAGATTAATTACACTTGTAGAGTCTATAAATCATGGCTTTGAAGCCGCAGTTGTTCAAGTGCACATGCTACTTTATATGGTGCTTCTAAGGGTGTCAGGTGAGCTGCTGCCTGCACTGCTTGGGTTTGTTGCTTTCGGTAGAGATGAAGTACTCCCATTTCCCAGTTTTACAGTCTTTGGGATAAACCCAAAACAAGCTTTTTCTAGCAAAGTATAATGTTAGGCCGCTACAAAGCTGAAAACAAGGCTAACATTAACATGCAGTTATGGAAGTTCGTGTGTGGCTTGAGCGTGGTGGTGCACTCTCTTCTTCTGGTGAGTTACAGTTCTCACTGTGTCAGCCCACCACTGCTGCATTTAGAAGACTTTCTGTTCTGGTTGCTTTCTCCTTCTTCTGCATTTGACCTGAATGTTCAAACCTTGAGCGACACTTTGTGTTTGGCTGTACTTTTCCACCAGAATTTTCTGGTACTTAGAATCTGTTCTTCCTACCAGGGACCTTGGGGTAAGCACCTCCTCCTGCAGTTCCTTAGGTTCCTTTTCTTTTTTCTGTTCCTTGAGACTTTGAACAAAGCTGTATTCCTGTAAGCCGTGAACTTCAAAACACCTCTGTATTCGCCTTTCCCTCCTGGTTTTATCCCTTCAAGGATTACATTAATATTCCAAACTTTCTAGTACTCCTTTGATACTCTGTTTAGACTATTCAAAGGCCCTGACAAGGGAAGTTAGGTCTGAGCTAGTGTCTGCCAAAAATCAGTGAGGAATTTTTCACTGGAGAAGGAGGGACGTTTTGGAAGTGAGAAAGAAGGCAGGCCTTTTCCTTAGCGCCTTGTCAAATTTGTTCGCTGATCTCAGGGATATGCCAGAAATTGACACACATGACAGTTTGCTTCTTAACAGCATTTCTGTTTAGTTACTAACTACACAAAACTGTATCTTATTTAGATTTTACAAGTATAATATGCATTTTACATTTGACGCAGGGAATGCATGCTGCTCTGCTTAGAGCTTCATCTTGCTAACAAAAAGGTTTAACATGCTATGATGTGAACTGTTGTACTAGCAACTTTATTACCAAACCAGAAAATTTAAAGTATGCATACCTAACCCCTGCACTTAGCTTTGCAAATAGCAAGCACTTGCAACTCAGTGTTTGGTTGCATCTGATCATGTGTTCTATAGTACATGTGCACAGAGTCCCCCTTTGTGTGAAAAGATGGGATGATAAATTCACAGTTGCCAGCAGGCAAGATTTTGGCCATTCTGTAATCTGTGTGTTCCTACGATAGTACTTTGCATCTGTTTTCAAGTAATTTCCTTCATAATACGTTTTTTTTTTTTTCAAAACACAGCTATTTATGACCCTTTTTACGTTTCTGTGACCAAAACATAGTCTGGTCTGTAACAACTAATGGCTCCTTTAGATGAAAAACATAATAACCTGTATGTGTTACGAGAAATTTCTCACATGCCTCTCTCTTAAAGTCCCTGTGACCCAGGATGTTAATACCAGAATTCTTTTTCTTGTCAGTCTTGGTAGCGTCATATATGAATTTTGCTAAATTCAGATATCTTTTTGCAATACTTCCCTAGAATTCAGCTGATATGAACCCTCAGGCTCAATGCTGATGTTTTCTGTTGAGTTATGACAGCAAAACCTTCACAAATATGTAAGCATATTTAGAACAAAGTTAACCCATTCATACAGTCAATATCAATGGCACTAGTGTGTTGAGGCGAATCTTGAAAGTCCAAGGATAGTCACCTGTCAAGGGAAAGAGCAGCTGACTACTCAGTATATAACCTTCACATAGAAGCTTCTGGAGCTGGAGCTTCTCCTTAAAAGTGTTTAATAATAAACTCTATCCACTTCTGTGAACTTAACCTCTTAACATAACCGAAACAGAAGCTTCACAAATGGCAAAACTGAGCATCTCTGGAGGAGATGTTCCTTTTTTCTTGAACAAATTAATAAGTAAAAAAAACGCTTGTAATGATTGCCCAGTATGATTTGATTCAGATTCAGGCCTGTGATTTCTTTTGACTAGTACACAGTAATTTTTACAGTGTGTTAAAAGAAAAGCTATCATGCTCATTCTCAGAATTATTTGCATTTACAAAATATTCGAACTAGTTTAAGGGTGCTATAGGCTCCATCAGGTATAAATTTTGATTTTCCTCCCTTGTACGTGGATTTCTTGATGACACTTGTGGAACTCTCTGAGCGAGTTACTGCATAATGGATTAATGGAGCAACCTGATTAAAATTGCTCTGCCTACAGTCTGTGTGAATATACATACAAAATACACGTGTGTTCAACTTCTGTATTAAGAGGATAATAATTTTTGCAGGTTTGTTGGGGCATCTTATGGACAATTTATTACACTCTCGTTTCAATGAATAATGAAGTGTTGAATTTTTATACTGTTTAAAACAAATTCAGTGGAAAAAAATGGCATTGAAGGTTTTGAACGTTAGAACTGACTGTGGTGTTTCAGATCTGAGAATGTGTAAGATAAATACATTCTAATGCTTATTCCTAGTTATGGTGAGCTCATCCTGGCTCTCTAGTATGCGGATGCACTGGTGTTTTGTGCTTCTGATTGATATCTGATGTTATAAATGCTTACCTTTGGCCTTAATGTGTGTAACCCTACAAGTCAGTGTCGCAGTATGTGAGCCCTTTACAGACTGTGATACACTCCATTGCTTTTATTTTTTCTTTTTTTAAAAATAATGCTATTCTTAGTCTTCTGTGAAATGTGATTTCCAGCCCCCCCTATACCTAGGAAAGAATAACTTGATAAGAGTGCAAAACTATTATTTCATGAAAGATGGTTATATCATTCACTACAAAACTAGCACGATTCCTTATTGCTATAAACAAGGTTTACGTGGTTTTTTTGATCCCAAAACTGAATAAACTGAATGCCTTGCAGTCTATTGTCTATTAAATGCTTAGAACTTACACTTGTGTAAAAAGAGTCGACATAGGATTGCCTTATGTGTCTAATTATGAATCTTCATACATGGAGAGAAAGGCCAGCTGTTCTTTTCTCATCAAAATATATTAGTTGATATTTCACTGCTAGTAAGTAGGTGCCCCGTGCCCCTAAACGCTAGTGGAAATAATAAAATGATAAATAATAATTTCTTATGCAGAGAAAGCACAGTAATTTGACTGTTGCTAGACTCTAGTATAGGTGTGTTCTTAGCAGAATGCAAGAACTTCCTGAGGATAGCTAATGATAACTGCAGATGTGGAGCTGCAGAGGAGTAAGCTTTCTACAAGGATATTTCAGAAGAGCAAAAATAAAATTTCTGGAGGTGAAATACTCCTCCTCAGACAGTTTGCCTGGCATGTTCATAAAGCATTGTTTACTCATTGTGGTTCCTTTAATTTATGCCTTTTTCATGAAGAGTGTGGTTTAAAGTATTCATCTAGTACCTAAAGAATTTTAGCCTTCTTGACCTATAAACTGCATGCCACTGCTCTAAATGCACCAATATTTCTTTGGTGTGATGGTGAACTTTCTTATGTTCCCTGTGGAATGCAATTAAGTGTGTATGAAAATGAAACAAAGGTGCTTTTTTTTTTTTTTTTAATAGGTGCAACCATTTAATTTTTTACCAAAGGCTTTACCATTGTTTTTAGCAAACATTTAAAAAATGTGATAGAAGCCTATGCATTCAGACAATCAATGTTCATGACACATTTTCTCCAGTAGCGACTGATGTTTTTATTTTTATTTTTTTGTTAATGACAGTTCTTTGGTTTCGGGAACAGTTATGCATTATTTCAATTTAAACCACAGATTCTGATACACAGGACATAGGTATAACCCGTAAATGTGAATTCATTGGAGATATAGGAATATCACATAATGGGGAACTTGCCCTTTGATGATAGATGACAATTTTAACAATCTTTCTTCTAACCATCTTCCTATTCTAGGCTTCCAGATAGATAGATTATCTACCGACAGTCTTAAAATGATCCCTCCCCTCCTCCTGTATGGGGTGAGATGCTTTCCCTGTGAAATCTACCTCTTCTCTACCGCACTTGCAAACTCTTTTCTTCTGTGAAAAAAAAACCAAACCCAAACAAAAATCCAAGCACCACAAACAAACAGATCAAACAAACAAAGCCCCTACACCAACAAAAACCAACAACCAAAAAACCAAAACCACTCCCTCCAACAAAAAACAACCAAACAAAAAAACCACACACACAACATCAACACCTGATTTGGCAAGATACTCTTGATCAAAGGTTAATGCTTGCTCTTAAAAGGCAAGCCAAAGATTCTTATGATCTATCTTCAGTGCCTGGACTTCAGAAGTTGCTTTGACTCTCTCCTTCCTTTGGGCTCTGTGAATAATGTACCGGTTATAAACAACTGTAGTACATCCACACTGGATGTCTGGGAAGGCCGTGGATGCATGGCCTTTGCCCAAGGTAGAAAAAAAGCCAGCATTGCTGCTGTCAGTAATGTTTCATGCCAAAATAAATCTTTGCTTCTACCACTCTGGCACTTGAGCTTTGGCTTTCCAGTTTTATCTCACTTCGCCACTGACTCTGAGATTTCCTGTGGTAAGGGATGAACTTTGTGTGACCACACTCTATTTTCTACTGCAGAAAAAGTTCATGGTAAAATGTCAGAATGGAGCTTTTTAACAAAAGGAAGTATTGATCAATGTGATGAAGAATAGAAACATCACTGCTGGGAAGACAATGGCACTGGACATGGAGGTAGTGTTTAAAATGAAACAAAATCATAATGAATGCAAATAGGCATTTGTTGGAAATGAGTTGTAGCTATTTGGTGTTTGGTAGGCATCTCTAAAACCTCAGGATGAAATAACTTTGTCACAGGACTTTGTTGGACTTAAGATGTGAAGGTTGAAAATAATTTTGAGATATAAAAAACACTTAATACAATAATTTTAGTATTTTCAGCACTTATATTTGGCATAGGAACTAGATTGAGTAAGGAATTAAACCCAATAATTAATATGCAAGAACATCCAAAAGGCAGGAGCAGGGTTGAGAGATGCAAGAAGCTTGGAAAGAAGCATATACTAAGATAATACTTATCCTGATGGCAGTTCTGTACTCTGAGATGGAAATACAACTAAACGTGGTTGGCTGCAATCAGGTGACAGAACTTGTCAAGGACAGAATGAAAGGTCAAACAGAACTATTCATGAATGTAAAAATTCTAATAGCCAGGGGAAACACTAATATTTTTTTCCAAGTAATTGCTCTTTGGTCACTGAGCAGTATTGCCAGTCATCCTGCACCAGGGGTATATAGATTCTTTTTTTGTTTGTATTTGGAATTAGCTGAAGATACTAACAGCAAAAACCTTTACATGTTGGAAAAAGTAACACTCTTTCCTCATTGCCTGTCTTCATGAATGCCCCACGCATCTTATATATCACACAGTTTATTATTATTATTTTTGGTCAGCTTTTATAATTTGTGCTACAGTGGTCAATCAACAGTTCAAATTGTTATCTATAAGAGAGAGTGAGATTAGCTTATGGTCAGAAGTTGCATATTTACTCAGCACTTCAATTTAGAAGTGTCATTGCCACCAAGAAAGTGTGAGTTTTCTAAGTATATCCAAACTTTTTTATATTACTCAATTCTTATCCCTCAAAGTGTTAGACTTTTCACAGGTGCAAACCAATAGACTTGTCTACTGGCAGAAAACTTATGCCCTGCACTTTAAGCATGAGTGCAAAAAGGTGATTGGCAAAACACAGGTCTCTGGCAAAATGTATTTACTGTTTAAGCTGAGGACTAGTTTGGGAATGGAAGAAATGTTATTCACTGTCAATTTTTATTGTTTTTTAAAGGCACTAGAGGTAGTTATCCTTCCTCTTGGTGGATATTGAGTGAGAATTAGTAATGAGTAATTTTACATGAAGTAAAATGTTTGTGTGGAACCAAGTCGCAAGTGTGTGTGTGTGTATATATATATATATATATATATATATATATATATATATATCAAACTTCTGCTCTGTGAGGTTAACTGTTCTTGTCTTTTCTGCAGAGGAAACCTCTGTCATTTACAGGGTGCGTCCAATGCTATTGCAGGAAAATTCTAATGGCTATTCCTGCCCTCCCAGAGTAACTACTGTAGCTTTTCAAATCTGCACCAACAAAAGAAATACCATATTGTACACTGTGAAAGCATACTACATTTATAAAATTATAATTTTATAACTTTAGAGTTACCTTTCAGAGTCCTTGGAATTTCTTTTCCCATATTTTCTTACTCCTTGTTCTGGAAAATTCTACAGTATATCTTCAAAGACTCCTGTTAAGAGAGATTACATTGATATCGTTTATGGTTAGGTGACAACCAGCAGTCAGTGAATGCAGTGATGTTGCTAATCTAATGTCACTCCGTAGAGATCATCCTCATAGGCAGTGTTATTAGAGATAAGTTATGTCTGTAGAAGTGTTTTTACGAAGAATGCTTTAGTTGTGTGCTGTGAATAAGTGACATAAACTCATCAGTAGAGTTTATGGATAACTTAACAGTTGAGATGGTAATAAATAATGAGAAAATCACTGTTGCAGTTTTCTGCATCATTTGGTAATTGTTGCAGTCATGTGCATGGTATGGTGTGTTAGTTTCTTACACTATGGGAATACTTGGAGACCAATCTTTGTGCCTAGGTTTATTAGGTGTCTACCTTAATTCTTATTAATTGTGCATTCCTTGTATACGTCCATCTTTGGATGCAGTACAAAAAAATAATACAGTGAGATTTTTAAGCCCCCCTGTGCTTATTATCAGAATGTTTTCATTGTTGCGGATTCTTTATTTTAGGTCAAAGATTGTGTTAGTCTGTCTCAGTTAATGGTTAGCTGGTCATTTTTTGACAGCAAAAATGATTACCTGGACCAGAGGTCAATAGTACAGAAGTAGTATAGATCACATTGCCCTGTTCTAATCAATTGAACTGTATTAGACAATTCAAGGTTGTTGTAATAATACTTCACTCAAGCATGTTTAGGATGTAAGGAAAGTGGAATTTGGGAATTAAGGCACATAACTGTGTTGGGATAGATTATTCTATGTTTTATTCAGGGGTATCAAGAGTATATAAGTAAGTAGATTGCGACTGCATCCTGCTGTAGACTGTAATTGCACAAAGGTATTGACCAAAGACTGATAGTCCTGCCAATATGTCAGTGTGTTACCACAGACTGCAGTGAAATTCCTACCGATTTGCACTGGCATGAATAATGGGGAATTTGACCCACATTTCTTGGTTAGCTAACCAGTCTGTTACGTACATGGAGTTAGCTTCCATGTTGAATTCATTGCTGCTACAATGTTTTACGTTTTGTTCCTGTAAGTCTTTAATGACTAGTTGCTTGTTACTGCTCTTCTATGTTAATCTACAGTGGGCACTACTTCACAGCTGCCAAGGTGAAAATATTGCTTGCAAAAACAACTCGGTGAAGTTTATGAAGGAGCAGACAGTAATTTTGTTTAAATATATTTAAATCTGTTAATTTCAGGGAAACACACAAATTTTCTTCAGTTGAGAACTTGGGTTGTGAAATTAGTACACAATCAGAATTAATGCAGTACACCACAGGAGAAAGTAAGCCATCCATTGGGGACTTGCATGTAATATTCCTTGAAATACTGTAAGAATATTGATTTTCTACTGTTCTGTTCTTTAAGAACCTCATGCTTCAAAGAGAACTCTAAACTTTCTAATCTCCTTACATGTACAAACTTCATAGTGCTTTGCATTACCTGGCTTTTGTGTATAGAAGTCATTTAAATCATACAAAAATAGACAGAGAGGCTTCTTTTCTTTGTTTTTAAGAACGGTGACTTTTTTCAGGATCCTTTGTTTCACCAGCTTTAGTACAGTCTGTGCAACACTGTTTGTCCCTTACAGCTGACTCTTATAGATAGCTTGCTGCAGACATATGGATTATCAAAGCTTTTCTCTGCTAGTATTTTGTTACAGATTTTTATATTCACTGAAAAGTCTGACTTGGATTCAAATCTAGTAATTACCAGAGTCAAGACAGTCATCAGCTGACTGTCAGTTTTACGTATGTGTTTGCTGAGGCTTACACTCAAAATGAAAAACAAATTCTTTTCCAGATATCCTGCTTGATAGTCATTTGCAGAGAAGTAAAAATAGATGCCCTCTTTAGAAATTAAACAGCTCCAGAGCCTGGCCTGAATTTGCAGACCAAAACGCGCATGAAGAACTTTTAGGCAAACAGAATAACTTCAGTAAATGTGACTTCTTTGAATGAGTAAATTTTTTTTTACAAAATCTAATTAATTATAACCACAATATGATTTTTTCTTTTTGTTAAAATAGTTGTTACTCTTACCTTAAACAATGATACTTGCTCTGATCTCTTACCTGCTTTGCTATTATGCAGAGACCCACTTCATTGTGTTGTTTGTCAAGTGTTTTCTCCCAGTTTGTGCTTTAAATCAAACCTGCAGTCTGTACCCTTGCTTACGTCTGTAGTACCTTTGTTGCCAATATACGAGACATTATTTATTTTATACTCTTCTTTCCCCTGAAGGATGAAATCTGAAAATTAAAACTGATGCCAACTTTGCCCTTTGGTGGGTTAGCTGAGATGCCTGAAGTGTGCAAAGGGAGGTTATACACCAAATGGCCAAGCTGCCAGTTACCCTCTTCTTTGTTGGATGCTGTGTGTCTGGATTTCAGTATCCAGCAGAAGATTCAGAGGTCTCTTAATCACACTACTCCCCACCTACTTTTTGTGGAAGTGATGGGGAATGTTTGCTGACACGAGTTTCACACAGGATCTCATGTATCTTAAAATATGATTTTGGATTATATGAGAGATATTAAAGGGGAATAATTACTTGTGAAATCAACAACAGTCTTAAATCTAAGTCCACCATAATTCTGAGGACCCCAGTTTTCTTGGTTTGTGTTTACTTTAGTACAGACTGGAGATAGAGTGATAAATGTGAACTTGTGTTATTGGGGAGGGTAATACCATGTTCCCTTGAAACTACGTAACTTTCTTCTACAATTTAAATTATAAGCAGATATTTCTGTAGCTGTGATTTGCTCTCCTTCCTCCTATGGATCCATCATGTGAAGATCCTGAATCTATCTGAAAAATCACAATACAGATCAGATTTATGCTCCTTGCTACCTTTCACGTAGACTTCTGCATAATACTCAGTCATAATTCTTCATTGTGTTGGTGTGGGTTGTGGATTTTTTCAGTACTGTGAAAGATTCCGGCACATTTTTTGGCCACCAGTGAAACTGGGTAACCTGATTAACAATGAGTGTTTTTGGCTACTTGGATTATTCATATATTCCACTTAATGTACAGATGTAAATATAAAAGCTTTTAAGCCTAACATCTCGGTAATAAAAGGGTCCGATTCAAGTAATATTTTCAAGATGAGGCCTGCATAGTTATAAAGGAACTTGGGATAAGAACTGCAGATGATTCTTTTCTGTTCTAATAGGATCTCTTATAATGGTGTTTTTTTGGGTTTTTTGAAAGACTTAAGGTGTAATCATGCAGGCGAATGCAGACTATGCTGGCATGTACATAAGGAACCCATTTACTGAGTCACTGTCATTTTAACAGCAGGGAGTTTGACTCCCTGAGGTGTCTCTAAAGCATTTCAGACTCACTGAGTCAGGACTAAATAACACCCAGCTGGGAAAGAACAAACACCTGTCAGACAATCCAGCTAATAGCTGGTTTAGTTATCAGTGCCCTTCTCTACCTGCTTTCTCTTCCCCCTGCCTTTCTGAATGTAAGATGCATTTCCCACAACATCATGTTTAAAAGCTTCAATAATCTTGTAACAGCAGCCAATGGAGACCTTTTGTGTGTTGATTCCTTTTTGCCTTGGTTTCAGAAAGATGGTGAAAGTTTGCATGATGAAGTCTTGGTTAGAATCACGCTTTTTATGTGCAGATGTATTTCAGATGGGATTTCTCTTTGGAGGAGCATAATTCTAACAGTCAGTGTTAGTGTAATTGCTTCTGGAATAGATGTCATCTTTTTGCTCAGTAAGAATACAACTATGCAAACTGAACTCTTCTGTACTCCACTTCATAAATATGGCTTGTCATTGTACCTTTAAGGTCAGTGATACAAATGTTGACAAGGGAAAGTTGCAGAGCGTGAGTGTGACCAAGGCAGGCTTGTGAATATTCATGTAGAACTTTGTAATAATTTTTTCTGGCTTAACAAAAACCTTACCTGTTGTTAAAAGCCTGCTTCAATGGGGAAATATTTATGCTCCTTTTAATGGGAGATGGACCAAATCTCAAGAGTGTTAAATAGCTGCTATTGTTCCTTCCTAGTTAACACTGGTATACTGTTTTAAAATACATGTGTAGATGCATAAGTATGAAGAGTTTATTACATGATTGTATACTCCAAATGAGATTTCTGCATCCTGAAAGGTAATCGTGCCTTAAAAGGAAAAAAAAAAATCAAGACTGGGGGTAGAATATAAACTTATAGATTTAGCCATATAGGTCTAGAATGAACATGCATCTACACATAATTAACTTTACCTATAAGAATGCCATGTGAATTCAGTGAGAGGATTTTTTTCTTCCATTTTTTACTTAGCCCATTCTGTTGCCTCATTGTTTTAGAAAGTTTAACTTAACAGGCTATGCTTCCGTGGAAGATAACATTGATACTAGATTCCACATAACACATTCTGTAATATAGAACAAACCTAATTAAATGTTCAAATAACTGATGGTGTAAGATAACTTGGCATATTTCTGTTGATCTAATGGTGAGGAAACTCTCCTTTATAAACTTTATTAGTTTTGAAATCTTTACAGGACTTCCTGGTCCCCTCGAAGGAGACCAAAGACTGTCTAAATATGCTCTGGTATAGCATAGATAGGACAATCTTAAGGTAACAATGTTGGATAACAAACTAGTTTTAGATATGTGTGTTCAAAGTAATACTGATTTACTTTTGCCCTATTGTTTCTTTGAACATTTTTCAAAAACCTTGACTAGTGTTGGTGTCCAACTTACTAGCCTGCAGTTGTCGGATCTATCAGCCTGTATAACTGTAATTATAATTATTGTACTCGCTAACCTCCAGATATCCGGCCAGTCCTGAACGTAAATTAAGGCTGCCTTGACTGAATTAACTGCTATGCCTGCTTTTGCAATGAGGGTGGCTTTGCACCCTTGCCTTTGTCCGGGATACTGGGTAAACAGCTTATGATCAGCTTTTTTCAAAGTTGCCTCAAGTATGTTTCCTGTCATCTAAGTATACAGGCAGCCCTTATTCTGGTATTTGACAAGTTTTGAGTTAGTTTACAATATTTGTGCTGTCCTAGCATAGTTCTGTGTAATACATATTTAATTTTTCATTCAGTATATTTTACGTGCTGCTGTATCTGGGTGCATAAGAGTACTGTCAGCTTTCACAGAATCAAAGAATGGTAAGGGTTGGAAGGGCCCTCTGGAGATCGTCCAGTCCAAACCCCCTGCTAAAGCAGGTGCCCCTAGAACATGTTGCACAGGAATGTGTCCAGGCGGGTTTTGAGTATCTCCAGAGAAGGAGACTCCACAGCCTCCCTGGGCAGCCTGTGCCAGCGCTCTGTTACCCTCACAGTAAAGAAGTTCTTCCCCATGTTCAGGTGGAACTTCCTGTGTTCCAGTTTGTG
>VZSC01010172.1:23312-87277 GCA_013398225.1 Steatornis caripensis
AGCTGCTCTCCAGCAAGTCAACCCCCAGCCTGTACTGGCACATGGGGTTGTTCCTCCCCAGGTGCAAGACCCTACACTTGCCCTTGTTGAACTTCATCAGGTTGCTCTCCGCCCAACTCTCCAGCCTGTCCAGGTCACGCTGAATGGCAGCACAGCCTTCCCGTGAGTCAGCCGCTTTGTCAGTTTGATCTTACTATAAAGAATTTAGCTAATCTGATTCCTTAATTAGCTGGATATTTGTAACCTGGTAAACGTAAATAGAGGGTTTGCAGCTACAAACTGTCTGGTGTAGCTATACTTAAGAAAACTGGCTTAACTATTTTCAGTCTTTCTTATAAAAACTTTTTCTAGGCTGAAGATCTGTCAAGGCTCAGTCTGAATCAAATCAGCATAGTTAATGCTTAGGCTATGCTATTTCTCTGTGTTGTATGCTAAAATACTGCATGCAGTTCTTGAATTTGGTGTCTGATTTGCAGTGGAGAAAGTGGCTTTGAGCAGACCATAGACAAATGCACACAGCATTTGAAGGGAAGGAATACCTCACTGTCATTCTATAGAAATACTCTCTGGGAAATGAGAAAGTGGCATTAATGGGTTCCAAGAGACATAATCAAACCATATTGTTGAGATGGCAGTAGGAAAGATCAGACGGTGGGTGTAAGTTAAAAGGTATCACATGACATTTGGCAGAGTGGAAGACATATGTTGTAGACTCATGGAAGCAGAGAGGAAAAAGAAATCAGGAATCCATTGTGTGTATATAATATGCTAGCAGCCTATGATGATCCCATAACATGTCTTACACACCTTCTTTATAAGTTTTCTGTTTAGCTTCTACTGGTTTCCCATCAGAAGTAGAGTTTTTCCCTCTTTGGCACCTTTCAGTCCTAACAAGTATTTTGCTACCTGCCCTCTTCATAGCTGAATTCAAGGCTAATCCTGTTCTCATCTAATGCTTGTTCATTATGTCTCAGCTCCTTAGAGGTACTTAGGTATCTACGCTGCAGCTGGATTCTGTTCTATATCTTTTCCTTCAAAAATAGGAAGAAGCCTGAGGAAGAAGATATGTTCGCCACTGGTTCTGCCTTAGGCAATTGGAACTGGTCAGCTGCAGACCCAGGGGCACGCTGGAATGGTGAAAGTACTAGGATGTCTTTGCATAACACCTTTGCCTGTATAAGCAATGAGGTTTTTCTTAGTAAATACGGACTAACAATAAATTTTTAGCTCTCTTTGAATGTTGTTCCTTTTTACCCATAATAAGTTTTTGATTAATTTTAGAAACTCCAATTGCAGAATGCTGGAATAATCTGACTTGAACCAAATTCTGTTAAAATTCAAGAGACCTGTCCTGTTTCATGCCAGGCTTCTCACAGTCTGCGCTTTTTGGACATATCCAGTCTTTTGGCACCACAAACCGTAGTTTAACTGCATTATTTCACCTGATCAATGACCTAATTATTTTGTAGTATCTAGTAAAGAGGTGATTCTTCCATGTTTCTCCTTCTTTTCTCTTTTGTGAAATGAACTTGATATAGTTCAACTTTCTTTCAAATAGCTTTTATTGAAAGCTAACACTTATTAGGAGTAACAGTTATGCATTGTCTTTTCAAGCTTTATTGTGAAATATGTTTACACAATGCTGAGCTCTTCATCATTCAATAAAACTTTTTATAATTATATACATGTAGTTTAAAATTTTTTATTTCATGTGTAATCATGAAAGCATAGATTTGAGGGAGGAATGTTAGCATTTCTGTTGAACTAAATCTTTCATAAGCCCAAACGCCGAATAAGTTCTTGAAGGCTTTAAAGATTTGGATTATCAGAATACAAAAGGATGAAAGACAACGGTGACAAATACTAAGGATAGTAACAAAGAACTGCCATTTTAGCTTTTTTTAATGCAAGTCTGGTTTTAAGTATTTTATACATCCTGCTGTGAAACAGATACCACTAGTGTATAATAATAAATGTATTTAAAGAACGACCCACAAGCTATTCTTTTCCTATCAATTGAAACATTTAAAAGTGCCTGCTTTTTTAAGTATTGACATAAGAATTTTGAGTGAGCTGCTGTGACAGGAAATTATAAAATAAACTGCCACCTTGAAGTGTGGTTTTTGCATTGTATGGATGGATCCTTTAAACAAAGGTCTGATTCCTTTGCAGAGCAGGACCTTTCCTCTAGCTTTGAGCAGGAAGTCCAGACAGGCTGGTAGGCATCATGGCATCCCAGTTGTCCTTTACATGTGTGCATGTGCAGAACAGCTGTACAGAGCACACAGCAGTGAAAAGAGTGGGTTTTGGAAAGCATTCGTCACTGAGTGTACTGATCTAGTAATCTGTCATGCAGTATATCATTTGCATTCAAGAAATGTTGATCTACCATTTTCCTGCAAAACGCATTCCAAAGTATATGCTTCCAGGAAGTACTGACCCACAAAATATCTGTGAAGGTGATTTATCTGCACATGTGCAAGTTTGGCAACTGAGATTTGTTCCATATTTATACCTAATCTGTGCACCCTGTGTATGTGTTTCTATATGCCAGCCTGTGGATAGAATTAAAATGGGAGCATCAGCAATACTCAAGTAGTGGTCTGCTCCTCTATTTCTTGTGAGAAGTTCAACACTAGTTTGGAAATACAACTTGGGAGTAAGTTGTTATTGAACATACTGTTTACTGTCAGAGTGTGCAGAACATAGTTTTATATAGCTCTCTTCGTTAAAAAAGCAGATGAGAACTTGCTTTGGTGGTAGCCAACATTTACTGTCTTGCAAGGAAAGTGCAGGTTGGGGAGTGATGTTTGTTAGCAAGAATTACTTATAGACTGAAAGAATGTCCAAAATCCATTTCTATGAATAGCCATTGTGTAACAATGGTCTCTGGTTGCTGCTTCACTTCTGGCCTCTCAAACGACAGTACAGAGTAGGTCCTGGCTACTGCCTTACGTTATTGATCTTTCTTTGTACTTCCCTGTAAATATAACTATTCAGGGAGTCTGGTACAATGCACAGACATGCAGCAAAGTTGCCAAGCCACTGATTTGTTTTTGTTTTTTACTTGAGAATCACTGCTCCAGAAGTGAGATCTAGCTGTACCTGTAAGCAATGTCCAGTGAAGTTTTTATTTTATCTCAAAGATTATGAATCCTTTGACTGTATTTTAGTGGATAACAGCAGCACAATCTATGTCGTGTGCTCCGACTCCCTACATTGCCTTGGTATATTAATTCTGACTCCACTTTTAAAAAAAATACTGTAGGAGAGCTGACACCAATGCTGTGACAGTGTTGTGTAGGAATTGCATAGTGTTCTAGAAACTCCCCTGTGAGGTCTGCAAATGAAGAGGGCAGAGCTCTGTCTTGATGACCAAATATGGGTAACTGAGGGCAAAATATTGTCCCAAGCGGGGCTTTCTGCAGTGGAAAACTCTTATGTGTGAGTAAATTATACAAATTTGTTTGTGAAGCCAAGATACCTGTTTTGGGCTGGTTATCTAAAAATGAATCAGCAGAAAACAAATGAGTGCATTCTGATTAACTGGGTAACCTTCAGTATATGCTCTATATTTTCTTTGATTTGAAAATCTTTGGGGTGGCTGTGTTCCTACTCCCAAGTGAGTGGCAGACCTCATGGTGTTTGTTATGTTACTGTGTATATTTTCTTCCTATTTTTAGTTTGGACAGTGCATGTCAGTCCTTCATTAGTTCTCCAGCTTTCTCTAACTAAAGATAAGAATAAAAACAACATTTGTTATCACCATCTAAGAAAAAGATGTGAATCAGATTTAGTACCTCTCACATATGCATACATGCAGGCTGGACAGATTGGCTGACAGGAACCTCATGAAGTTCAACAAGAAATGTGAAGTCCTGCACCTGGGAAGGAACAAACCTATGCACCAATTCTTGCTGGGGGGCCACACAGCTGGATAGGGGCTTAGCGGAAAAGGACCTGTGGGTCCTGGTAGACAGAGTTGAACGTGAGCCAGCAATTTACACTTGCTGTGAAGGTGGTGAATGGTATCCTGGGCTGTGTTATGCAAAACATTGCCAGGAGATTGAGAGAGGTGATCCTTCCACTCTTCTTAGCACTGATGAGGCCACACTAGTAGCACTGTGTCCAGCTCTGGGCTCCTCGGTAGAAAAGAGACATGGCAATATTGGAGAGTCTAGTGAAGGACCACAAAGATGATTAAGGGACTGGAGCACCTCACATATAAGGGAACAGCTGATAGAGTTGAGACTGTTGAGCCCAGAGAAGAGAAGGCTCAGATGGGATATTATTGACGTATATAAATACCTGAAAGGAGGGTGTAGAGAAGATGGAGCCAGGCTCTTTTCAGTGGTGCCCAGTGACAGGACCAGAGGCATTGGGCACAAACTTAAACATGGTAGGTTCCATCTGAATATCAGGAAACGCTTTCTTGACTGAAGGTGACTGAGCATTTGAGCAGGCTGCTCAAGAGAGTTTGCAGAATCTCCATCCTTGGAGATACTTGAAAGTCATCTAGACAGTCATGGACAACTTGTTGTAGGTGGCTCTGCTTGGGCAGGATGATTCGGCCAGATGATTTCCAGAGGTCCCTTCCAACATGAACCATTGTGTGATTCTGTGATATTAAGGCTGTTGAACAATGCGATAGGCAGAGGTTTCCACTCTTATTTAATTTCTGGAAATAGGTAACTGTTTTGCTGAACATTTTAATCAAATGTTTTTTGACATTCAAATTGAGTGTAATGATGGTAAATTTCTGTAAGGATTATTAATGCTCAGCATGTGTATCTTGTTAAGTTTTTGATGGTGTAATACATTTTAGCTTTCAAACAAATGTCTGTGCTGCAAATACATGACTTTCTTGGATCTGTTTGCTAGGGTCTGAACTCCAGATGATTCCAAGTCCCTTGGAGCAGTTATGCAAGTCTTATTAAGAGTGAGCAGTAATAACGCATGCAACTAAGCTGGAAAAGCTGAAAAAACTCATGCAGGGTATTCCTGCCTTCAGCTGACGAGTGATTGCTGCTCCTTTATTTATAACCAAGTCAGATTTAGTTTAACTAAATTGGTAATATGTTAGTCGCAGCACTGGGGGTTCTCCACAGAATGCTAGACCCTGACAAAATATTTGGACACTTAATCTGTGGTTCAAGCTGTTGTGATTAAGCTGCTATCAGGAGTTCAACTGGCAGAAGTAGTTAACGCAGACTCTAATAGAGTGTAGATGCTGCAGCAGCACCTTCTTCTCTAGAACATGCATGTTGTGTTTCTGGTCACCTTGAATTCCAGGTGGGCTGTCTGACAGCTTAACTTGAAACAGCTCAAAATAATCTAGAGGAGCCTAGAAACTGCAAAAGAGACAAAATTTGTAAACAATTTGCTGAAGAGATTTAGGAGCCAAATTCTATAATGAGCTTGAACCACTGATGAAATCCCTACATTACTTCTCATCCCAGTTATCCTCTCTACCAAGAACTAGAGACAAGCTTTTCTTAATTTGGCTATATTTCTTAGGTGGAAAGATCTACAGGGGAAAATATGGTAGCAGTTTCAAGGCTCATCAGCTTTCCAGTCAGTCTTAAGAGTCACAGAAATGGCTCGTTAAAACGTTGCATGGGACAGGGCAAGTATCTTTAGTTCTGCTAATAATACAATGCAAACATGTAAGTCCCCATTAGTTGCTATTTTAGGTTCAATGTACTCACCCTTTGGATGCATTCAATCAAGGAAAGTTTTTACAGCTCTGAGCAAAATTATACCACTTGGAAATTTATATTCTTAGAAGAATTTCCATTGGTTTTAACTTAAATTTTGGATGCAAATTATGCTTTATTAGAGCTTTACGTTATGCCTAAATAGATGTTTATGTTAAAATTACAGTTTGTATACCTGCATAAAAATAATGAATGAAAACAACCTTCATCTGGCTTTGTCAGTAAACACTTATCTACCAAATGAACATCCAAGGTGGGGGGAGGGGAAGGGAAATTGCAACTTCAACCACCGAAGAGGACTTTTGCCATTATCACTTGGTGATGGGACTAAAACAGGGTAAACAACAGGACCATTAGTGTAGACTTGTGTTGTCCTGGCACAGTAAGGTCCCAGGAAGCAGAGTGTGGTAAGAAAACAAACTCCCACATGGCCCAGACTGAGCAGAAAGAGAAGTTTCCTATCAGCTCTGCTTAAGGGTGGCCCAGACTGTCAAATCTTGAGCCTGGGGGATGTGGAAAGGAAGAGCGTGGCACCACAGAATGAGGTAAATGCTAGGAGTTATCTGTATTAGTAATGAGACTTTTTAGTATTCATATTGGCAATGAAGTTAGATTCCTGTGACAAGACTGTAGTTTGGACTATTGGACTGACAAAACACTATTGAACTAAGAGTACGTTCTTGACTCTACTTAAACGATGTGCTGCCTGTCGCATGGTTCTGAGTGTAACGAAGTGCAAGAGTTATGTGACAATGTACTGAGAAAAGTTGTTCCTGACTTGCAGTCAGTGAAGCTTAGTATTTGTGACTAACTTTTGCAGCATTTCCGAAGGCGTGTGGAATAGCTAGGCCACACATGAAAGGTCACTCTGCCCCGTTGTATGTATTTTTAAATTGAAACTTTTTGTTTATAGTTCCTTTTCATTTAGATCAGAAAATAAAAGCAGATATCTTATTTGTTTTCATTTATTGTTAAAAAAACCCAAACCAAAACACAGAGCAATATTTTTTGTAAGTAAAATAATTTACAGCGGTTGACTTGTTTTGTGTCAGAGTATTTTTATTGTTATTAGAAACTGTTAGTTTATCTTTAAGTTTGTAACAGATTACAGCTTTGTTTCCTACTCAATAACACTGCAAGTAGCAAATGTATTGTTTAGCTGTGTTGCAAACTTTTAAGATTTCAAGCTGTGTTTTAACCTTTCAGTGGGAATTAATTCCCCTTTTCCCAGCAGTGTGAATAAAGAAAAGTTAAGAACCTCTGTATATGAAATCTAATGAGATTATGCTTAGGTCCTAATTCAGTATGACACCAAAATATGTGCCTGTTTGTCAGACTACACAGCAATATTCACTTGTGAAATTATGTGATTTATTAAACTTGCATGAATTGGTGTTTAGCTAAACATACAGCACTATTAAGAAAGACTTAGAAACTAAGTATTCAAGCACTGTATTAGTATCAACTGAACTACTCGTAAGCTATCACATGTATTAATAGATTGCTGAAAGCAGACTTAATGTTTGTAAAGCTCCTTGTTACAGAAATGAATTGAAGTTCTGTCACTCCCGTATTTCCCATCTGAGCAGGACCTTCCAGTCATGGCTTCCGGTATAGTTTGCAAATAACAGCAAAAGAACAGTGGCAGTCTCTTACACTACCTTAACCTTTACAGCATATTTGGTTGGGGTAGGCAACCATTCTATTTCTCTTGCTCACTGCATGTTAAGGTTACAGGCACAGGAAATAAAAGGAATGGCTAACAACTAAAATTTGAAAATTTTTGAAAAGGTCAGAGTAGTGTGGTTTAGGACTGTCTGTATGTCTTCATTTCAGCAGATGACAACTGACCAAATACTAATAAACTACCAGCTGTATGTAATTTTAAATATCAATACAAAAAGTGTTTCAACAATCATTTAAAATGACACTGTTTTTCTGTTAGGTTTTCAGTTGTTGATACCCAGAAGTTACTAAATTTAATAAAGGCATTTTGATTTCTTTACTAGTGTAGGATTTATTGCTACTTCATTCTCTCAGACATGCATGTTTTTATATGGCAAGTATGGTATTGTAGCAAAGACTTTTGTGGATTACTCTTAACAATATACATGGAGTTTCATTTAGTAGAAAGCAGAGTGGAATTACACCTTTTGTTGACAAAGCATTGATTCTCAGAACAGCAGATCATCAGCAGGCCACTTGGCTGTTCAAATACTGCACTTCAGTCAGGCACATTGACCCGTATGAAATAAGCACTTGGTGAACACATTCAAATGAGCATTGTTTTCAGTTAGTGGAAAAAATACAGAACAAGTCATAAAATCAATGGAAGATGAAACTTCACTGAAGATATTCTTCTGCAGTAAGCTAGGATCAGTTATATATAATGGATACCTAAAAACCTCAAAGGCTGTGGATGCTGTAATCTCACCAGACAATCTGTCTGGTTACTTATCTGTTCACAATATTTTTGTCTTGATATCCAATCTAAGTCTCTTGCAACACTGGAATATTTCCTGTTCTGTGCTTCGTGGTCTGTGAAAACAATTTACTTTCTTAACCTTGACAGTTACATTTTGTCTTGTTTGCCCACGGTCATTTCTCCTCCAGGTGAAATCTCTGCTGGTGCTGCATGCATTTGTTTTCTAATGATTAAAGTGTGATCCCACTAAAGTTTGCCATCTGAAGCTTTGAAGTCTAGTGTTAAAGTCAGCCTTCTTGTCTTTTTAACAGAAAGAAATAGGTGCCTTCAGGAGGCAGTTTGTTGCATTTCTCTGGGGTTGCTGTCTTTTCACTGGCTGCAGAGCCAGGAGCAACTTAGTTATCAGACCTTTTGGGATGATTGTGCTCATATGAGAGGAATTTCTGTAACGCAGGTGAATGTGTATGGAGGAAAGAAAGGAAGATGCTGTTATGGACACCTTAAAGCTCATGGGCATTTATAAACCCTTATTTTCTATTGCTCTAGATTCATTTAAAGCTGGTAGCCTGAAACAATTGTTAATTAGTGAATGTTACTCCTTTAGATGTCCCTTCTCTGAAAGACCCAGGAAGCATAATATGCTGTAATTAGTTCTATGCCACTTAACCAGTTTACAGCACAGCATATCTTGGGAAAGGTTTTATTGTTCCCTTCCATTTAGCAAAGCAGTCCTCTGACAATGTGAAGGTCTCTGATGCATGAAGAATTAATACATTCTTCCTAATGAACTGTATCCAATCCTGCTAAACTGCTGATTTTATTTTGGATGCATGACCTTTTACCTTCTTCACTGTCTGTTCACTTCTGTGTTGAGATGAAATGAGAGCAAAGCCCTAATAAGAGGTCATTAAATGCAGATGGTCTTCTATTTTAATACAAACGTCTGAGACAATCACCCAGCTCTTGCTGAGGAAAATTGTGTTGTCAGGGAAGAGGTTACCTTGGCAACAAGGTCACCTGGCAGGGCTTGTGGTGTGAGGAGAGCGATGGGGCAACACGTGATGGGAGAGCCTCAAAGATGATGAAAGAGCAGGAGGTCAATCCCTCACGCTTCTGAGTGACTTCCATCAGCTCAAGGTGAGTTACTCCAGGACTGGTTTCATAAACCTGGCTTTCTGAATACAAATGGTCTGTGTGAATTGCCAAGGGCACGGAGGACCAGAGGAAAAAGCTTTTACTTTTTTTTAAGTGGGAAGAGTAGAAGTTCTGTGTAAAGCTCATCTGTGGCTACTTGCTCATAGCTATTTTTCAAAAAAAACCTGAACTGCATGCTCCTGGTGAAGAGTCACATGCTTTAGATGTGGAGAAGGGAGACTCAGGATGCAGCCCAGGGGGCTGGGAACAGATGAACTGACAGTGGATTCCAGTTCATAGCTGTTGATGCAAGACAGGCATCCTTTAGGATTTTGTCTAGCAATCCTGAGATGAGTTAGTGCATAGATGCTTGATAGTGAGTTCACAACAAGCCAAGAGTGTGCTTGATCAATTTATCGAATTCCTACAGGAGCTTTCAAAGCTAGAGGAAACCTGAATGCTCCTGAAGTTAGCCTGGTACTTGGTGTGCTAGGTGGGCCCTAAGGCAAAGAAATGCAAAGGCTGTGGAGAAGTTGCTTAGCCCAGCTGGCAGAACTAGTGATTCTTAGTCCTTACGAGATGTATTAGAGATAAAGATATAAAAGAGATACAGACCTGAGTGGAATGTTTAAAGGTATATGGGAAAACAAAATGGAAGGAATAGATTCTATCTAAGGAACAAAGGAGAAAAGCAAAAAAGAAAAAGGTGTGGAAGATAAAGCATGTGATTTGGAAACAGCAATTTGTGTTCTTCCATCTTTCTCTTTTTTCCATGCCGTGAGGAAAAATTACATAGGGAAATTAAAACGCAACCTACTTAAAGCAGATAAATAAATACAGCACTGTAATTAGCAGGTGGATCTTAATCACTCCCTACGCTTATCTTTTATCTGTTTTTATTTTCCTCACCAAGCCATTAGGTTTGTCTATTGCTGTTTGATTGTTGGGTCCTATAAGAAATTCACTGCACTGCCATCCTTAAGGCACTTTTGGTTCAGGATTGTCAGTGAGGTAGAGTCGTTGCGTTCCATCTCTTCATAATTAGTATGCCTGCTAACCATGTCTGCAGTCAAAACTAAATTGCTCAGTTGGAAGCAAATGAGACAATGTTGCGATGTTATTCTGTATTCAGTGCTCATGTCTTGGTCTGTTTTTCAGTCAAAGAATTGCCAGCTTTTTCAATTTCCAAAGCAACATTCTGCAAATGTGTAAATGACACCACCTCCTCTCTCACATTGTGCAAGACTGTATGTCTAACTGTAGTGAAGATAGAATCGAACTTGTGACTTTGTTAGTGAGGAAATGATGTTCTTGATACTTTTCTCAGTCCTCCTCACCCCTCACCTCAGGCAAAACTAACCTCCTTCACAATCCTGTTCTTAAACGGAGGTACAGCAGAAAGACACAGTCAGCGCTGACAACAGGAAAAGCAAACACAGTTTAGGAACTGCTAAGTTATTCTAAACCACTCTTAATTCTTAAGGTCTATTTCGCTTTTGTGCTGGAATTAGTGATACGCCTGAAAAATCTCCTCCAAAGATCTACTTATTCATAACTAGTACCACTGATATTTCTTTTTCAAGGGTATGGGAAGGTAGTGGTCATATCTGCAGTGATCTGCAGAAGGGACATCAAATATGTTTGAAACTGTCTGTTTTCACCCCCCCCCGCCATGCTTATACTTTTACTACATTTTAAAGAAACAAAGGAATTGTTGTATCACCAAATTGACATTGATGTTCACTGAGGTTGGATTTACCCTTTCATGTCCAAAGATGCATGTATTTTCTATTTCCTCCAAGTTTCTTTCCTGAAAAACATAGCTGAAGATTAAACAGTACTTGCTATGTGCATAAATCTAGTAGGAGTTGAAGTTACTGTATGTGCACCACCGGGTTCATTCATAAACTAGAAATCGTCAAGGAATACTGTGAAATTCACAAAGAAAAAGTGAATGCTGGAAGTTCTAGAAGGATAATTATTACTGAGGAAGTAGGAATTTAGGCTCAAGTTCTCAAAGTTCTCCTTTTGAGCTATTACCTCACCTTTCCATCTTGTATGTTTGTACATGCTAGTGGGTAAGAGAGCTTGGCTATAGACATATTTAATAGAATGATGATTCAAATTTAGGCCAGTCAATTTAACAACTATCAGTTAACTAAGCACTCTGTTAAAGACTCTGAGAAATTATAGGCAGAGGGCATAATCTGTGCTCTCAGGCATGCCTTATCCTGCTGTTTCACCCCCTGAGAATTCAAGGCACATCAAAGCAGCAGCAAGTACTATCTAAGGACCTGGAACCTGGTTTCACCTAAGTAGCATCTTCTGCCTCAGTTTGTATGAAGAGGAAAGGTTCATGAATTGAAGAATTCAGTCTGAAAAAGGGTAAGTTGTGATTGCCATTGCAGCAGCAGGTGTACTGCAATTAAAGGAATGACTGGGTCTTAAATATGGGTGTAAAAGTAGGCTGCTCTTTCTCCAAATGAGCTGCCACTGTTACCCTGGTTATAAAAGTGGCAATCTTTTAAATGACATTTAACAAAACTACTATAGCAAGATAATAAGATAACAATTTATTACTAAAATACTAATTGATATTTTAAAAAGCTGTAACTTCCTTGCTTAAACACTTCTGTCAAAAGCTAATTAACTATGTAGACATTGTCTTGCAAATTTAATTTAATAATTTAATGACATCTATTGCTTCTTCAGTTTTTGGTAATTGTTTGACTGTGTTCTCCAATGTACTATTTATCCAGAGTACGTAACTTTCTAATAATTGATTGCTATCTTCCTGTGCAGTCAGACTAAACAAAGTATTGCATCAAAGGTTTTGTGTAAGTGCCCAAACCGTACATCTCACAGGAAGACTGATAGGCAAATTTGATTGTGAAGTTGCCACCCTAACCACAGTGATCAATAGCATGCTCTGTTATGCACCACCTACGGCAGGCTGCCTGGCAGTAAATCTAGAAATGCAGTAAGTAGTTTTTATTTCTCGCCCAGATGAGTAATATCATTTCAATGTACAAGTATTTAAAAAGGTGAATTCTCTACTTCAGAATGTCATGTTTCTCACCTTAGTAAGTGGTTAAGTGTCTTCTTTTATTCTGTGGGAGTTTGAGGTATTTAGTTGATTGCAATAAAATAATTGTAAAATGGGAGCCATTGACAGATGTATGTTTGAAGTTCTGTATTCATATTCTCACAACGTTAAGACTCCCGTCTTTAGTAATGGCAACTCTTGATGTTATAGAAGACTGCTACTAGTTTATTTTATTTCAGTAGATGCATATTGAATGCAAGTGTACAACTTTGATTTTATAAATGTATTTGCAATTACAAGTGGGTTTAATTGTTCTTATTGCACAATCACTGAAAACAATTAGAAGCTTCAAGTGTGCATTAGGCAACTTCCAGTGGATTAAGAGAGAGGGTAGAAGGATTTGGCTTTCTGAAGACAAAATATTGCTTGTAGGTAACTTTCTAATAATTTCTTCAACTGCTGTTAGCTATGCTTTCACTCATTTATGTATTTATTTATTTAACCTTTATAACATTCCCTATTTTCTTAACTGGAGCTGTGACTGCTGCTCCAGCAGTAGAAAAACCTTGCTTCCTAGGCTCCGTAATATCTTGCCTGTTGACAATGAATTACTGTTCTGTCACTTGTGAGTGCTCTTTTCCCTGTTGCGTGGTAGTGCAACGTCTTCATTCTTCATATACGCCATTAATCTTCTCCTGTTGAGAAACAGTTCTGTGGCTGTTAGGGTTTTACTGAGTCTCTCTAGCTTTTTTAGGGCTCTGAGAGACTCTGAATCCTCAGGATAGGGCTGCAGTGGCCCTATGGATGTCAGCCACATGGCTGCCATTAACCGCTTAAACTCTGGCAATGTGCTTTGTGGAAGACCCTTCTGAGATTATGTTTTCATTCCTTCTTTTACCCCAAAATAAAAGACTTCTCACTCTTTTTCAGTGTCTTCTGGAGACGTATTTAGCTGTTCAAAATGTCTTCTTTTTCTTAGCTCAGATACAATTTTTATCTTATGGAAATCAGCAGTTGGTAAAGATTTGCCCTTCAGATGATTAAAAACATCTGAATGCAAAATTATCCACAACCTGTCTACTGTATATTAAGTTTCCAGATCATGATTGGAAGCAGAAGCAATTACAAACATTTATTTTAACCAGAAGCTATTTTTTTTGCCCTCTCCCAATTATGATCCCAGGAGGTTACTGATCCTAATTTAATTGCACAGAATGGAGCAGTATTTTTCATTATGAATGAGCTAACCAAAAGACTTCAGTAGTTACTTATGCTGTTTAGGCTGTATTTAAGTTTTGGGGAAGAACAGGGTACTAATACTAAAAATAAATAAATGTGTATGCAGACAGACTATGCAGAAAGGCTAATTAAAACAACATTACCATGATCTATGTACATCAAGGCTTTTTCCTGCAGTTCACCATTGGGAAAAATCTCAAAATTAAGAAAAATGAACTCATAAGTTTACTCTAGAACACTGTATATTGCAGGCCTGTTGCTTTAGGTGAATTCTCCAGGAAGATCTGCAGAATTCAGATTATAATTTGAAAAAAGAAGACTTAAAAAGACTGAAAAAAGAATTAAATAAATACAGGGTAGGATTTTGCTCATTACCTACAGCTTGATCAATGTTTTATGTACTACCAGAAACTAACATGGCATATTTTTGAGTTAAAAGTTTTAGTGTTTAAATCAGTTCAACAATACCTATAGGTAGATATGCTAGAAAAAAGTCTATGCAAGTTAAAAATTTATCTCTAACCTCAGTTTTGAGGATGCAAATACTATTCAGCAATACCATAAATTGCAGTGCAACCTGTTTTCAGCAAAGGACACAAGTACCATTTAGTTTGCAAAACTTTATTCCATCTGTGTGGGTAAGGGCAGAAGCTCTTGAGGACTAGCCTCTAAAATGCCTTCCAAGAGAACAGGGAATACTTAACTCTTTTCCCTTTGATCTATTTTATAAATATAAAGGTCATTATTTTAAAAATAAAATTCTGAAGTTATAGTACCAAAAGCCATATTTATATTGTCTTTAAAAAGCATCAGGATTTTTGAAGCGATTCATCTCTTGAGATCTTAGAGGCCAGAATTATTTTAAAAAATCAATTCTTTTTGGTATGGAACTTAACAAAAGCACATCAATGTCGCAGGACTTTGAATACAGAGTGATGAGGGAGTGATGTTAGAAATACATGGCAGCATATATATTTTCTGTACGTTTGATTTCTTACTTTCCAGTTAGGGCTTGCAGACAGAAAAAAATGCCTACCTGATGTATCAGTTGTGTAGTAGTGTATTCAGTACTGTCTGTTTAAACAATGTACAGTATTGGAAGTACACACAGAAAAAGGCTAATTAAACAAGCTACTATTAATGAGTTTTTCAGACATACTCTACCTGGCACTCAAGGTTTTATGTGCTACAACTGCTGAGCCTCTGTTTTTGTTGCCTTTGAATGCCTTTCCATAAGGTGGTGCAAAATTCTCTTTGGGAGCAATGTCCCTGGCTGACAAAGCTGCTTGTGACTGCACTGCAGTTGGCTCTGCCCCTTGGAGAGAAGTGTAGATGTTCCATAGTGTGCCAGAAGAGCACCACTCCCAGTGGAAGAATCTTTTGGGAAAAAATGAAGAATCTTTTGGGAAAAAATGTCCAGACATGTCATGGATAAGTATGGATCCATGTCATGGATAAGTATGAGCAATGGGCAGCAGTATGCATGCAGAAGGATGGGCGCTATTGAATGTGTGTGCAGGTATGGTAACAAAAGATGCAGAGGCTACCAGGTACCAGATTCAGGAAACGCAGGAAGAGGTTCATTCAGACTGTGCTTTGACTTCCTCTGGGGGTTGCTTGTCTTTCTCCATTTGCTGCGTATCAAGCCTAGGGTAACTTCCTACTTAGAAAACAAACTTGTTGTTGTTATGTCTCAGACTGGACTAATTTTCTTATACCAAGTCTGAAGCATCTGGGTTTGCGCTTTAACCATAAAAAAAGAAAAGAGTGTGTGGGGAGGGATTGAAACAATTTGGGAAATTTGAAACTAAATTGGCTTAAATATCTATCTACACTTTGCGAATGGCCATGATTATCTTGTTTTGATTCAGTGAATTACATTTCTAACTAGGATAAATAAAGATCACTACATTGAATTCAATCACCTACATGATTGAATGTTATCTGCCTTATGAATTTTTAATTTTTCTGATATTACTTGATTGCTTCTTCATCCTGTAATTTACTGATAGGAAAATTTGAAACAATTCTTTTTCACGCCAAACATCAGAACATATTTGAGTGCTTTGCAGAAAGTTGTACTTTCAAGAGCAGTAACTGATTGTGTCAAAATTCAAATGGCTTAACACTCACAATTTTCAAAGGATCAGTTTACACTTCCCAAAGTAATGTCATTTGAAAACCTTGGAAAGTATGAAAGTAGTCCGTTTGAAGATTTCTAGCATTCAAAAACTGGTAGGAAAAAACACGCACAAACCCCCACATTGTCTCCTCTGCTGGAATGCAACATTTCAGGAGCTGTAGAAGGTTCATCGTCCTCTAACAAAATCCCAGTCATTCAAATTGGTTTTCTTTTAACTGTTCTGGATTTCTATAAGATGTCTTAGCATCCTTGAAACTCTTTAAACATCAGACACCGCTGCAATGCCCTGACTTCTTGTGTAAATCTGTTGCAAGATTTGTGGGAGAGACTCAGAAATGCAAACTATTTGTTCAAGATGTTAAGCAAAATGTGCAAAGTGTTTAAAAATAAGGACAAATGCTCAAGGCACTGCATTTTCACCACTTCTGAGATGTGGCCTTTATTGCTGTTGAACTTGAAGCTGACACTTCTGGAAGTAGCCTGTGCTTCCATTTTTTTTTTTTATTTTTTTTAATGCCGTATTACCACAAAAACAGTCCTGGGCTTGAGCCTGAAAACCCAATAGCTGTAATGTTAAAGGACCAATTTCAATGTATTTTTTGGCACACATACATACAGGGCACGCAAAATGACTCACACAGCTGTCACTCTGCATAAAGCTGGAATACTAGGTCTAGGTTCCTAAAGCAGTATGAGCACTAAAGTTATAAATCTAAACCAAAATAAGTACTCACATAATTCTGTCTTTAAACCAGCTACGATTAATTATAGGGCAATCTCCTCTTAGTTCTCTGTCATGTTTTTAGAATGCTTTAACAAAACTCTTGTTGCTTATGTCAATTCTATATTATTTTTTCACGAAATGTGTACTGTGTTCAGAAAGTTGTCTTCTGCAATTTAGACACATTGACAAAGAAAAAGATAATAGATTTTTATACTAAATTAAGACTTGAAAGAGTTTTTTTTATTTCAGATACTAAAATATGGTTTCAAGCAAAACTGAAAGATTAAGTCTCCTGTCAGTTGAAGAATAATTCATGCTTTATTTATGAGAAAATGAAAGTAGGCTAACTAGAAGATTATTCAGCTTGGAATTAATATTTGATCTCTAGTGTACCTTAGGACAGGCAGAACTTTCAACGAGAAGAATCACATCAAAGTGATAGCCAGAAGTTCAAAGTTTGATTGTATTCAAATGTATTAAATAAATATTCGTAAATTCTCTTAATTTATGTCAGTAAATAGTATTTTTGTCAGTTGTGCCATAGATTGTGTTTGAATCACTCTAGAAAGCAATGATACTTCTTGTTACTTTAGACATCTGTGAGTCAAAATACAACTATTAGGGAACACAGATTTCAGTTGTAAAGTCAACAAAGGTAGTTGTTTCTCACTATAGGTCTTACTTCTTCCTGTATATCTGTTGTATACAACTTCCGTATGTGAAGGGCAAGTGGTTGCATTAGCTCAAAACTAATTAAAAGAGCCTTCACTAGGTAAGCGATATGCAAAATGTGGTTATAAGACAAATGCTCTTTTCCAAAGACTGACCAACTGCTAGTACCTGCATACCAATGAACATACACGTTGTACAACTTTTCTAATGCTTATTGGTACTTATTTTTTTATCAGAAGTGATGGATTCTGGTTCTGAGCATGTTCTTGCTGCTGGACTCCCAGCTGCTTGCATGCTAATTTTGATGCTTGCCAGTGCTGGAAATAAGAATTAAAATAAGTCTGTTAGTTCAAAGACTGTGTTTACAGTGCCTATTGAAAAAGAGGATTTGGTTTCTTAAAACATGCCATTGGACTTTTCTTCATGAAGCTGTGTTTTGCAGGACATTGAATGTCTTCACTTGGTTTGAAAAGAACATCTATTTTAATCTCATAGACCCTAGAATAGAAAACTTTTGGTTTCTATTTTCTGTTTTATGTTTCTGTGGGATTGTGTCTGTTTGTGAACTGCTGTTCAAAGGATTTAGGGCTCATTTACCCACACTCTCTCGCCATAGCCTCCTGAAGGGGTATCAAACAGCTTTCATGTAGATGGTGTGGATTTCACGTATTGTGTACAAATGGCAGCTCTTCCATACCAAGAGTATAGAATCACACATCTTAGAATGTGTGAAAGGCCAGTAGTTCTATAGTATCTTAAGGAAAAAAATAGAAGGTGATGCATCCAAGATATAAAAAATTGTGTCCATATTGCATTAATAAACTGTAACTGGCTGAGGTTTGAATCCAAGCTGTTGTTCTTCTCAGAAGTTAAATGGTTAAGCAAGTAATTTATAGTGGAGAATCTGTATGACTAATTTCTCCTCTTTTCCTATTAACAAATCTTCTATGAAAGCATAATATATCTTCTCAGATGTACTTATTGTTTTAATTGATCTCTTGCATTCGTTTTCGCAGTTGCTTTCAAGCCATGAATTCCTTGCAGATTATTAGTGTTCAAAATGCATTGATGAATCTTGATTGAATTTTGACTTTGTTATATGGGAAGATAATTTTTTGATGTCCAGGTTAAGATGAAATTTGTTTCTGGTGTGACTCTGCAATCTTTAAGATCAGCTTTACTGTGTGTTTTTATCTTTTCTGTGTGGGAGGAGCTGACACATGCATGAAACCTTTGGAACCAATATAATTGGCATAAACAACAAATACCCAGCAGCATTCTGCTTCACCTACTTGTTAACAATTATTTCTAATCCTTTCCTTAAAATAAATGTTTAGAGTCACTGGAGCAAAAGATTACTGTATCATTGGAGACTTCCTGTGGCAAAAAAAAAAGCATTACTTTTCCCAGGAATTAACGCAGTACCTGAAAGATGCAAAATAAGCAGAACAAGAAATGTACTGTTTAGAAAATTTTATCAAGGGGCTACTGGGAATTTCCTTTTGCTTTTGGCAGCACTCTACACCTTTTGCTATTAGGGAACAAACTGTTGTACTTTGTTTGAAAACAATTTAAGGATTCAAAAGCTTATTCGGTTTTAATGTTAATACCTACCCATTACACTTTAGAAAATCACTAATAGGGCAGGAGAAGGGAAGAATGAACAGCAGTGTATTGACTTCATCTGTGTAAAAAAAAAAAAACCAAAACCCTAAACAAAAAACAAACAAAATCCAACCCAAAGCCGTCAACTCCCCCACTCACCCTGCCCCAATCCCCCTCCCCAAACCAATGAACAACAAAAAACCACCATCCACACAAACATAGCAAAAAAGAACTTTAGGTAAGAAAGATACACTGAATATAGGACCATCCCTTTCCTGTTGCTCTTGGAATGCTTAGGTGAAAGATAAAGTAATTATATAGTGGCAGAGAAAAATAATTCATATGACAAAATTAGTTTTATGGACTGTTGCATTCCCTAGCGTATTCCCCTCTGACTGTCTTGTTCATATGCAAAGGTGTGCGGTCTGCAGAACTTCAGAGCCCACAAAGTTAATCCATTCCCCTTTATGCTGAAAACGCTGACCAGAAGTCGAAGGGGAACAGGGTTCAGGCAGGGAAGCTCCATCTGTGACTCAATGTTTTCCTTCATGTACAGCATGAAATATCATCCCAAATTTGAAGCCTACATCCATACTGAGGAGTAATAGACGCAATGTGCAGAGACGTGCATCCAAATATCTGAATTTGCTTGCTGTTAGATATTTTTGCTTGTTTAAATATTTGTGATGCAATTGCTTAGTTTTTAGAAAAAAAATTAAATTAATGATGTCAACACAGAAAAAAATGCTTCTAGCTGACTTAGCAACTTGTTAAACTAATGGGATTTTTTTCTTTTGGTGATACTCCTTATACATATTCTCAGCATATCCCACTATAAAGTCCCATGGAACCATTATAGTGTGTGCTGCAAATGTTTATTGCCAATATGATAAATCATTTAACAATGCTCAGACAATCAAAATAGATTTACTGAACAAGTTTAAATCTCTTATTTTAACAAAAGTCCTCCCAGAACCCTGAGAAGAAGTAAACAAACCTTCTAACCATTCCATGCACATTTGCTTTGGGTGGGGTGAGGTAGGGTAAGAAAAAGGCAGCAGTTGGTGTGACTGATATTTTGATATTTTTCCTATGATGGAACTTGGAAACTATGCAAATGACCTATTTAAGATTTTCTAGGGTTTTTCTTGGATTTGCATAATGCAAAGTGGT
Organism: Steatornis caripensis; assembly: GCA_013398225.1. NCBI lineage: Eukaryota > Metazoa > Chordata > Aves > Caprimulgiformes > Steatornithidae > Steatornis > Steatornis caripensis. The sequence continues at coordinate 43,191 of VZSC01010172.1, forward strand.
GATGTAACTATTCTATAATGAGGCAGAATAAAGCAAGGTTGATCAAACACAAATAATTTTATTTTTTTTTTAAACATGGTCTACAAAATCTTTTGCAACTTTTAAATAAATCATGCCTGTTTACATTATTTGTTTCTTGTAATTACGTTGGCACTTTTGTGATGGGGGAGGCCTTGTACTAATTTATCTGTTGGGACTTGTAAGTCATCAGAAGAATTTTCTAACTTCAGAATAAAACAATTAGACTTTCCTTGTGTGTATTTATGCGTTGGAGGAATAAACTGCTAATATGAAAGTCAACTTAACTTTACATCCCTGGTATTTTATGGAGTAGAATCTTTCTCTACACTTGTTCCAAAGCAGAGTATAATAAGCCAGTTCACTTTTGAAGGTAATGTGCCTCCCTACTCTCTTGTGTTCAAATCCATGGGCCAGATGGGATTCGCTCAATGGCAGTGAAAGAGACTTCCCATGTGATTGCAAGGCTGAAAGATCACAGTTAAGGGAGGTTCCTAACAACTGGAGTAAAGCTAACATTATACCCATCTTAATAAATAACTAAACATTTAAAAGAAGAACCTGGGGAACTGTAGCTTGGTCAGACTTTTCAGTCCCTGGAAAGGTTATGGTAAGCATCTTTGGAGCTCCAGTTGCAAGCACATAAAGAACAAGTGTGCAATCAGAAATAGTCAGCATTGATTTACCAAACGAAAGCTCTGTTTTGCCTACCTTAACTGTTTTCTGTTTCAAAGTGCCTGGCAATGTGAATGAGGGGAGATCAGTGAAGCTGTAACATAGCTTGACCTTGGTATGGCTTTGATGTCTTTTGTAGTGTTCTCATGTAGAAACTTAGGAAATATGGGCTGGATAAATGGTGTACTGAAAACTGACTGTACTTCCAGGCTCAGTGGGTTGGTGGACAATAATGAGCAGAGTACCTCAGGAGTTAATATGGAGGCCAAATTTTTTGCTTAGGGTTGCAGCATCATAGAAATACTGCTTACAAGAGACCTCTGGGCCTTGTTATATTGTCTGGAAGAGTTTGAGCTCTGCCTTTGATGCTGTCCATCAGAACTTGGAGGCACTTTTGGATTGCCCCTTAGCCTCTTCTCAACTAGACTAAATAAGCTTAGCTCCCTCAACCTTTCCTTCTAGATCATGTGCTGTAGGTCCCTGTCCACAGTGGTAGTCCTCCAGTATACCTTCTCAAGTTTCTGAGCATCCTTTTTGAACTAGGCCGCCCCAAACTAGGCACTGTATTCCAGATGCAATCTCACCAGGGTTGAATGATGACCATAAACTGTTGTTTGAGAGATTTTGGCAGAACTTTAGCGGGGAAAAAAAAAAATTACTGAGTAGTGCAGCACTGGAAGATGTTGCCCAGACACTCTGGAGTCTGTGTACACTTAGAGGTTTTCAAGATTTTGCTATGTAAACCTGTGACTCACCTGTAGCTTAAAGTGAGAGGTTGGACTAGGTGACCTTTTGTGGATCTTTCCAACAAACATTTCTATGATTGTGTGGTTCATTCACTATATGGGAGCTGATTTTGATTTTTAAGTTCATGTTTTCTACTTAGAATTTTTCTCTCTTCCATATTGCTAAATAGTACTCCAAAGAACCAAATGATAGAACTGAAAGGTCTCTTTCAAAATGATGTTTCAAACTGATACTGTCCAGTTTAGTAACTTCTGACACAACAAAATTTGTAATTCTGAAGATCTTATATCAGACTTTTAAAAATAATTCTGTGAGATTGTGCACTTAATATCAAATCAGAAGGATGCCTCCTTTCATATGATTAAAAGGCATCTACCTTAAGTCTTTTCTCAGTATGAATGCTTTTAACACAATCCTTGTTTTCTTAGGGCCACAATCTGAACACGCTTTTAGAGGGGAGTGGGGAATGCAAGTTCACATGGTGCATAAATTCATTGCTTTAGTATGCTGGTGCTCTGTTGATTTTTCTTTATGATTTAGTTTCTTTACACAGTTCTAGTTGATGTGTAAGATTTTTTTCAAAGGGAAAAGACTGTAATTTCATTATCAGTAGTATAGTTACAGGAAATACAACACTAAAATCATTAGGCTTGCAGGGAATAGAAATTAAAGAAGAATTTGGCCCGGAATATTTTCAAATACTGCCCATCTTCATAAATAAATTAATTAATACACAAAAACCTCAGAACTGTACAGGAGTTTGCATGTGTCCGCTGCTGCAGAAGACAATATCGTTGGTGTTTTCCTGTCATCAAGGCATAGGTTTCGGTCATTGGGAAGACCATACCATATGTCACGCATTGAGCAGGAAGTTGGGTTGAGTTTCCTGCCAACCTCAGTTATTCTGTTGTGATCCTACAGATTGAGCCATGGAATCCACTGTCCTTGTTGCCCTGGCACTGCTCCTTGGGGGGTGCACTTCTATTCCTGTTTACCTTGATAGCAACAAACTTGAGCCCAGACTTCATGTAGTGAAATATGAAGGCAGATATTTATCTGTCAAGCACCTTTTCCTGTGTACTTTCAGAGTATATGCTGTTTGAATATTTTTACCTGTGTAGCATGTAAAGGGATGCTTGAAGCTTTGTAAAGTAGAGGAAAGCACCAGCTTTCCCTGGATAGTTTATCATCTAGGATCTGAAATATAATACTGAATGGGTAAGAGTAAAGAGAAGTGAGAATAAAGCAGAACTGCAGGTAACATCCTAGGATCAATTTAGATCAGGGGTGTACTTGTCTCAAAAGATCTTTTAAAACCAATGCTTCCATACACATTTTGCAAGAAATTTTTTTGGGGTGTATTGCATGGGAAGCAATATCTTAGCATGGTTTTAGAAGGAAAATGAGCAAAGACAGTAACTCAGATTTAGCTGCTAAAAAGGTGTTTTTTGTGAGGACATTCTGGACTAGCAGATGATGACAGCTAATTCCAAAGAAACCTATAGAGAATGACGTTTTGTGAATTAACGGTGCAGTCATGAACCAGTCATCTGATGGGCTGGTACAAAGGAAAGGGTGAATTTCGTAGGTACTAGAAAGAAATAGCTTCAGGATCTTATGTAAAGTAGATGGGAGGAAGGATATAGTGGTGAGCCATGCCTGAAAGATGTAGAGAGCAAGGTGGTCAACAACTCTACAGGTAAGCATTCAAAAGGAAATTCAAGGAAGTCCCTATTAACTTGGGGAAGCTGCAGTAGGCTGCAGGCTTTTAGAGGGAATTAATTCCTCCCAGAAAAGAAATTCCTCCTTAATTCCTCCGAGAAAAGAAAAACAGGCTGAGTTACTCAGGTTAGTATTTCTCATAGACCAAAACTTTCTGACATGACAGCTCATATCAGGGACAGTGAGAACTCTTCCTCGTGTCCCTGCTGTGGCCGTTAGAGGAAGAGAGAGGTGGTCAGGACTCAAACGGTGGAAATGCACCAGGATTGTCGGGTTTTGGAGGAAGGAGAGTTCGTGGAGGCCAGTCGAATGGCACGTCTTAAGTGCCTTGCTCCAAGCTTCCTCCAGCTGTGTATTGTGATGGTGGGTGCTGGAAAAGCTGTAGGTATCTTTGAGAAAGCTGCAAACAAAGGGCAAGACCACCTTTATACTTTCTTTTCTCTAGTTGTGTTTCGTGTATGCTTAGGCATCATTTTTGGTTATACTGTATGAGTTCTTATAAGCTGCACTTCCTTACCATCTGTGACAACTTTCTGACTAATTTACACCCACCTATAATGTTCCTTAGCACAACAAGTCAGCTTGCTTAAAGATCTGCTTTTGGGCCTACCTCTCTTTAGAAAGCAAGCTGTAGTCTGATTTTCTACATAATAGTTGCACGGTGTAAATGGAATGGGAATAATTTGTTTTTCCTCTGCTGAACAAAAGATACTGTGTTTGTTCAGGAACTTTTTATTAAAAACAAAAAAAGCATATGCCAAGGAATATGTAGCAGTAAGATAACACATGCCTCAAGGAACTCTGTGAGGCGTATACCTTTGAAAATATTTCATTTCTCTATTTCTTTTTGAAAAGAAGCGTTAAAATATGAAAAGTCAACAGGGAGCTATCACTAATACACCAAACGGATTTTATTTACAACATATTTGCACATAGTGCCTTCCAGTCAAAAAAGACCTAATTAATGCCCTGGAATACTAGTACATAAGTTTTAGTAGTTTTGAAGGTGAAAATAACCCAGGATAGGCATAAAAGCATCAAATAAGGATCCTGATGAGCAAAGACTTGTACACAACATGTGTTCCCTTTATGTATGCTCTTGCATATATTGGATTACAGGATTGTGACTCAAGTAGGTATGTCTTTATTGATCTGGGGAGAAATGGTTTCAGAATTTTAGAAAAATTCTGCCATGTTTAACTAATGGGAAAAACCTCTGCTTGTTTTAAGTATACTGTATCTTCAATCACTGTCCGGCTGCTTTGGAGTTGTTGCATCTCATCCTCTGACAGATGCAGGCACCAAGTCCTGTCCTTGTTCACACTACATTTGCGCCCAGATGTTTGTTTGGGTAATCCTGAAATAATATTTTATATGAGTCTTGTCTTTTCTTTCATTCTTGTTTTCCTCCCTGATCTCCAATATAATTTTAGCATAAGCAGAAATCTAACCATGTTTGCTAAGAAATCCCCTGGAAGATCTTTGCTCCAAAACAGTGACTTACAATCACTTACATACATCATATATCTCAGCTGCCTTGTAAAATAGGAAGTCCTTGTATAAAGATATAGTCATCAATCATTAGTATTGTTCTTTGCTTTGGGGAACTCTTCAGTTTGTGGCACTCTAATGGTTCCTTGCAAAGCGTGGCTGCCTGCTTTCCTTTTCCTCTGTTCTACAGGCAGTGACGGGTTGTTATCTGCTCACAAGGAGCCCTTGAGCCAGTCTGTGCCTGAGCCATAAGACCAGTACCTATCATCACCTTCAAACCTGGCCAGCCTTACCTTGTCTGTGCCGCCTCAAATTGCAGTTGGGTAGCTGTTGATGACTCAAGAAGCAAAAAGTGCCATTGAATTTTTGTAACTGCCTGAAAGGAAGGTTTCAAAGGTACGCAAATGGGAAAGCAGAGTGTATAGTTTTTGTTCCTTCTTCAGGTCTTGCCCAGGACTTCTTTACAACAAACGAATACATCTTCATAAATATTTAATAGTGTCTAACATACTTGGACCTCCACTGGAGTATCTGAACTGTTTTGTAATGTAGGTGTTGTGCAGTAACATAAGTATGATGTTGTCTTTACTTCTACGTATGTCACTTTTTTAGGGGTAAGAGTAAGGAAATTTTCTAGTTGTAGTGATCTCAGATATAAGAGAAATAGTAGATGATACTGTGAAATAATTGTTAGGGAAACAATTTTTGGCATTTTCTGCCAAATCTGTCTTGGATGGCTTTTTCCTTTTTTTTTTTTTTCTCTTTTTCTGAAAAACACTTTTTAAAATATTTCATGAAGTCCAGTAGGTTTTAAGCAACTTGACTGTTGTATTACAACAACATCAGTACAATAGTTACATTACACTTTAGTTAAATTCTCAGGTTTGTTTCAGGTTTTTTCCCCATCTTAATTCATGTTGATATTTATAAATTCCTGTTTTATCACAATTTTTGTGCAGTCATTATGTAGGTGTGCAAATAGCGTTGGTTTTCTGTTTGCTTGTTTTACCCTTCTTCCCAGTCAGTTTAGAAGTTTGTATGTATGTTTCAATGTAAGTTTTTGCTTTCCTGGTTTGTTTTGACTGTGTTCATCACCACAGCCCTTTGGCACCGAAAACAGTATCTTTAAGGACAGAAATAATAAAGCTGGAAGTAAGAACTTCTGTTGAGAACATTTCCAGTATAGCACAGTGAAAAGTATTTGCTTTCTGTAACCCTATTCTTGCTCTGGTAGGCTGTGCCATAAGGAAGGAATTGCTGATCTTATTTCACCCTAATGAAGCACCATTTTGCAAGATAAAATAAGGACTGGTAAGGAGCAATTTTCTCCAGAAAAGGAACGACATCTCTGATACTACTGCTAGTTCAATGAATGAAAGAACACTCTCATCCCCAAAAGTGTTTTGCATGAGCTGTCTGAGCAAACTTGGAAGATTGAAGGATAAAGCAGCTCACAGCACAGGATTTTTCTAAGCATGATTTTAAGTAGAGAAAAGAAATTCTCCTGCCTCCAGACTTCGCTTGGAGGAGACGCTGCTGTAGCTGTTTTGCAGTATGATCTCCAGGAACGCATCCAGGAAACTCTGAAGCTGTCCTCATTCTCTTCCTGTACAGAAAGCTGTGGTGAAAGAGGAAGATGAGATAAAAGTTTGTGTATTTCCAAATAATCTGGCACCACATACATTTGCCTCTATAGAGCCATCTCCAGCATAGACTGCTATCCAGAGATAGGAAATCTAAGATCAGTTGTTTCTGATCATGAAGGAAAACAGTAAGTAATGAGAGTTACCATGAAGGGAAGCCTAGGTCTCCTGGACTTGGTTTATCTGTGACAGCCTCAGAGAACAGAACGTAAAACAGAGCTAGACTTACAATCAGTCCTCCCAATTTGCAAGTATAGTGGTTCCTGCCTCTTGGTAAGGATGAGACAAAGCAGAGATGAAGGCATGAGGGCTGGTACAGTGCTTCTTCCCCCCCCCACCGCCCGGAGGCATAGACGCAGACATTGCTATGCCTTATGGCTACGGAGGAATGTTGTACAGCTACTTGTAGGAAGCATAGCATATCAACGTATGTTGCACTGATACACTGAAACTGTCTTTTCTCAGTTGTTACCTTATTTATAGTAAAAAACCCAAACAAAACCATTCCTAAACTGGATCATTGTCATAATTAAGCCAGTGAAAGTGCAAAATGAGATGGGAGGAAGTGTTTCAAGACTGCGGGTAGAGTCTAAGCATATAGGAAAAACTATCTTACTGGTGTTGAGTATAGTAGGTACAGTTGTGTGATGAAGCCTTTTTCATGATGCCTAGATCTGTAAGACTGCAGTTTAATGTAACCTTCACTTTATCACAAAGATTCTTGAGTACTTAGATGGATGACTAATCCTTTTGAATTAAATTATATATTCACAAGTTTAAATGCAGCCGTGTTCAAATACAATATTGTTTTCTTGACTATGTACAATTAAGAACTACATGGTGTTCACTCTGCTGGTATAGTTATGTTATGCAATATTTAACAACCTTGCCATTAATTTAGTCTCTTTGTTTAAATCTTCAGCCTCTTCAGCACTTAAAGTTTTCATTAAACAATGATTTAAATAAAGTTTTTGGTAAAACAGACTTAGGAAGAAAGTTCGAAAAGAAGATGTAAATCTAACTTTTTGGGAGATTTCTATCACATTTTATTCCTTCTGTCATTTTAATTTCCCTCTTATTTTCTGATTTCAAACTAGCTGGACCTGGTTCAAATACTCATGCTATTTTGACGATATTTATGGATCAAAAGAATATGATTTCCATGGCAACTGCTCCAGGTTTTGAGCAAATATCAGCTTTGAAGGTGCTTCCTCTTTTTTGGGTTTGAATTTTGTGCTTATTTGATTAACCCCAGGAGGGATTTAGATCTTGTTTATAAACAGAGGACTTAATTTGGAGAAGAAAAGCGAAGTTCAAAATAGAATGGAGTGTTCAAGATATTAGATCCAGCTGTGGAGTTCTATCAGATTCTTGCTTTGTCCTTGACTATTTAAGCTCATGCAGCTTTCAAAAAGCAATGTTTAGCATAAGAAATATGATGTTGCATATAATAATGTTATTTTATAGTTTCTAAATAAGAATTCTGAAAGAGTTATTCTTATTTGTAGTTTTGTGGGCCACCAGCTGTCCATTTGATGGTGATGCATATGATGTGGGTAAATTACATGGTGAAAATGTAGCTGCTAAATTGAATTGAAGGATAAGGGTTCTGAATGTTTTTTTCTAATACTACTTTTCCAAGTAAGGAATTGCTATGGTTATCACGGGTATTTTTTGTGTGCGTGCATGCAATTGAAATGTTTCATGTTGTCAAAAATAAGATTGCAAACGCAGTCTTTCATTTTGAGACGCATTTTTGTACCATGCTGTCCTGGTTTGACCCAATGCAGTATTCCATCCCATACACCTCATGCTCAATATAAAGCTGAGGGATCCCAAGGGTCGCTCCCTTTCCCTTTATGGCCAGGGGCCTGAGGGCACTAATGGCCCTTAATGGCCCTAAGCAGCCTCACCTGGTGCTTCCACTCACACCGTGGTCCAGGAGCCTATTTCAGCCCAGCATGGGGCTGTTAGTGAGGTCCTGGGGATATTGCAAGATGCTGCTCTGGAGCTCTGTCCAGCTCCTCGCTCAAGTGTTGGAGGAGGACTCTGCTTGATTCTTCTGCCTTTGATCCTAATCCGTGCATTCCCAAATACAGTTCTTGCCTGCTGCTCAGTACAGTCTGGGACTTTCCTGGGACATACCCCACAGCCTCCGAGTGATGTATTTGTCATCGGGGAGGGGGGTTTGTATATAGTTGTATATATTTCATTATTATTCTTCCTATTATTACAATACCTTATTATTGTAGTTAGATTAAAGCTGTTTTAACTTTTCCAAACTGTAAGTCTCTTTCCCTTTTCTCTTTCCCCCCTTTTGAGGAGGGAGGGGGTTAAAAAAGAGCAGCTGCTTTCTGTTTAATAGCCGGCCTGGCTTTAAACCATGACAAGTGCAAAAGTTCTAGGAATTAAACTTATGCAAAAGTGATCTGAAAATATTTTAGTGATTGTTTTCACATGGGTTAAGTTGCAACACAGATAGTACAATTTGAAAGAGATTACTGGAAATACAAATACTGTAGATATAGGCTGCCTTTTTCGTAGAACACATAGGTGTATGGAATGGAGCAAATTGGATTTTCCTGTTGAGAAGTGGAAGTTGCTCACGTGTGGTAGCTGGTACATGAGAACCTTGTTGGCAACTATTTGTTGCCATTTCATTTTTCTGTTAACAAGTGGTGACTTTCCTCAGCTATGAGAAACTTGCTCTGTAAGCCCTGATAATAACTGAACCTGATGATTGTTGCTTGCACGTAGCAAAATGCTTTAGGACAAAATTTTTCCCGTTTTGAATGCCTGCTCTGCCTGCATGTTATCTCCTACCACTTGTAGACCTTAATCTTGAAACACCTGTAATATCCTTGTATTCAGCACCAGATTCTTCTAAAGGAGTCAGTATTTATAACCTGCCATTACATATATAAAAAAGAGTATTAAATTCAGAGATCCATGAAGTGCATATCAAATTTTGGTAAGCATTTCGTGAATTGTTGAGAAGTCAGTGATATGAAAAAATAATGAATCCAGAACCTTAAAGACTTTAAGGCTCAACTTTTGTGACTGTGGTTCAGAAGCGCTGTTGTGTGTGTACATTTATGCATTTACATGCATGCATGTGAGCAGTTGTGGGAATACCTACAGTTGTCAATGTAACATTTATTCTTCATTGCACCTTGGTGTGCTGGTGTCTCAAGGAATGAGGCAGGGGACTTGCAGGGCACAATAGAATGTGGTTATCTAATGAGTAAATTCTAACTACATGTCACTACATGTCACGTATTCATGAGAAGGCAAAACTGAGACTACATCAGCATTTCCTAGTTCTCTTGTATGTACATGAAATGTGTTTTAGAGAAAAAAAAAGTTATTGGTTATGAGCAATGACACTTCCCTGTGTGTTATTGGCAAGGTTAGAAACTGTGCTTTGGGCACTGCACCATCAGTTGCTGACTTCTTGGAAGTAACTACAGCAGGTGGAGGCACAAAGAATAAAGAGCTGAAATCTGTGTAGAGGATAGAGAAACTGGAAAGTGGCTTCCACTGTCGATCGGTTCAGTGCTATCACTGAAGACTTAAGCTCATTTCTCCTTTTTTTTCCTCCCCAAAATCCAGAAGGTAAAGGATGCGTAGAGAAATAGGCAGGAGTACTTTGGGGTCAGTGCGCAGTATTCCAGTGGGAATGGGATTCTGAGCACCTGCATGTTTGTTGTGTTGGAGGATGCTGTATTATGGTTGTTACACAATGTCGTGCAGTGCACTGCAGCAAGCAGTAAGTTCCCACTGCATATCATAGTGCTGCTGGAGGTCAGGAGACCTCAGTGACAGCCTTCAGAATCACAGGACTTACCTTGTTTCACTGTTGTACTTGCTCCATCTCTTTATTCATTTTGCATTACATGTTGGTAATGCATCCACAGAGGCACTGGGCAGTAACCTTTATTATCCTAATTGGATTTGATTGAACACTGCTCAGTACTTTTGCAGCCTAACAATAAAGCAAAAGCACAAGGGTAGGTTTTTGGTCTCTTCAGGAAACCATTCTCTATAAATATACTGGTTAGGTTGTAGGGAGCTACAGTGTTGACTAATTTTGATCACTGGCCTTTAAATAAATGTGGTATATGGCTGAGTTTCATGGGGCATTGGCGGGGTTGGGGGGAGGGGTGCGCAGGAAAGACAGAATATTTTTCTTCGTATTTTTCTATATCACCACCCACACTGTCAGCTGCTGTCACATTTTTCTGGCTTTGATACTGTTATTCATTAAAGAAAATAACAGAGCAAAGTAGTTTGGGCTACTCAACTCCTCTACAGTCTTGAAGTTTGTGTGCCATTTCATGGTATCATGTGACTGGGAAGTCCTGGATGCTAACACTAATGTTCTTTAAAAAGCCAGAGTGTAACAGACATTTGCAGTTTTATTTACTAATTTTATTTAATATTTTGTTCCTCAGGGAGCTAGGGCATAACTCCATTTACAATGTATTCATTTTCTCAAACCTATATGGAAATAGAAGTGCTTGACAAAATGCTATTGATTTTTCCCTACTCTTTTTTTTTTTTTTTTAAACGTAATTTTGTGTGAGGAAACCAGGCCGATGCCCTCCTGTGGGGGGCCGCCTTTACTTGCACAGAGCATTTTGTCTTTTCTCAACCCAGATACTGCTTATATTATAGTCAGGTTACAGATACTACTTAGTAGGAATGAATGCAGATTGTAGCTAAGAGAAGGAAAAACTGACCAGAGTGTTTTGGTTAGGATTGTTTCACTAAATTGCACATTTGAATTATATTAGAATAAAAGAAGATCAGAGAATGTTTTCCAAGATTTTAACTGGAAGTACGAAATCAAGAGGGGTAACATTTCAAGAGTCTGTGCAAGCAAGCACATGTTGCACTGAGTTATGTTATGATTTGTATTCATGCATACAAATATACTCTCAGTTGGTATCTTCTCATACAGAAGTTTTGTAAACTGTGATCAGCCTACTAAGGTTCAAGAGTTGCAAGTTTGTACTGGAATGAAAAGTCAGGAAATTTCTTTTTTACAGATTCTCCACTGGTGAGCATGTTTTAAGACTCTGAATAGGATAAAAAAATTTGCTATTGCTTCTAGTTTCTGTGTGAACTTTTCTCATAGTCCTAGCTAGGCAGTATTTCTGGCCTGTTTGAGAAGTTCACTACTCATATCCTTTTTAAAACCAAGAATGGGTTTTAAAAAGCTTTGTTAGGGTGTCTTTGTTTAGTGATGTCTTTTTAATATTTGAGAATCGTAAGTCAAATTATGCGTAGACATACCTGATTGATTTGGTCTATATGTTTTGCATATTAATTTTATCCTGGTAGAGCTGTATTTAATTAAACAGAGTTACCTTTGATGTTTGTATGAATGCTGAAGTAAAACTGCTCTTTTCTCACTCAGGAGCTGAATAACTTTTGAGCGGATCTCCATGGTGTGCCAGGCACCTCAGCTCCTTGTAAGGTAAGAGGGAACTACAGATAATGTAGCAATTTGGTCACATCAAGGACACCTCGGTGTGCTGTTTTTTCAGAGTAAACCTAATTTATTTATTTCCTTGCTAAAGGGTAATAATTTTGAATCTTGGCTGGAGTATCCTGATTTTTTTTTTCCCAAATATATATAAATGTTCTGTTTTCAGAAACAGATAAACTAGCAAGCAAAGTGTCTGCAAATTCCACTTCAGTAACATTGAACTATTTCTCTTGAATAGAAAATTCAGTGTCTCAGGCCTATGTACAACTGAGTTAGCACCTAACAAGTGAGATGCTTTGACTTCAGGGGAGATAATAGCATACAGAGACTTTAACCTTTAGGTCATTTGACTGAATGATGCACCATTTGCCATAGATCAAAAGTCATTTGTATGTGATGGCTTTGCTGGCCTGTGTAAAATGAGTTAATGGCTTCAGTTTGCTTCACAGATGAGAATTCTCCATGTTGCAAGTGGCAAGAGCTCTTGATGGCTCTTCCAGCAGAGATGTTGACGTCTGACTGTGAATGGAGGCAGATACCTTCCTCCTGTGCAGGGAGGGCATAGACAAAGAAGAGTAGGGACGTTTTGCTGCTGCTGTCTGATCCCTACAAATGTACAGCAGATGCCAGTGCTGCCACACTATCAAGACAGAAATGCCTCTTTTATTTAACTTTAACAGAAGTAAAAATATTGACTAAAATTACTAAATAAGGTGTAAATAGTGACTAAAGAGTAAGAGCTAAGTTCTACCCTGTGCTGAACTGTATTTGTGCTACTCTGGGGGACCCTGGAGCTGTGAAACCAAATATTTGAGCACCATGGTTTCCTTGGACTTAGAAAATCTATGAGCCCTGCCCAGCACGCTAGTCCTCCATGGCATCATTTCTTCCTGATTCTGCTTTGTTTGGCACTCCTTGGTACTGTCACAAGCGATTTGCTCTGAGCAGTGGCCTGCAGCCTGGCTGTGCTAGCTAGTGGTGTAATGCAGCTGACTGCAGATCATTTGCCACTGTTTTTCACAGGTGCTACATCACAATTAGTGCCTTTATCAAAAAAACCCTCTTTGTCTCCTTTCTCATTCCCTGTTGATAAACTACCATTTGCTCATGTAGAATCACAATGAAAAATGTCAAGTCATTTTGAATTTGCTAGGATCTGGGGAGGAAGGGAGAAAGCCCCATAACAGAAATAACTTTTATGAGGGTGAGCCAAGCCAGACGTTTAACTCCTCTTCATCATATGGCTTTATTATGTAATGCTTTAAATACAGAAAAGACAGACAGGTGGCAGTCAAAGAGCAGGAGAGGACACCAGCCACAGGAGAGCAAGACCATGTGGTCCCCAGGCAGCAGAGATGAATAGGAGGGAAGGAACAGAGTCACAGATGTCGTAACACTAACAGAGGTGTGTGTACAGGGCTAGCCCAAATATGAGATTGCTAAGAGCAGATACAGGGTTCATACCATGTAATGTCTTCTTTCCCTTGCTCTCCTTCTCGCTCTCTATGTTGTTTTGAATTCAGTTTCCTGTGTGGCTCCCGGACTCTTGTGATTTCTTTCCCCCAAGGACTGGCTTTCTATTACTTCTGGCTACCACATACCTTTTGTTTTTGTTTTAGGTTGAATGGCATCTAAGGATTAATGTAAAATAGCCTGAGATGGTTGCATTTTTCACAAGTCTTAAACTGTTTCATATCCTGTTCATGACAGTGATATTGGTATGAGACTAGAGGTATTGGATGATTACAGACAAAATTATTTGAATTCTTGTTAATTCTGTAAATGTACAGAGTTAAATAGCTATCGCTAGGCCACAGGAACTAATTGTTCAGCACTTCAAAAATAAATAAATAAAATCAACAACAACAGGTCTTTGACTTCTCCAGTTACATAACTGGAGAATTTGACCATGGAGATGCTGTTTGACATTGACAAAACATTCTCGTTTACAGCTCTACAAGTCTCAAAGTTATCAGGTCTCTTAAAAGGCAATATTTCAACTGGCTTTAGTAACTTCTTTGTGTTGGACCAGATGACCTTCATTGGAAGGGTCCTAAGTAGACTATTTCTTGAGCTCTTGCAATGAGGAGTTCAGGACAATGCAGTTGTTTAGTTATGGTAGCAGTGGTGATACAAGAAAAATAAGCTCGTATAAGTCAGTGTCAGATCTTTACCATTTCAACACATCGCCTTGAATCTCTCGCTAGTTGTCTGTCTCTGCATTTATACTGTATTCTTGCTGTTGAAAATGTTTACTTCACTGTGTTATTTTTCTTGTAAGGTTGTAGTAAGGCTAAAGGACTTGATTCTCCAAGCTGCTAAGTACCTCTTGTGTTGTGCTATACACCCTTAATTTCTATTGCTTGAAGCGCTCAATACCTTGTAAGACACTATCATTCTAGAAAGAGAAATGCACTTAAAGTGTTTTGTAATTCTCTGATGAAAGTCACTATAGCCTATAGAAGTGCCAGATACAATTATTATTCAGACATTGTACCAGTAGCATCTATTCCCGTGTTTCACTTATTCTTCAAAAATTTAGAGAAATGGTTCTCTGTCACCAGATATGAGAAGGTTTTTAGTATGTCTATAATCCCGCACTTTTTACCTGCTACTTATTTGTCTCTGTCAGAAAATGATTCCCCTAACTTTCTTCTGAGACCCTGATAGGTGGAAGTTTTTATTTAAGAATTAAAACCAAAAGCAACAATTTTTACAAAGATAACATGCTATTCTGTTCATTTTTCTTCCTCCTAAGGCACAAAATCTGCACGAATAATTAACCTAATAGTACTTTTTTAGTCTTACCATAGCTTGACTTTGTTGAAATTTATTTGAACTTTCCACAAGAAGTAGCCATGTTTGAATATTTGAAATTCACTTTCTCAAAATGATCTAAGCATGGAAATTATCTCTTGATGCTGACTTTTGTAATACATTTGGACAAAGTAGTCATCCTTGTCAGGTCCAACTGCAAAGTCAATTTTCTCATAAGCTGAACATTCTGATACAAAGGACTTCCATCTCCATCACCTTGCTCATTGAAAAATTGAGCCACTAGTCTAGGCTCTTTCTCTAGTCAGTAGAGAGGGCAAGCAGCTCCACAGGACAGTTCTCTAGAAAAGACCTCTTTTAGGATGGAGTGAGTTTCTCTCTGGAGGTACTTATCTTTCTTGACTATGGAGATACATAGATAATAAACCTAGAATAGATGCCCGTGTTTCAGTGTTAAAAAATAGTCTGAGTTGATTCTTACCCCAAATCATATATTATCACAACCGAATAATATGCTTTTGGCATCCAAGTTGAAGAGGACTGTAATTAATTATTATCTCTGAATGATTACTCAAGCAAACCTTTAAGGGAATTGTTCCTGATTAATGATTGCAGGACCAAGATCTATAAGAATCTCTGCGGAAGAGACTATGATCTCTGCTGCTTTAATGAGTTTCAGTTCTGAGATTCATTATAGCTGAGCCAGCCTTGTGAGTAGCCCTGAAAAATGATTTCTCTCCAAAGTATGCTGCTAGCGCTGAGGTGGGTAAGTATTTGTAAGGGTCTCTTGTAAACATACTATTTTTGTATTTTTCTTTTAAAGTGGAGTCCACTTTTGTTTCTCTTAGCATATTTCTTTGTTTTCCTTTTGTAGAATGTGTGAGGAACAGGGCTGAAAACATATTATATTCTCGACTGTGTAAATCAGAGTAGCGTCACTGACTGAAATCAGTGTCCTACTGTTTCATCAGAAGACGAAAGCTGTGATTTTTTGAGGTTCTTTCTTTACACTTGTATGTATGGTGCTCCATTGCAGGAGGCTTGTAGTCTCATACTGAAAACAGGGAATCCTGTGTGCGTCTAATTTGTACTGTTGATATAGCAGAAGTAGGTATGCCAAGAGGATATATGAATAATAATTTGTTAGAGAGAATTTAATGTAAATTTAAAATTTATCTGTACTGTAAATGTAGTCAACCTAATAAAAGTATATATGAAGAGTGGAAAAGGGTTTGAGACAATTTTCTTAGATAATGGTGAGGAGTTTTGTTATTGAAGATGTTGACTTTTGACAAAGTAAGAACAAACCTTAATGACAAGTTCTTATATCCTCTGACTTTTCATTCTCTTTCAATAATTCCTTTGCTTTTGCTCTTAGATATGTGCTTCAGATTTTAGCAGTAGGATCTCAGATGCTAGTTTTCATTTCAGAAGAAGTTGGCATGGAATGCAATAAACCAGAGAGATCACCAATTCCTTTTTTCCTCTTTCTCTTCCTCTTTCTCTCTCTCTTTTTTTTTTTTACTCGCCACCTAATTGTTTCCCTCCTCTTCCATAAGAAGTGCCATTCTCTCTGAAAGGTCATCATCTAGGAACTTACTGATCCTCATTCTGCAGCATGTAGCTTGACTGATAGGTCTCTGATTCAGGCTGTAGACTATGAAGTACAGGGTTTTTTAAATCCCTTAAGTGCTTGCTCTTTGCTAAAACCAGTGATGTGTTTGTGTACGCTTTTTTTTTTTAAACCACGGTGCATTTTAGCATAATGTCTCAGTGTTACAGTTGTGAGAATTTGAATTCTTTAAATCCACGGTTATTTTAAACATCCTGTCACAGAAAAACTTTATTCTCCATCATTTAGTCACAAAAGCATGTTTTGGCTTTGGGGGTTTTTTAACATTAGCTTAACACTATTAGTTTTAATAAGATTTTTACTCTTGTATCAGGTGACAATCAATCTCTTTTGCTGTAACGATGTATTGCTGTGATTTGAAGTTTGGGTTTACAGTCAAGTAAGAAAGCCAGCTGCCTACAGCTGGGAGAGGTTTGGGTTCTGCAGCTTTCTAGGCTGAACTTCACAGAGATGTTTACTGCAATAATCACATTAACAGGGTATTTTAGATAGAAGTAAGAGAATGACTCCATGACTCTCATCCTCTGTTTTGTCTTTTATTTCAAGTAAGGCTGTTGGAGAAGTAGTATGCTTAATTTCCCTTAAAAAATGAATGGGGAAGATTAAAAGAATGAGCAAATATTTGTCCTTGACAGCTGCCTACAGCAATATCTTTCATAAAGTTCCTTTTCTTTATTTTTTACAGAAGGATAACAAGGATTCAAACCTCAGAACATCTATTCACAAGACACAGAATGTAGTAGTTTTCTGAATGGGACCTTAGCTCTGTCCAGGCCTGTTTACTGCAGTGGTTTCCAGCTGCTGCTCTTAAAACTGCTCTAGGTGAGAGACATTAGAAAGTACTGCACATGTAAAACTAGAATTTGTAGTGCTGTTTACATTTCCTTGCCCAAGAGACTTGTAGTAGTATCTTTGAGTGTGTGTACGCATAAATATAAACACATATATATGCATATGTAGTCTTCTGCTCTCAACTGGTTCTTGTTAAACTTGGATTATTTAATTCTCCTTGTAGCTATTTTAGGATTACCTCTCCTTAAATTACATGGTAAACTGTCACGAGTATCATGTTATAAACTAATGGGAGACTACAGAGAGAAAAATAAAAACATTGATAGACCTGGCTGGTCAAACTTGAAATTTTCCTACCCATATTAGTTAAACAGAAGACTTCATTCTTCTGGGAAGACAGTTAAATGCTCCTTCAATTGCATGAATTACTAAATTGACAGAAACATACCAGAGGAGGAGTGTATATTAGCTAGTTAATAGGTGCTGGACAGAAAGAATTAATTTGAAGAATGCTCCATACGAAACCAGTAACATCATACCTGCTAAGCTCAAAAGGCACATGGGAAGGAATTTCTTGGATCCCTTTACTTTTAGATTTATTTTTTAAATCATGTAATCTCTATACTATCAGTATATAAGACTATGTAATAAAGTGAAGGATGTTAGCTATGTGATTTACATAAACACTCTGAGCACAGGTTTGGATAAACTGTCGTGGTATTATTGTTTATTCAGATTTGTTTATGTTCTAACCTTACTAATACTTATGCAAATACAAAAAGTGATATAAATGAGACCAAACCCTGAACTGTTAATTTGAATTAGTTGTCTGCTTTTAAAATACAAGATGTTCATAGAAGTACTTAAAAAGGGCTCTTATTTCTCTCTTTTCACCTTACCTTTAGTTAATAGTATATAACTTAATGATAATTTGGGGAAACATTGAAGCTGTCTGATTTTTCAGAGGGCTGGTGGTCTTCCTTTGACAAAAATCTAGTTCCCATGCATTGGCTTGAGGCAATCTTGAAAAATCTAATCTTTATTTAGAGTAACAAGCAATTTGCAGTGTTTATGCAGTTGTAGCATAAAACCTTGTAAAAACAGGTATGGTTCACAAGATGTGAAGTGTGAAAATGAACAGTATGATATGAAAGAATAAAGATGCTTGTATTTTTGCAGTTCAACTGTCTTCTAATGAGCAATTCAATTAAATTTGGCCTTGTTAAGCAGGTGCTTGAAAAATAAGTCAAGTGATGCAGTAATTACAAACACAGAAAAACAAATCCCTCCTCTTTTAACTAGTAATCAAAATATTTTGTGGGGAAGTTGTTACTGTGGAGCTTTTTATACATGTTCTAAAATCATTAGGCAGCTATGTCGAGAGGATCTTAATGTGCAAAAACACAGGGCTGGGAGGCTTGAGGAGGTATTCATTGCAAATCCAGCAGTGTCTCAGTTTCAAGACTCCACAGGGGAATGATTTAAAGTGTATGTAGGTTTATACTAGGAACAAATTGTACTTTTACCAAATTGTAAGCAAATTGAGCATAAAAAGTGAATAATGACATTTCGCACAGAGTATTTGTTTCAAATTAATACAGAAAACTTCCCCAGCTCTAAAGTACTAAGTGATACTTAAGTTAGACATTAATAATGAAAACTAATTTTTGGACAGTGGATTATAAATCTTATAGTGAGAACATCGGCTTTAGTTAATTGACAACTTACTGGGTACCCCCCAATTTTGTTTTACTAATGGTCAACAGTTTTTCTCTAGGACAGCAACACTAACTTAAAGATCAAGAGCAAATGTAAGAGACACTGTCTACACTGTTCTGTGGAGTGGCATTTGGTTTAACTTCAGCACTGTCACAGGAGTTGATAGCTCATTTACGCATTGCCATTTGGAATTTGCAAAACAATCTATAAACAACAGCTTCTGTCCATGTAACTTGTCTGTTTTCTAAAATTCCAGTTTCAGGATGCTTCAGCAATGTGAAAGAGACTTTGTCTTTCTCACTGTCACTAGCGGTCAGTATGGAGCACATCATCCAGTTTCATTCAAACTTAAACCTGCTTTTATTTGTCTGCATGGTCAAGTGACTTTACTAGTAAAAAATAAGCATCGGAATGAAGTTGCATTGAAAAGGAGGGGAAAAAGAAGTTGGGCTGGGCAGGTCTTTCACTGGGGACAGTGGAGCCTGTTCCTGTCAGAGCTTTACTGAGCATCACCTGTGAAAAATCTGCAAGTCTGGCCTATATTCCAGCTAAGAGTTACATGGTGGAAGAAGAAAAGGTAGCAACTCTTCATTTGGCATCCTGCTGCTTCACACTAGGAAAAGCAATGTACTGCACCTTGTAACACTGGTTTACCTCGGCGGGGAAGTCATAAGCCCACATAGAAAAATGTCCACTAAAGGATTTTGACCCTTCTGTTTTGCGTAAAGTAGCTTCCTTTTATTGTGAATGTTGTAAACTAACATTCCTAACTTAGAAATTGATTTAGTTAGTGTAGCTGTAGTGCTACTAACTACAATTTTCTTACAGATTAGTTCAGTAGAAAGAAAGATAAAGTGTTACTACTTTAAAAACAAAACCAAGAACTGCCATTTCTGAGATAGACTGTATGCTGTAGTGCCACTGTCATGTGGTTTGTCTGCACTCTGGCCATGTCCAGCACTTTCAGATGTGCAGAAGCCTGTTTGGAGAAACTGTGCAGTAGATTTTAGTACTGTCATGCTTGAAAGTTCCAGATGAGAATTGAAAGTCTTCAAACTTGTGAGTGTAACTTCTCTGAGTGGAAAAGAAAGGTGTGAAATGCTCGGGAAAACTCTGTTGAAAAGTAGCCTTATTCAAGGCTGCATTTGCTAACTTAATATCTAAATTATGACTGCTTTTGTCTTTTAAGATACATGTGTGTAGCATAGTAGTACCATGTAACTGTACTGTTAATGGATTGTATTCAGGACCCTTCAAGAGATGGGCAATAATATTTAAATTTTACAAAGGAATCAGAGTCAGAAATGACAAAATCGGCGTGATTTAATCTTATATAAGTGCAAATTCCAAAATTGCCCTATACCTGTGATTGTGGTGTAGGTCAGTATCAGAGCTCTGTGCATGTACTCTTGATAATCGGCTCCATGGCTCTCTGCATAGATATGATGGTGGATCAACTGGAGGTGCTTCACAGCTTCCAGCCAGCTTCACAACAAAGCATTTGACTAATGCATGCAGGAGCTTTCCAAATGAAAATATTGGACAGTCCCAGAGACTCTCTCAGGCAGATCCTACTGTGCATTGCGCAATTGATAAGAACAGTTTCTGTGCTTCAATGTGTTGATTAACATCCTAGGTGGAGAAACTTGCAGTTCCAGTGATTTCTCTACAGCAGGAAGTGCTTAGAATTGACCAGACAACATAAAAAATATTAAGTAGTCAATAGACACTGTTCTATACAGATGTAGGATAGAAGAGACTCAGAGGTTGGAATTTAAAAGTAATGGTGATTGTTAAAAAAGAAATAACCAAACCAAAAAAGAAACAAATGCAAAACCCACCCAAAACACAACAGTTTGAGATACAGAGAGTAAGATCTTGTTGTTGAACTTCTTTGGGAATCACTATGATAGTAATGTCAATGAGACAGTAAAGCTTCCTTTGTGTAGATGAGAGAAAAGACTCAAATGGCTTGACACTTGGTATGGCACATGCTGTAGGAACTGAACTTTGTTACCTGAGTTTTACTGACTCTATCATTTTCTCTGATCTGTACTTACTCTAATCACCTTTTACTATATTTTCTGTGCAAAGTGTTTCAGAATACGTAGATTTCATGGTGGTTCTCTTTTCTAAACTTACTTTGTGTTACCAATGTGACTTGATTACTGATCCTTTGGGAAGAAAATTACATAAAGTTTCTTATTACAGACATTTAATCAACTTTTTATTCATATTATTTGTTTTAATTGTAGGACTTGAATGTCATTTAAACAGCAATTATTTTCCCAATAGTGTATATTACCAATTATGTAGGCAATATTTCCCGTATTACAATGAGTTCATTTAAAAGAAGAAGATGCTGATCAGGGAAAGAATGTTTGCAGAATAATTTGGTAGAGCAGGGGTACCGAATGGTAGTCTGGTGGTCTGGATGTTTCCGATCATGTGAAGTCAGTGCGATGTTATTAAAATACTTAAGATAATCTGCACTAGAGACCTAATATGGAAATCACATATGGCATGGGACTTAAATACATCAGAATGCCTTACTACTGTGCCAAAGTGTTTTGACACTACACTGAAGCATCAAATCCATTTGATTCTTGCTCTTTGTTCTGAAAAGAATACAAAATATTAGTAGTGATTATACTCTGAGCACCTTGTTGCTAGTCTCTGCTTTGAGCCTGATGATAAGTTCTACATATATCACCAGATGGTTGAGATTTTTTTTTAAATCTTGTTCAATTTGTGAAGCAAAATTACTCTGTAGACAATGATCAGGAACTGGGTAGTCTCATTGTTATTAGTTATGCTTTGCTGTTTTCTCTGTGGACAGATTTTTCACAGGTTCCTTTTTCACTGTGGAAGATGACTGGTTAATGCAGAACCTGGCTGTGTAAGGTTCAAACTCATTGTAAGCATGCTTAAAAAGTATGGACAGTAACATATTTAATGGCAATGGCAGCAGTGCCAACAGTGATTTAGAATAGCTGAGGAAAAGTGAATAGATAGTTGTTCCTCTTGTGTTTACTTATTGGATGAAACTAGTGATGGAATCATGTTTCTCAGAAATGAAAGATGGAGATACTGGTTTTTGCAGTGGTGCATTTGGGTAGTTAAGAACCAGAAAAAGTAAATGGAGTGTCCTGGAATTTCTGGGATTGGTTCAAACTGTGTAGGCCTTGTAGAGCAGCCTTTACCTGTGCAGGTGAATTGGACAGCAGGTAAATAACATTCTGCTATTCTCACAGAATATGATCACATGCAAGTCATTTGTGTGTGTGGGCTGGATAATCATACGGTTGCATGTGAGTTATCCTTGGGCACAGCAATTATCTCTAGGCCCTGCATGAGCTACATAATCATTGTAACTCTCTCAAAGGGGATGGTGCTGAAATGACACCTTGTTTTTAGATTTTAACACGTGCAATTTATATGCATCATACCTGAGGTTAATTTTCCCTCTGGATGTTGGTGAAATATCTGACCAGACTGCCTTTTTCTGTGAGTCCATGTTTTTATTTTTGGACTTTCTTGAGCAAAATACGCTGAACTTTCTAAAACAATAAATTTTTCTCATGAGTTATTACTGGAAGGAGGTGATAATTGTTTTATCAATATAAGACACAGTCAGTTGCATTTCAAATACCTTCAAAGCTAGTTATCTGATCACACTCTTGGGCAGCTGTGGTTGTTGTTTGTGTTTGATTTTAGCACTTAGTGAGTTATTAGTAATAGATGTATAATACTGAATACCTTCCTCCTCTCAGGAGTGGATGGGCTGTAAACCCAGCTCCCAGTGTGAGCCAGGCTGTGTTTTGGGCAGGTATGGAGGAGGATTGCAGGGAAGAAGGAGAACTGTCCCATGTTCCACACCTGCAGTTTGCAGCCAGCTCTGGGGGTTGTCTCACACAGCTGTCTTCCACAAAGAAAATGGGAAGGTTGTCAAATAGCTGATGTTACTCTGCGATTCCACTCACTCATCTGCTCTAGTGCAGGAGATTTGCGCACTTCGTAGAGCCAATCATTTTTTCCTTTCTTAAGGCAAAATCTCAATACTACTCTTAAATTTTTCCAAAAGACTTGTCTCAGCAGGGGCAATGAGCAGAGACCCTTTTCTAAAGGGTTCTCACTAGCTGGAGTTGGGGCTTCCGAGGGGTGCCAAAACATTTATCTCAAGTCAGTCCTTGTTTCTTACAGCTGCAAGTATGCTAATGAAAGCAAAGTCTTCCATCCTTTGACCCAAAATCATGATTTTTGAGGGCCTAACCAATGTATGCATTTGGAGAACTTCTAGATACTACTCTGTTATCTGTCTGTGTGTTTATACAAATGTGAAAGTCTCTTGTAAGCTATCAGAGTGTGTACTTCATGTAGCAGGATAACTATATGTACTCCCATCTAGACAAATACTCTTCTGTGGTGATTCAAAGAGCAATAATGAAAAGTAAGCCTTCAAAGTAAACATGACCATTTTGAAGCCACTTAGGAAGCTTTAAGGCACTAGTTTTTAATAGAATTAAGTACCAAAGGTTGCTTAAAAGACCAACCTGTTCTCCCAGCAGAAAATAATTTGAGTTAGTGAAAGGCAAGATGACTGGACATGCTGGAAGACAGTGCCCAAAATAATGGTTGTCTTTTGGAAAGATCTAGATTTTGCATTGTTACCTACACTGCTGATTTGGGGTTGTGGTATTTGTCATTGATTTGGTGGAAGGAACTGCTTAGCATGCTCAGAATGACAAAATCTAGCATCTTAAAAATGACACAAAGTAGTGCTGATTTGGCAGTGATGGGACTGTGTGCTGTAAGCATAGCTGACTGACCTCTTCCTTCTCTACTGTGCTCTATTGCTGTAAAGTCATTTACTTTGGATGGTCAAGGTACCTCTGTTAAAGCTTAAAATAAAATTACATTTTTGATTTGTAAATAAACCATTTTTTATTAATCTACCGAAGTTCAGATACATTACGTTTACCGACTTATCTTCAGTGCTGTGTTTCAGCAGCCATGTATTAATGAATATATATGAGGAACTGTAAATTGGATGGCCTGTACTTGCCTCTGAGTGACTGTATATATAACTCTGATATGTCCTTACCTGATTCTTTGCCTACTTAATGCTCCCTGCACTGTTGAGGCATGTTTGTTTTCTTTTATAAACTTTATAAACCTAATTAAATGCTTGTAAATTGTAATTATGGAAACTTCAGGCAGAAGGTTTATGAGCTGATGGAGTTTGAACTTTTTGAACACACCAAATTTGATTTAGAATTTTGTTTTCATCCTCTATATTTCCAGCACTTAGAAGTTGAATAGTGTTTGTGAAAAAAGGAATAACCTAAAGCACAGGCTGGTGAAAGTTAAGCCATCTGAAACTAAGGACAGAACTTGCAAAAACATTTGTTTTCTGTGCTTAGTCACTCCAGCCTTAGCTAAAATATGAAAATAAGTGTTGAATTTTCAATAGATACCTTACACTTTTCTTACTGCTCATGAAACAAAAAGGAAAATAGAGAGCAAACAGCCATCTGAAATAAAAGCGTGGGATAGATAGGGAAAGGTTGACCTGATTATATTGTATAGTGTATGGCTCAAGATTATCAGCCTCTCACTTTCAAATCTTCAACTCTTTCCATTTAAGAAATTAGGAGCCATCTAGGAAAATATAAATTTCATTTTGAGTGAGAGCTCATAATAAACCACTTGCAACCCAGGGTCACTTCCGAACAACTTACCGTGTGAATTGTAAAATGAGATTTTTTGAAAGAATTCAGGTTTCTTTTGGAAGGTGAAGCAAGATGTACATACGTCTGTCTAAAATCAGTTTACATAGATAGTTTGGGGATTTTCCCAGAGGAAATATTGCAGTAGTTTCATATTAGATCTTCATAGCACACATAATCCCAACTTTTAGTGCATATCTCTATTGATTTGATAGTCTTCTAGCTATTATTTTTGGGAATATACACAAAAATGTAACTCTCTCACTATTTAGAGTGGACTGATAGATTATATTTCTGCTTTCCACATTGCAATAACTTTTAGAACATTAAACATAGGAACATCTTTTATGCTTTTTTGATTTACTATGTCTGCACAACTTCAGTAAAATTCTGTGTTAATTTAACTGCAATTATTATACGTGAACTAAAAGATGTGCTTTGCTTCAGTAAGGGCTGGAATTTTAATGGAATGAATTCCATGTATTTAACAAGAAGTATGGAAGGTGGGTGCCACTATAACGGTAATTTCGTTCATCTGTCTGTTTCGTGGGAAATAATGATTATACAGTCATAGATCTTTAGGAACATAGGAAATTTGTTCCTGGGTCGGACCAGTAAAATCCTGTGCCCCAGTGTGCTGTCTCCAGGAGTGACATCAGGAGATGTTATCATCTAGTGTGTTATCCTGGATGCTTTCTGCAGGCTATTTTCCTCACAGTCTCTGGCATCCAGTAAACTGATTTAACAGTAAGAGTGAAAATCTGAAATTTTTCAGTATTCCAAGTCCAAAAATGACCTCCCAGATACTTTTTCAGTCCTTTTCTCTGGCATTTTTTTTGTCTTTTCATGGTCCTTCACTGTCATGTATATATGCTCCCTGTTTTCAGGGAGGGAGGAGGCAATAGCATTGGAGCTATTTACACTGGCTAAGAGTTACCTAATGTCAAGTTAACTATCAGTTTGTGTGTTTTACTAGTTCACTTTCAACATTGTCATGCTAGTAGAGACTAGCTTCACTAATAAAGTAGTTAGACATTACATTAACTTAAAAATTTTATAATAACACAAACAAAGAAATGCAAATGTTATCTTATTCTTTTCAAGTATTTCAAGTAAATGGATGGACCAGCATTTCAAAGACGTGAAAACGTTAGCCTGTTACTGTATTGAAGTGTAGCCAAATCCTTTGTGCTTGAAACACTTAATACTTTTGGATGGGTACAGATACACATACAGCTGTAAAAGAGAATCACAAAATGATGATATACAATGAGATAGAAATGCAAAGAATGCATAAGATATTGAAAATGAAAAGAGGAGAGTTAAATATGGGGCAAATCTCCTAGGAGCTGCTCGTTCTTAAGCAGATGAAAGAAAAATTGGAGGAAGGTAACTTAGCTGCTTCCAAAACATCAAGTCACATCTTCCTTTCCCTCTTGAATAAGGAAAATTTTATTCATTTTCCTAGAAAAGTTTCCTGCTGATATGTAATGGTTTGACTTTAATATACAGTTAGGAATTACCATGCTGTGGAGTCTTTTATTGTCTGGGTCTTCTTAATAGTAATGAATCAGTACAGTGCTGGTGGGGTGAGAGGGCTGTGCAGGCTTGTTTGTGTAGCTGAAGGCCTGAAAATAGTCTGGTGGTTTTTGTAGCTGTGCAGTGGGAGTACAGAGAGCTCGAGAATGTGACTGGTAAGCAGCCAGATAATGGATTAATGAGCAGAATATCAAAAATCCATCAAAAAGAAAGCAAAGGTTTACAGTAGGCATGTGTGGTCTCAAATGAGGAGCACAGAAAATATCCAAACACGACAAGAAAATAAGCATGAATTGATCACTTTGTGCTTTTAATGACTAGTGTACATGTGCATGCTCATCTTGTAAACAAAATTAACTAATTTAAAGCTGCGTATGTCATATATTGTAGAAAACAGCAGCAGGAGAAGTTTTTTATTAAATAACTGATTACAATATGCAAAGGTGAGGTGTGGCCTGGATTCTTTAAATTTTTATACTGGATAATTCATTTCTACTGAATGACTTGTACAAAGTATTCAGCCGGCTTTCTGCCATTAGCATTTGGTTTAAGCAACATGCTGCTTTGGTCTGAAGTCACATCTGGCTTTCAAAAGATGGATATAAATTCTAATAATATTTCTGTTTCTACACTCACAAAAATCTCTTCCTGTTTCTGTTACTCTACCTCTCCCAGGGTCTGCCGCTTTGTTGTTTTGGGAAAGAGGAGGAGGAAACTGAATACCAGCATGTACCCATTTTTGTTAGACTGGGGTTCATCAGGTCCCAGACCCCTACTTCAAGTATGGCCAAGTTTGAAGTTAGGTCAGGTTGCTCAGGGACATTCAGGTTAATATCTACTTCCAAGGATGGCTGTTCCACCACCTTTCTCAACATATGTTTCACTGTTCTCTTAGTTGGTAAGCAATCTGAGAAAGACGCATCGCTATGGATTCTCCTGGTGTGTTCCAGTAGTTTTCGTGTTGTTTACCCTTTTTACTAAATGTCTTCCCTAAACAGGTGTGTATCCCTATTGTGCCTATCCTAAACAATTACAAATCAGCTCATGCTTAAGTGTTTTTTTTCACTGGCTTGGTTGGAAGGTGATTGAAACAAACCAATCTCCATTAAAATAGGCTTTCCAGACTATTGATAAAACTTCGTAGTTACGCAAGCAAAGAGAAGGATAATCAAATTTCATACTTCATGCAATAAACTGATCACCACAGGAGTTCAGGAGAAATTCTTCTTCAGATTTTAAGCATTAAAGAACTTGCTGTTCTGCAGTTTCCTTGTAGACCTCATGTTAGGTTGCAAATAGATGAAAGCTACTGGAATTGAAGAGTGTCATTAACCAAATCCTGGACCCTTTTCCTCATGTCCTTTTCTTGTTCAGAATAATAGGATGGAATTTTCAGGCCTTTGTTCAATTTACTTTTACATTCTTTAGTAGTGATGATAGTTCAGAATGTTTCTATGGGTTTGAATGAGTAATGCCAAGAAGGAGGTAGAAATCAAATACTGTATGTACTCATTCGGTACACAAATTTAAGATACCTGTAGGTGGCTTGTTAAATTTTATTGTAAACCTGCACAAAGTTGCATGAGTAAAATCTACAATAAACAACCTTAAACTGGATTTTTGTTGAGTTTAGTTTGAGCTTTCTGATTGTGTGGCAACACAGGAAGCAATACCAGCCTTCCAAATGCTTTTGTAAGCATACCCTTCTGGACTGGCTGTGCCAGGCAAGATTGAGTGTGCCTTTTGTTTCCTTTTCTGCTTCTTCTATGACACCAATCGTCACTACATCCAGTGAGATGCTCACTGCTGCTTCAGTGAACTACTGACAAACTAGCGGGTACTACTGCATCTTCCAAACACACACCTCAAGGAGAAGGGAAGGAGATGGTCCAGTCAATCCTCCATCTTTGCAGTCGGCAATGGACCTGTTCCATTCTGAGCACAAAAGTTAGACCTTGCCAAAAACTGTTCTCATGACAGCTTGCACCACTGCATATCATGAACTGTTTGAATTTGAATGACGATCTTGAAAACATGTTACATTCTCCAAAAGTGGAAGTGGTGAATTAATATTGATTGAGAGCTGAAAATTCCATCACAGATAGTGATGTCATCTCACTAGATGGTGCTACAGAATCATTTTGCCTGGAGAGAGCAAACCATGCTTTGTGTGATGATTAACGGCTACTAAATTTGTGATTAAAAACCTGAATTAGATGCTAGAATTAAGGTCTGAGCAAGTTACGAGTTTTCTGCTTAAAACTTCTTAATGCATAATTGAATCTGAGCTGTAATGAATTGAGCTGCGTAACAGTTGAAGTAAGAAGTAAAAAGATCGAATCGTGTTATATATTTAAGATGCAAATAATACACATTTTCAAGGAGAGAATGCGATTAAGGAATTGGATAAAGTCAGACAGAAAATAAGGACAACAAAAGAAAGGCAGAAAAAGTGAAACCACACTTCCTGTGAACAAAGCTTTCCAAGATTTTTATGAGACTCATGGTGCTGCATTTGCTATCACCATGATGGAGACTGACTTTTTAAAAATGAAATATCTTGTTATAGAATACTATTGTTTTAATTACAGCTTGCTGTGTTGCTCTTTTCCGAATATTAACAGTCAAATCTAAAGGATATTGTTCTTTATAGACATTTAATTAACAAAAGATTTATTTATATTGCTATAAAATTTGGGATGAGGAGACCTAGTTTACAAACTGATGACAGTATATTATATATTATGCATGGCAGTATATTTTATATATATTATATGCATTATATATGTGTGTATATATATATATATACAATATAAAGATTCATTACCCGACATTGAAGTAGTCTCAATACATGCTAAGCATAGAAGCAATATTCCGCATTGTTATGTTATTCCAAATTTCTATCCTTATTGTTCCCCAAGGTGAGGTACAACTAATCAGCTGTTGGCCTAGGATGACAAGAAGTCTTCTGTTGAAAATATACAAGATTAAATGAAAGGTCTTTAGTTTAAGCCAGATCTCTGCAAAACCAAGGAATGTAGTGCAATACAGAAGCTAAAGAGTCTATACTTGATTGAGATGGGGTGGAGGAAAGTGCTCATCAGTGTTGTCGGAATAATTTAGCGTGAGCCCATCAGTAATATCATTTGGGCATGACAGGTGGATCAAATAGCAAGTCAAAATATTTTTAATATAGGACGTAAGTACTCATCACTGTCTGCAGAACCTCAGTGTTCATGAACAGAATAAGGCAAAACTTGGCAAAAAGGTTGAATACCAAGAATAATGCAAACACCTTTCATTGAAAATCCTTGATGATCTGGTATATATTACACCACATTTGAAATATAGCTACACTCAGACATAGTTTATACCTTTGAGAAGGATTGCTACTATGAATGCTTAGCATGCAGCACAGTCTCAGCTGTGGGTCAGTGACCTCTTAACCAGGGAGCAATCTGAGGTCCCACTGACTTAAACATGCAAACTGTTCACTGCGTTGCAAATAGTGATTGGTATGCTGTCCTGTATTCAGTTCCTGAGAGCGCCATAGAAACATTAAGTATAGCAGAGCAGAACAGGGCAAATAATGGAGTTTTTTGCTTGACTGCTGAAACAAAACAAAAGTAAGAAGAAATTAAGAAAAATAAATCAATCCGAAACAGGTTTTTTTGAGAGGCACTCTGAATAATACCACTGGGGGAAAAAATTTTGGAAATACTTGACTGAAAAGAATTAGTTTTAACCCTTTAATTTTTATAAAGTTAAATTTTACATTAATCGGCTATTTAAAAGTGAAAAGTTGTAAAGTTTTAGCTTAGAAGTGTATAAAAGTGCTGGCATTTCCACAGGCTTTTTGTTTGAAAATGGGTTACATGCTTAGTATAAATGGGCGACATTTTTAATAGATAATTCTTGCTCTGTTGTAGCAAGTAGAAGTTGTAGTTCTGTCTTTTAGTGAATATGATATTCAATAATGGAAATATAGACAGAAATCAGAATGTGAAATGGGATATCTGAGATAAAATTGCCGATAAATGGCTAACAAATTTGCTTTATCTTTTGTTATTAGGACTGCTTCATCATCCTCCTTTTATGGCTTATACACATTGATGCATGACATTATTTCTATGATGACAGAAATGCAGAAGTTATTTGTGTAAATGGTGTAATCTTATTGTTTAGTATGTAGCTTTCCTCTCTCAAATACTGCTCACTAAAACCAGCTTAATTTTTATTGAATAGGTTAAAGCTGCACTTAGTGTTATTGATGTTGTCAGAAATCATAACTATTTTGAGTTACATACTAGGTTTCTGTTTATTTCAGTTAATATGATGTTCTTTTTAAATCATCCTTTAACAAATAGTCTTGCTCTTCTTTTCTGGATGAATGAAGAACAGCTATTCTCAGGGGAAACTGTTTTGATCTATATAAGATGTTTGGCCTATTATTCTTAAAATATTTGTTTGTGGACAGAATTTATTGAAAGTAATGGAATTTAGCTAGAAGTTAAGACAAAGCTGCCCTGACTTTCAATTAAATCTAGGGCAGAAAATGAGTAACATTGGATAGCAGCCTTTATCTGGTTTAATCACCCAGGCTAAACAGAGAGTGGTACTCGGTGGTCTAAGTATTAGGCTTTGCGTTGCTCTGCTTTGAGAAGTCCTTGTCCAGCCTGTACAGCTGCTCTGACAGAATATATCCTCTGCTGGAGGGGAAAAAGGATCCTACTGGGTAATCTGAGCTTGTGACAGCACATGTTGTAGTTCTTTCTAGATCTGGTCTGATCTCTGTTCTGTGGCAAGTGTCCATCCTCAGTGAACCAAACCCCTGAGATCCAACCCCTGCTCTTGTGCTGGGACTGCAGTGCTGCTAGCAGAGTCATCCCAGCCAGGTATGGGACCTTTTTTCTATGTGCGGCTGCACGCTAGCCTGGGTGGAAGGACAAGCTTAAGCCTTTATTTCTTGTATATGTAGACTGCTGGTTGTAAAAGTGTGGAGAGCATAGCAGAGCACTGAAATTTACAGTTTGGAGGTAGGCCAGACTATATTTGGTGCATGAAAGGAGTATGCCCAATGTATGCCAGATATAGTTATACTGACCCCAAGCTAAGAATTTCACTACACATTCCAGTTTGAAGGTGAATCACATGCCTTCAAAACCCTCTTAAATCATAATTTCTTTTCTCCACAGCCAAATCATCAGGCTAATCATGCCAAGCAAGGAAGATTTAGCTTAGTTGCTATGGCAAAACTAGAGAGAGAGACACAAAGCTGATACAAAAAGTGTGTCCTCTTCAGTGTCTATGTCAGCTTTCTTTTCTTTTTTTCTCTTTATTTTTCTCCCCACCCAGGGAATATTTGAGAGAAGGAAGAAGGGGTTATATATGCTTCTTCTGTTACATGCATTTTTGTAGTATGATACAACATATACACCCTGGCATTTAATACAAATTAATAGACATCTAGAGAATTAATTTCTGTTATGAGTTTTACTAATAATGATTGCCAATTTGGCAGCCTCCTGCAGTACTTAATATCACATCTGCTTAACAGACCAGATGATAAT
The DNA here is from genome assembly GCA_013398225.1 of Steatornis caripensis. Classification (NCBI taxonomy): domain Eukaryota; kingdom Metazoa; phylum Chordata; class Aves; order Caprimulgiformes; family Steatornithidae; genus Steatornis; species Steatornis caripensis. The sequence goes on from VZSC01010172.1 coordinate 74,738, forward strand.
ACCACAAACTGTGCCTAGATTATTTGCTGAACCACGGAGCAAGTGGCTGTGAAAATATATGTATTACCAAAGAGGAATATTGCAGTACCTTTCATAGGATGTAAAATCCCCTATCTTCTAGTTCATTAGCATGCATATGAGTATGAGTCATTCCATATCTAATACCTGAATAGTTCTTTATTATGATGAAAGCATGTCTTCTGGGGAAGATAGATTTTTGGTCTATCATAGACTAACATCCAGTGTGAAGATGATTTCACACTTTTTCTAAAATACCTGTCTTTCTGAAATAATGAAAACAAGCCCAATAATTTTTCAGCAGTTCTGTGAGCGAAACATTTCTAGTAGAGCAAAACTGAACATAAAACTCTATTGCAATTCCCTAATATCACATTGCATATGGAGAACCTGACTTTTTGACATGTCCCTCACATTCAGTACAAAATGCCTAAAGGAGAACGTTGAAACTCTATACAAACCCTTTCTTATACCTCCTTTCTTGACCATTATGGACACTGTTACTGTATTTTTCACTTACAATTGTATCCTGGGGTGCTACATTCAGCATTGAATTCTAATTTGAGTTTTGAGTTGCCTCTAACACTTGAAATTCTCTTTGTATGGTTTTAAGCCATTACTTTACTTCCCACCGCTGAAAGCTTTCAAAAGCACTTCTGGGGCTAGCAGGGGGAGAATCTAGTTAAATCCCTTTAGGGAATTATTTAAATGCAGGAGGTTGAGATGCTTGCTTTAAACTTTAAGAAAAGATGGTCATGAGTTTCAACAGCACAGATTGTCTAATAAACCTTCAATTTTGTGTCTTCTCTTGACTCTCTGACCATTGACACATGAGCTGCTCTTCAAAATGTTCCAAATATTGTCTGTTGTGTTTATCAGCAATGTGCTAAGTTTGTTCTTGGCTTTCAGCTGCAGATTGCATCAATCAAAGAAGCTGATTGATTTGTCGTATGAATAGGTACTTTGAGCTAAGAAAAATGAAACTTGTAGCAATTAAGTTTTATACTATGATTTAAGGAAAATATAGTATGGTTTAAGGAAAACTGTGTTCTTAATGTAAGCAAAATCTCAAATCTTAGTTACTTTTGTGAACCTTTAGAGGTTTTCTAACCATTCCTTTTTCTTAGTTCTAGATCTTCCTTACATTAGAGATGATCAAAATATGAGGCATGGCTTACTCTTTCTTCTACATGTCACTCCCACTTATTTATTTTATTTTTAAATTTCTGTATTTTTTTAAACCCCTCTCACTAGCCTTTTGAAAATATGTTTCTTTTATGTTTTAAGGCAAAGGAAATACTTAATGTGTATGTTGTTTTTTGTGTATGTAGGGCAAGTTCTTGCCAGTCCTTCATTAACTTCAGCACAAACTGGAACACAGGAAGTTCCACCCGAACATGAGGAAGAACTTTACTGTGAGGGTGACAGAGCACTGGAACAGGCTGCCCAGGGAGGTTGTGGAGTCTCCTTCTCTGGAGATACTCAAAACCCACCTGCACACATTCCCATGCAACCTGGTCTAGGTGAACCTGCTTTAGTAGGGGAGTTGGACTAGATGATCTCTAGAGGTCCCTTCCAACCCCTACCATTCCGTGATTCTGTAACTTTTTGCCTCCCTTTGAATTTCTGGTAAAAATCGGGCTCCAGCATCACTGTTAATTTATGCTCTGCTTCTTAACAAATCTGAAATTTAATCATACTTTATATCCTTTCTACCCTCAAAAGAGAACAAATGTGCATGATTGTTTCCATGTTTTTAATAATTGTTTTCTATTTCTTTTATTCCTAGAGTGTTTTCCTCCTGTGCTACTTTGCGATCCTTCCTTAGAGGATCTCATCTTTCTTTTTACTTGGTTGGGTCTAAATGACTGACACCCATTTGCAGTCTTGTTCAATATTATTTATTCAGTGTCCTGTTGCTTAGCTCACAGACTTGTATTGCAAAACTTGAGGCAAAGGCTAGGTAAAACTTGGGTAGTGTCTGGCAGGAGGAGTTAATAATATAAATATTTTTTCAGAAATATTTCCTATTCTTTCTATCTCCAGTATATATTGGTAAAAAATAATATAACTGTAGAAATTATTTGATCGTGCTCACTCGTGCCATCATTTGTATCTTATGTTCTTCATCTGCTCTTATGTTTTAACACTTTTAAACCTGTTGCTGGTCAGCTGGGAACTGATTTTGCTTGTGGTTAGTAGGAGTGTTTTCCTTACAAATACTTATCATATAGACTTGCTACCTTGTGAGCACATACATTACCTTACAATAATCAAACAAGAATGAGAAACTTGTGGATCAGAGTCTGGTTGTCACAAAAACTGGCCAAATGTGAATGAAACGCTAAGTAATAGAATTGTGACATTTGAAATCTTAAGTCGTAGTGACTGAGATATGGTTGCATAATACATGTGTATTTAATCCATTTTATGTTTCTGATTTCTCTGATCTTATACAAGAAAACACGAGAGGAATTTCAACAGAACAAAAATATAATTGATGGAGATGGTGAGCTATATGGACACAAGTGATTAGGACAAGTAAATCCTTATTAGAAGTGGTGTAGCTGTAATAAAGTAAATTAAGAATGTAATTTAAAAAAAGATAAACTGACAAGTAATTTCTGCGTTTAGTAGGAAATGCAGTCAAGCATAAACTCTTCTCTTTCCCATGCAGAATGAAAATGCTTATTCTGACAACTGACAGCCTCTAAATGTCTATTGCTTGATTTTTTTCATCCTATGGACTTTCATATTCCCTTGGTGAGTTATCAAAAAGGTGTAGTGACTTTTACAACATGACAATTATATACTTTTACGTATTTTTGCTAAAGAAAATACAGAAATAACTATTCTATGTTTCATCAAGGTGCAGAAATACTTCTCTTCATATTATTGCAGTGCTTTCAGTGTAGAGCATATGTGTAAGACAAGGTATTGTCCAAAGGGAATGGCTTTAGGCATGTTGGGGAATATTCTAGTCATTTTTGGGAAAGAAAGGAAAATAAGAAAAATTGCTGAAATAAGATCGTGAACCAGCTTCAGATTGGTGTGGTATTTACTACTTCCATGGATCGTTAGCCCTTCTACAGAAAGTTAAATATGTCTACTCAAAATTGTACTGGCTGCTGACAGTCACAGGGCTGCCGTTCCAGCAACCAGTGTTATGTGATTGCTGTGGCTGTATCCCTGCCCAGGCTCCAAGCTCTCCAGTCCAGCTGATGAGATGGTGGTTCCCCTCATAGTTATAGTAGCTGCTGTAAACTTGTCATGAACGTTTCGCCTTACAAATTAGTACATAACATGTCCCAGTCACCCAAAGTGTGAATTAACATGTTAAAATATAACATGCAGCATAACATTGATGAAAGAGTGAAGTATTTTTTGGATAGTATTTGTTGTATACAGACCACATTTTTAAAGTATTTTGATTAAATAGACAAAATATCTGAAATATGTAGAGTGGAAACTGCACATCTCCTTGGCTTTTTATGCTAGGCTATGCTGTTTCTCTGATCCATTGCCTAGAGCTATTGAAGTAATAATGCAGTGGCAGAATGCTTCAAAGGCACAGCTTGCTACTCAGCTGAAGTTATGGGAAATAGTAAATATGATTAAATGGCTACTCCTGCTGCTGTTCATTTGACAGCTTGGAGGCTCTCTTCTTTCAAGATGAGTAAAAGATTGTCTAGAGTGTATAACACCAAGTTTCTAGAGCTGCCTTTTACGTCTTTCTCAGTCATCAAATATAGAGATGAAGAATAATGGCAGTGGTTTCATTAGTTGCTCACTGGAGGCCTCTTGTCTTGTGATTAAGTTTCGTTGACAAGAGATGTTAGTCTTCACACGTTTATAATCCTACTTTAAGCCTTGTCATAAGCATCACTTATGTCAGTTGAGGCAAAGAAAGAAATATATAAAAAGAAGATTTAAATAACCAGTGATTTGCTATAAAAATGATAAGCCTTATTCTTAGAAGGCATGGCTGCATCACACACACAGAAAAACATTTGTGTGAGGGAGAAAAGTGCATTTTAATGACCCAGTGAAGACTTTTCATGCTCTTCGTCACAGTGGTCCTGGCCATATGGTACCTGTATTTGATATTGGTGGACTGAAAAGATCATGAACAAAATTAAAACAGAATTGGCAAATAGAAAAAAAAAATATTTGGTTTTTAACTGGTAAGCAAAATGAAGATGGGGCATTCATTCACAGAAGGTCTGGGCATCACACTTCCGTATTTTTGCTACAGGTTTAGTGATATTGGTCAGATTAATTACTCATTAAAACAAAGAAATTCTTTACTGGGCCAGTCTGTTTTACAGGTGTATCCACTTCAGACTAGTGAAATTAGTCATTTAGGTTTGGTTTTGGTGTTCTCAAAGTACAAAAAGGTACTTCTCTCTTCCTAGAATTTAATTTAAGTGGGTTTTATGCTGATAATTTCCACAAATATTGTTTTGGCACATCTTCAACTTGCATTGCAACATGCAGAGTGATAACAGCTCTGGGCACCTTTCAGGATTTAGATATTTTTTCTGTTTCCCTGAGGTTTTGTTTCAATTTTTGTATTTGTTTTTTGGGAGGTTGTTTTTGATATGTGTGCTGTTGGGTTTTGTTTGGTTTGGTGGGGATTTTGGGGTTTGCTTATTGTTTTGGTTGTGGTTTTTGTATTTTTTTTAACATTCCACTACTCCTGATGCAAGATAGTGTGTGCTGAACAGCATATAGCAATCCTGATGTCTGCTGTCATTTTCCATCAGAGCTAGGAGTACTGCTTGAATTTGACCATGTCTCCTCATTATGAACATTTCATTTGTGTGTGTAAATTGCCAAGTAAGGTTACAGATTTTAAAAGATTGGTTTATAGCTCTAAGCTTATTGCAAGGCTGACATCCACCTGAAATTAAATCCTATGTGTTGCAGGACATATAGGACACTTTAAAGAAAGATTTGATCCATGTGGTAGTATACAAACCATAAATATGGAGAAGTATTTTATACGTGACGTTAGTATAAACAAGAAAGAGAATAGTGGATTGAAATCCATCCACACCATCCACAGTTCGTAGACTGTGCCTGTTCTTCACAGTCTAAACAAGTTGTTAACTTAATAATTTACCTAGCCATAACATTTCTTCCTCTTTTTCTGGGATGTTCTAGTGTCAATAGTTAAGATATGCTCACTGTTTATTTCACTTATTTTTTCATAATGATATTCAGCCTTTTTAATGGTAAAAAATAATTGGGAAACACAATCCTAGTCCCCACACCCCCACTCCCAAACTAAGTTGGCCTTTAGGGGAGGCATTTTAAATATCCGTTATAATTTTACAAATATTCAAATTCATCAATATAATTTAATTCCTACTTTTTACTCAGCCACATGGAACTTGATCTTATGATATCATACATCCTTGTGCAACCTGAACAGTCTTCATATCAATCCTAATCCATGAGTGGGGTTGGTAAAGAGCATGCTTTTGAAACATTCCAACTTGTTTATTTGATCAACTCAACAGTTAAAGTCAACAAAAGTTTGATTTGAAGCATACTAACATTTTTTATCAGAATGTCATTGCTGTCATTGTACAACATTTACTGCAGAGGCAACATCAAAAGATAAGTTGATCTTAGAAGGAAACAGTAATATCTATATTGATATGAAAACTGGTGTCTTTATTGGAAAAAATATGCAATTCTTTATTTTGCAATAAAACACTTCAATATTTTCTTTCTTACATTTAGCAACAGCAGATTGATATTTTAACATAGCTATTTTTGAACAGTTTTCTGTATGACTTGAAGGCACACTCGGATTTTTTTTCCTGGTTTTAAAGAATGACAGCAAAAGCACCTTTATCTGACATTTAGGATGATTAAATTTTGAAAAATCACTTGGCATATTCAGCATGACTCCACAGGGTACTCTTGCTTTATAAGGCAATGGATCATGTTAGCTTAACTTATATTTAAGATTTGTTGGCCTGATATTATTGTGTTAGGCAGTATTGCTGAAATGGAAACATAAAATTTTGCTGCCAAGAGATCAAGTCTATGCCTGCCCTACACTATAAATTAGTTCCATAAAGTTTTAAAATGCAATATTTGTGCTAGCCCAACTAGTGTTCTAAGCCAGCAAATGGTGCTTAAATATATAAAATTAAACTCCAAGTAAAAATGTGTGCATTTCTTTTTTTGTCATCTTATAGGCTATACAAAATACATTGCTATTCTAAAAAGAAAATTAACTTCAATTTAATATGTTTACAAATATGAATACCCTTTTTTGTTTTTAATCCATGACACTGATGTAGAAACAGATTTGGGAGTATCAAAAATTTTTCATCTGGGTTTCTGAATGGTAATATGTTTTTTATGTCTTTATGAGTTAAATTCAAAGAAACACTGCAGGCTGGGGGGAAAAAGCGTATTCTATACTTTCTGCAAGTCATGGATCTGAATTTTCTGTTGAGAAATTATCACGTTCATCAGCTGAAAAAATTGTATTAATCTTTCTACTTTCTCATGCTTAATCATTTGAGCAATGCTATCTGATGCTGTTGGGCTAGGATTGTGGTGGGGATGCTCTGCCAGCACCCTGGTACAGCCTTCTTTCTGACATTGCCCTTCACCTTGTAAGGAGGTGAGACATAAAGCCAGCATGATGGTTCCTACAGATCCCCTTTGCATGCCTGCTTGAGGCAGCTGTAAATGCCATTTCAACTTCCCTAGTTTTCTTTTTCCCACAATGGGAATCTGTTGTGCTACTTGATTGAGCAAAAATAGCTGCTGTTAGCTGTGCAGCCTCTGAGGGTCATGGAAAAATACTTTTTTCATCAAAAGAGAGAAGCAAGTTTTGCCCAAAGCTGGGAAATGGATACTTCCCTTTGTCCTGAGAAACAGACTTGCTGAGTTAAGAGAATGCTAGGTTTGCAGCTTTTCAAATCACAAAGATGTGCCCTTTACAATAGATTTGTGGAAGAGGGAGCCTAGCAAGTCGTTTGATTGCAGTAGTGTAGCAAAAAGGACAAGGAGAGCAGGAGTTAAAGTGAAGCAGATGGTCTTGGCGTCTTCAGGTTAGGAAAATTCTTTCAGCAGTCTGTCCATTTTCTTTTGTCTTTTTCCTCCATGCCTGTACAAATTTAATAGTTTTGAGACAATTGACTGTCATATATATAGACTATATTAATAGTATCATATTAAGAATTTTGTGGCTTAAGTGAAACATTAATCAGAAGAACAGCTCCAACCTTGATGTGCCAGTCTGGGAGTTGAGGGGACAGAACTCTCACTGCTTACTGCAGAACGCACAGGAACCGAAGGAGGGCAAGGAACGGGTTCCCCTACCAATTACATTGGCTGTCTTGGAAGGTTTACTCAAATTTTGGTAGCTCAAGGACTGAACAAATTTACTGAAGCCTTGCAGACTCTCAGACAAGGTCCAGCAACGAATCTGGTTGGCCTGTATTGCCAATGTTTCTGTTTTAGCAGTGGAGCTGGGTGGAGAGGGTTGCAGAAAGCGTTGGGGAGAACATGGTAACTGAAGTCTCAGTTCCCTCTCCTCTGCACTGTATCACAATGCTCTCCTCCCACCATGTGTCTGGTTCAAAATAGCAAAATATCTGTCATCCCTGAGGAACATATCTTCATCGTGATTTTCAAACACTGAAGGAATTAAAGCAGCACCATGCCTGAAAAACTGATAAAAAGCTCTCAGGTGCCTGTAAATTCTCCCAACAAAGGTGCTGACACAGACTTGAATGAGTGGATTTTCTTCTGCCCGACAACAGTAATCATGATGGTTCACATCTGCAGATACAGCAGAAAACATTTTACTGTTTAATCAAATATTGTGAATTAGTTGAGCTAATAGATTGGTTATAAGGCTTTCCAAGTGCCTGTTGCTTGTCACGTTTGACCAGGAAAGACGGACATGGGGGAATGCTTTTCAGTGTCTGATGTGCGTTGGTTAGAGACCGTGGTTGTACAGACTCTCAGACTGTGCAGTGGAAATGAGCTGCAGCTTGGGCAGTGACCTCTCAGCACTCTTCCAAGTGCTTTCTGCACAGCACAGTGCCTGGGCTGATAAATTAGCCAGAAGTTTACAGTGCGCCAATAAATTAATGTCTGCTTTGTGTTATGGTTATTTACAAATCGGTTTGGGAATTGGAGTCTTTCAGTTGCAGAGTTCCCAGCAGTTAGTTCCACTGCTGGTTTCTTCACTGTTTTGCTCCCTTTGTGAGTTTGTTCTGGGAAAGATGGAAAACCTGAAGCTGAAGCTAAAATATCAGATTTCAGAAAGGGTGCGGCTTGGTGCAGGGCTTGAGTAAAAGATGAAGCCTGGAGAGTCATGCAAATATTTCAAAGAAGCTTAGCATTAATCCAAGTGATAAATTGTTGAAGAAATGTATTTATCTGTTTGATTGCTTATAACATCTCTTATTATTAGTTAATTAAATATCCTAAAGGATCAAGACACTTTATGAAAGCTTGTTGACTGAAATAATTACAAATAAATTACAGTTTCACAAATGGACAGCTAGTAACCAAAATTGTAATCCTCTTCTCCCAGCCACTCAATTAGTGCCTGTACAAACTGGCACACATGAATTCTGTGGATGTTGCTGGTTCTGAGAGTTTGTTTTTTAGTTTCCTTTGTCTTTTGGTTTCAAAGTCTTTATGAAAACTAGATCATATTTTAAAGCTTATCTTACTGAAGGAAAGATAGCCAATGTAATCACATGCCACTGGATGCCATGAACCTGAGGTGAATACTGAGTATTACAAAGTTCTTGTGATAAAATCAAGAAAGACGGCCACAAACTCAGTCGGCGAGGCACACTGTGGTGACAGCATGAAGTTCGGCGGCTCAGCAGTAGATTTAGATAGTAGGTGGGTCCCCGGAGCCAGGAAAACCCATTGAAGAGCAGAGAGGCCCCTCAGGCACCGGCAGCTCTCGTGATCGAGGCTGAGTGGCACTGATGAGGCTTGGGCATTGCCAGGAGCAACTGCGGGAGATTTAAACGGCCCTAGGGAGCGCTAGCAATCAGGAGCACGTGAACAGGCCGTGGCATGGCAGTTTTCATGGGAGTTCACACAGGGAGGATGCACAGGGAGGGCTCTGCAGTCTGCTTCCAGGTCTGCAGCTCAGGGATGTGCTCCTACTCTCTTACAAAATGGTGGGCATTCGCCTCAGAGCCAAAGCCAGTGCTTCTGCAGAGAAAGCCTCTGTGACAGCTGATGCCTCCACCCAGACTGAGCTGGCAATGAAGGAGGCTTCAGTACAGGTGGCATGTTGCAGGGAGTGCCCAGACCCATTTCCCAACAAAAAGGTAAGTACCTGCACTCGGTGCGTGCATGTTGATGACCTGCTATGCCAGGTGGCCGAGCTGCAGGAGGCAGCCACGAGGCTGCGCAGCATTAGTGGATCCGAGCAGGAGATAGATCAGTGGTTCCAGAACCACGTTGGTGAAGAGGACACTGCTGAGAACCAAGCACCTTGGACCCTGGTGACCCGCAAAAGCAGGACTCCACCTCAGTCTCCGCTGGCCAGCATCACAACCCAAAGTAGATTTGACGCTTTAATCACTATAGATGCTCACAACGCTCATGAACAAGAGCTGCAAGAAGAGCCTGTACCTTCACAACGTGGACGCCATAAAAAGAAATGATGAGTGCTCATAGTGGGGGTCTCCTGTTAAAAGGCACTGAGGCACACATCTGCCAACCTGACAGAGAGTTGAGAGAGGTATGTTCCCTTCTGGGAGCTAAGATAAGAGACATAGCTGAGAGGGTGCCACGACTTGCTAAGAGCATGGATTATTCTGGATATTCATGGATATTCTACTCTTTCATGTGGGTACAAATGACACCGAACACCGGAACCTGGCCAAGATTAAGCAAGACTACAAAGCCGTTGGGGTTCAAGTGAAAAACATTGGTGCCCAGGTCATCATCTTCTCGATTTTACCAGTTAGGGGTAAGGGTGAAGCCAGGAACAGACAGATAATGAATATCAACTCCTAGCCATGCGGCTGGTGTCATCATGAGGGTTTTGGTTTTTATGATAACGGGACATTCTTCAATGACTTTTGTCTGTTAGGGAGGGATGGGTTGCACCTGCCTAGAAGGGTGTCCTGGGTTCGGCTAGGATAGAATTAATTTTCACAATAAACCTGGGAGGGGGATAGCTGACCCAAAATAGGCAAACAGGTATTCAATACCATTGATGTCATGCCAAGTATATGAACTGGGCAAGGCGTGGGAAGTGCGGCTGGGAAGGGCGCGGGGCGGCTCCAGTTGCAGGTGGTGAGTGATTGTACTGCGCATCGCTCATTTGTATTCTCTCTTGTTAGTTGTTATTGTTATCATTCTCTTCTCTCTGTCTCTCTCTGTGCTGTTGCATTAAACTGTCCTTATCTCAACCCGCGAGGTCTGCCCCTTCTCCTCTGATTCTCCTCTCTATCCTGGTGGGGGGTGGGGCGCAGTGAGTGAGCAGCTGCATGGTTCTTTGTTGCCAGCTGGGCTCCAATCACGACACTCCTTTTTGGGAATTTTGGTGCACGATGTTGGGCAGAAAGGGTTGAGATAACGGCAGATCTGATCAGAGTGTGTTAAACCAAAAGTTGTGATACTCATTTATTTTATTAACTAAAGAGTCATTGGTCAAAATGTTACTTTATTCGTTCATATGGTGGTGGTCTGTAAATCCCTACATGCGCCATTTATTCCTTGCAGTGCTGTTTATCGTCTCAGGGACAAAGATCAGGGCTATCATTCTGCTATACTGGCTGATGTTGTCTTACGATATGATTGCATCCCTGGCCACGAGTCTGGTCTGGTTTTGTAGCCGGTGTTGTTGTGGTGCCTGTGTTTTGGGTACCTCCTTGCAGAACTCATTAGTAGTTGCACCCAATCGATGGGAAAGGAGGGGCAAGATACTTTTGCCCATGCTTTCACCTCCTTTTCCTCCTTCAGGCTAACTACATCAGCTTTTGAGAATTTTTAATATCCTTGGGATATTCAAGCTAGCATGGTTTCATTGCTGTTTCCTGAATATGCTCTTGATCTCGATTAAGGTTACAAATCTTTTCTTTAAAGATACTGCCCAGAGATGTGCCCCAAGGCTGCAGAGTTATGGGTGGCATGGCATTTGAGAGAATATGGGCAGGTATCTAGAGAACTTCTTATCCCCAGTTGTTTGGAACTTTACTCCCAAACAGCTGGAGAACCCTGATGAGGTGGAGGAATATTTGAAAGGAAAATACTTTGGCTATTCCAAAGAGGCACAACCCATCATACTGTGCTCAGCCTTGGCCAGTATCTACCAAACACTACTTGATAATAAGCTGCACCCTCAGGGGGAAGGGAGGGCTAATAGAGCAACAGGCACTGTGGCTACCCCAGCCCCAGCAATAGGCACTGCTGCTGAAACAGAGAATCAACCTGTGCTGGTATCAGTTGCCCCTATACAAAAGAAGAAATATACAAAGAAATCTGTTTGCTTAGTGAGGGATGAAGGTGAACCAGGGCCATCATGAGAACAGGAGGAAGAGGCAGAACCAGAGATCATCACCCGGTCCCTGTTCCTGAGTGAGCTGCGGGGTATGTGAAAGGTTTTCAGCTGCCATCCAGGTGATCATATTGTTACCTGGCTGCTCTGATGCTGGGATAATGGGGCTGGTAGCTTGGAATTAGAGGGTAGGGAAGCCAAGCAGCTGGGATCCCTGTCTAGGGAAGTGAGCATTGAAAAGGCGATTGGGGAAAAAACCCCAAACCCTCAGCCTCTGGAGGCAACTCTCATCAGGCGTAAGGGAAAGGTACCCCATCAAGGAAGATGTTATATGTCAACCAGGCAAGTGGACCACAGAGAGAGGGATCCAGTACCTGAGGGAATTAGCTGTGCTGGAGGTGATTTATAATGATCTAGATAATGAGCAGTCATCCACAGACCCAGATGAAGTCCAGTGCACACAACTCATGTGGCGGAAGTTTCTATGGAGTGCACCACCATTCTGTGCCAACTCATCGGCAGTAATGTCCTGGAAAGAAGGTGAGGGACAAACNTAATCGCCACCACAACAGTGCACCAGCAGCAATATAGCACCAACTGAGACTCTGTGATGCCTATCTGTGAGCTAATTCATTGGCTGGAGAGCCAAGGAGTGATCAGCCAAACTCGCTCACCCTTCAACAGTCTGATGTGGCCAGTGTGGAAGTCCGATGGTGAGTGGAGACTAATGGTAGACTATTGTGGCCTGAATGAAGTCACACCACCACTGAGTGCTGCCGTGCCGGACATGCTAGAGTTTCAATATGAATTGAAGTCAAAGGCAGCCAAGTGGTATGCCATGACTGATATTGCCAATGCATATTTCTCGATCCCTTTGGCAGCAGAGTGCAGGCAACAGTTCGCTTTCACTTGGAGAGGCATCCAGTACACCTGGAATCGACAGCCCCGGGGGTGGAAACATAGCCTCACAATTTGCCATGGACTGATCCAGGCTACACTGGAAC
>VZSC01010172.1:97271-126366 GCA_013398225.1 Steatornis caripensis
ATGATATTAGAAATAGGAGCTGATTAATAGGAAACAAAACATGATTGATAATCCATATTTACAAGGGCTTTCAAGGGAACTATCAGAGTGATCTGAAACAAGTACATAGTGTTTAAATATCACCATGAGAGTAGATTACATTATTACGTCAACCATTTCTAAAGGTCTGAGTGACAATGAAACTGAGATGTAGGACAAAACAAAATGTCAGGTTCAAGTTCCAAAGTAACAAGGAGCAACTATGGCACCCTTGAGAAGCAGGTGGTTCAGTGTCAAATGAGTAACACATCTAATGAACAACAAACTGGAGGAAAACTATCTAGAAAGTAACAAATTCCATCACATATAGGAGGATTTTCCTATGTACTGCTGTGTGGTGTTCAATGTCCCATCAGTGCAATCTAGTGTTTGAGATTCACCTGCCTCTTACCCATGAGCACAAGTCATAGACCGCAGGAATTTTTTGGAAGGCTGTGTAGCTCTATCATGGGCGTGGATCTGTCTGTCATGTGAATGAGATGTTAGTTCCAGTGCACTGAGGTCGTGTACTGCTAATTACGCGGAGCGGAACTGTGTCTAATGTTTTATTGTGTTGCAAGGTACCTGCGAGGTGGTTGTGTGTCAGGTATACTTTTTTACCATAAGCAGTGACTGGAAGAGTCCAACCTGTTCTACTTGACCACTCATTATAGAGAATGTATTTTCCATTGACTAGGCCATCTTTAGAGGGGGATAAGAAATCTTGTAATTCAGTCATTCAAGTTGTCAGACAGCTATCTCTGAGCCAGTGACATCTGCAATGCCAATTGTCATCAGGATTGTCTGGCTGATCCTTTGAGTGAGCTTGAAATAGACGTTACATTTAAAAGTGGAAGGTGTTGTGTGATATGTTATAGTCAAATGCTAAATGAAATAATGTGCAGATTTCATTTGAAGAACGAAATAATTGCTCTGAAGTGTTTTTTTAAACAAAATATTTTTGTTTCTGCCAATAGGATTTATTTTCAGTCAAAGTATTTTAAAAGGAGATTTTTCCGTTGGATTGCTTATGGGGAAAAAAATAAGTTTTCTGACCAGTTGAGGAAAAATATTTGTGAAAGATCTGATTATATAACTCAAAGAGTGGATTTCATTGTACTTCCAAACAGTGCTAGCTAGTTTGATCTTCACTGGAGTGCACTAAATCCCTTGAGACTTACTTGTAACTTGTAAGTAGGAGAGCCAGTGTGGTGCCTAAAAGCTCAGTACTTCATAATTCGTTTTGTCTTCTCAACCAAACAGATGCAAAATCAAGATGTCAGTTTAATCAGCCATAATTACGTATGGTAATATACACTCAAAGCTCTTATTTTAATTAAATAACTTCTTTGCTATCAGCTGTCACTTAAAATGTAACCAAGTCTCCTTAAAAGAAGCACAGCCAATGTGACCAATCTAAACTGTAAACTTTCTCCAGTCAACACACAATCTCTGTAAGGCACAGACCCAATTTATGGGTCAGAAAAGGTGTGGTGTCTCAGGGATATGGAGGATAAGTAACATTTTTAAAGAATATATAGAGAGGTTGTGCTTGAAATTGCATGCTTAGTAATTGTCATATACTATCTATCATACCACTTTCACCTAAGTCTCTTTGAGACATGGCTATCGCTGCTGTGTTTTGTCAAAAGAATTTCCCTTGATGCCTCTTTGTTACCAGAACTCTGAAACAAGACCGTTCTTGCATTTCATGACTACTGCTAAAAACCAAACCAACCAAGCAAAAACCCCGAAAATCCCATTTGGGAGAGATTTGTGTTACTGGGGCATTTGTAGCAAGAACTCCTTGGCAAGTGGTTGGTGGCATATCAAAAGGTAGCATGCAAAGCTTTTCTGCCTCGTGCAACTCAGAAGAATGCGGCTGAGATATATAGAGGAGCAGAAGATGACATATGAAAAGAGCTGTGGCATTTAAGAAGTATGAAACTCAAGCTTGTCTTATAATTGTGGTTTAGCTGGTTGTCAGAATAGTGCCTGTGTGCACACCCAGTTCCCTGGTCATTAACTCCCTGAGCAGTGCAGGAACTTCCCAGCTGTGCACAGGAGGAGGTAGTGGGTTGACTTGAGACAAGGCAAGTGACTGAGCCTAGCCACCTTCACAACTAGGTGTTTGACTAATTGTTGCAAGCAGTCTCCAGGTGGGACTTCCGGACTGTCCTGAAGATTCCCACAGGCAGCTTCTGCAGTGTCTAGACCAATGCCTATGTTTCACTGTGTTGATTAACATTGTGGGTGGCGAATCTTGTGCCTTGCAGAGACTGTCGTAGGAAGTTCCTGCTGCAAAATAGGTCAAGCTGTACAGACTACTTGAATCAGTAGAAACTGTTACTATAGATGCAGAAGTGGTCTAGGGCAGTTTTTTGTGTGTAGTTAAGACAGGAGAGGTTTTGTGTGTAGATCAGGGTGATCAATCGTGCTGTATTGCACATGTGCTGGAGTGGTCCCAAGGACCATCAGCTACCTGCAGAGCTAAGAAGAACAGCAGTTTAGGGCATATCACCCCATTTAGCCTTTGCAAGGACTTCTGCAATGGAGTCTTCCATCACCATCCAGGCACAGCAGCTGACTGTATTGTTCAAGTGATCTGAAACTACCCCTGAGTGTCAATGCAACAAACACTACGTGCTCTGTGGACTGAATTAGTAAACCCTCTTTTGGTAGTTACCCCACACATGGAAAGGAAGAGACTGGGAGAGTGAATATGATGAGAGAGCAGCAGAGAATGTAGCAGGATGGTACTTTGCCCAGTTCTTCTCTGAAAGTGCTTCTGAGTCCAATATGACTTTCCTCAGTGAGGACTACTCTGACAAAGTCAGATGGTGCAAGTGATGAGGTATGAAGTCCTGAGATATGGGTACTGGAGCTGACTTGGTGCTCTGTCCCTTTTCTTCAACAATAACATTCAAGGTGTAGATTTCTAGATAATGCTTAAACTGGGCTGATTTAAGCATTAACGTTTTTCAAAATACAATAACTGTCCTGATACTATTGCATAATTTCCAATATACATCATTATCAAAGTACCATTCTGATGGTAGCATTGCAGTTTGCTGTTAACTCTGACGATAATCTTTTTCATGTGTTTAGTGGAAAGTTATCTCTTACTTTGAACATTGCTTAACATTTTCTGTGCTGTGAATGTCATTTGCTAAGTTCGAGTATGTTTCAACAGCGATTAAGTGGAAACCCCTTCGTTTATCAAGAATATTCAACTCAATAAAGCAAATTTGATTGAGTAAATCAAAGAAAAATACCTAGATTTCACATTTAATCTGGAAGCTCAGATGCTTCATAGCATACTTGTCTCACCATAAGTTGCAAGAAGATTCTCTAAATTGACATACACATGAAAATGACTCAACTGCATATTTCATTTTACTCGTGCCCTGTGTAGCTCCTCTGGAATTGCAGTGTCATTGGAAGTATGCTGGCTGTATTTTGTTAGTTCCCTTGTTTTAGCTCTTCACAGCAAAATCTGTGTTTGATGTGATGTTTACTGTGCTAACAAAACTTTATCTAGTAAAACCTCAAAATACTTTAAAAGTGTGGTGGCTTTATCCTTTGCAATTGTGAGCAACTGTTGTAATGCCACAGAGTGCCTTAGTCACTGTATATGTGTGAACAGTCTGTTTGCATTCATGACATTGCTCATGCATGTGATGTTCCTCCACTCAGTAGAATCAGAATTTGTGTCCTCACATAGTAGACATGTCCTTTGGAATTAGTGTGGGAGTCATGTCCGAATAAAACATTTAGGATAGTATGCACTCAGAGTAATCACTCTGGAAACATCACTTCGCATTTGAGGTTTGCTTCTGGAGTTCAAATACCAACATGGCTGTAAAGTATTGCTATCCATCCTACTGGCAAAATGCTCTATGATCTCATTTTTCCTGGACTCATGTCTGCTCAAACCACATCACCTATAAGAAGCAATTTAAATGGCTTTGAATGGACCAAGAAATACTATACCACCAAATGGTTATGGAAGCGTGATCCCCCTCGGAGATGCGGTTCTCTTCAGTTGTTTACTTCACATCTGAATCAGGTAGTCTGTCCAATTCTTGGGGTTTGTACAATGCTCTTTGACCATATATTTAAGATAACAGTGGCAAATTTTGTGGAATGACTCCTCTCTGGTTTTTATTTCACAAAACCCTTTTGATTTCATTTCTCTCTCCCCTGCCATAGTAGCATGTTTTTATGACGCAAGGTATGAGATTAAATTCTCACATCTTCAACTATGTGCTGGTGTTTATCTTGAGAAATGTTATCAGAGAGGTCAGGTAGCATATGATCTGAAATTTAATTTTTGTGGCTGAGTTGAGTTTTGAGGATAGGCTAAATGAATGGGCATAACTATGGTTTCCAGCATAAATTTGTCTTACTGGGCCAAGCACACTTTACATGCTTTACAGCATCATATAAAATGAGATTAACAAAGCATATCACTAAGACTAGTACTTAGTCTTAAGTATTGTTGCTAACTTGCTATTTCCTTCATAGTATTTGGAAAACAACAAGCTTCTTGGCCAAGTATGGTATTACCTCAGTGCAAGTTTTGCTGCTTGCTAGAGTACAATAATAGTATCTGCAGATTTAAAAAACAAGATTCTGAAGTTTTTGTACAGTATCCAATTCATAGTATTCCTAGGAACGTTTTTTTTATAAAAAAACCTTTGTCATAGAAATAGCTAGTGTCAGGAAAAATCAATGACCTAAGAGAAAATTGGAATCCGTAGTTTTATTTGCTTTCCATTGTAAACATCCTTTATCAGTGACTTGAAATTAATAATAATTTCATTATCTCCCATGTATTAGTGTAACTTTCATTTTCATGCTGGCAGTACATGGCACCATATAATAACAAATATAATATAAATATAATCTTTTTTGCTTTGTATTTATTTCAGAACTTTATAGAACGGAGTTATATGGTTAGAGCTATAACATTTTCAAGAAAACTGTCTGCAGGTGATTAATTTTCCAGCTAGAGCAATCTCTTATTACCAGTAGAGCTCACGTAATGTGAGCAGCTTTTGTAATAGATTAGTTGACCAGTTGAGTTAATTGTGTGATTTTACATGTTCAGAGTATCACAAATCAGATTAAGAAGTGAAAGTATTAAATATTGTATCTGCAAAACCATTACAAGGTTTATTAATATCATAAATAGAAATTCAAAAGATGTTACAGGTTCAGAAGTTAAACTTTTAGTTTTGGTTTAGCCTCTTGGAAAACAATGGCTTTTGAAAAACATTGGGAAAAAGTATTGGGCTGTAAGGTTTTCAAAAGCTGTTCACGTTTGCAATTGAGCAATATTCTGAACTTCAGAAACCTCTAAATGCTGCTCAAAAATGTCTTGAAATTATAAACTCTTGTAATGTGTTTATGAAGACAACTTATCTGCATTGATTTGTGGAATACTCAGCATCAGAAAATCCTTTGTCATTTTGTTTAGTCTGCATAATAATGACTTTTGTTTGCCTGCTATGAGCTTTAAAGTAATTATGCAAGGATAAACCTTTATTGGTAATCTATATCTTTTGCAGAGTTGTGTTGATTTTAACTGAACAACAATGACAAAAAGGATATGAGCTTCACTGAACCAAACATTTGCAATTAAATCAGAGGATTGGGGAAAGGATTAACACTAATGAGGTGAATAGTATGGATTACAGGCTCTACATTTGGTCCAATTAACTTCAGAATCTTTGTATTTAGATAAAACAATGCTTGGGGTAGATAATGGCTAATAGTTGTCAATCATGTATGAAATATAGTTTTGATAGAATAGACTAGCAGAATGCTCATTTAAGTTGTTAAGTAAATTGGGATTTCACTGTCTGTCCTATTAGGCACACTGGACCCTAGACCTATTAGCAGCCTATATACTGCTATACTGAAAGGTGTGTTATTTGCTCTTCTTCTGGAGGGTGGCTGCAGTACAGTTATGCAAATTGTGAATTAGAAGATCTCTGCAAGAGCTCTGTCCAGATGCCACATGGTTCAGTTTTTAACTCTGCCAATACAAGGCGTACAAGAAACCCTGAGATTTTTCTTTGAGCCTTTATTTGTTGGACACTAACTTGCTGTATGAAAAGACTGAGTTCTAATTTATTTCTAACATTAACAGCTAAATGAGAAAATTATTTGTGACAAACTCTCATCTCCTTGATAAGGTTACTCCTTAGAGATGCTGATTCCCTCTTGTACCTTCATTCTCTGCAAAAAAAAAATGCCCCAAGATACCTCCGATTTTACTGCATTTGCTTGAGTGAAGAGCAAGTTTATGCAAGTGTGTGTGGTTGTTTGGATGGTTGGGACTTATATTCAGTTGTTTAAAATCCTGTGTGGGATTTTCTGTGGTTGTGTTGTTTCTTTTGTTTTTCCTAATGGGGGTAAATTCTTGCAAGTTTCCATGTTCTTTTACCCAGTGATAACTCTTAATTATTTTTTGTTGTCAATTAGAATGGAAAAGCAATTAAGAATGAAATAGACTGAAATTTATATTACTTTATGGGGTTTGGATTGTGGATTGTACTCTTTTAGGGAAGGGTATGTGTTAAAATTTCATGCATAAGTTTGATTACGTTTATAGAAATTTACTTTCTTACATTGCAAATGTTTGCCTGAAGGAAGCTGGATTTGTTTTCAGCTACACACAGACTATAATCATGAAAATATAATGAAGAGTTAATGAATGTGCAACACATATTAAAGAGATCAAAGAATAGTGTGGTGAAATGAATTTTTTGGGTAATTTTTTTTCTGTTTTCTTGACTGATTACTTGTGAAGGTAGTTAACACACAAAGGACGAACCATTGTATAATTAATTTATAACTGTAATACTGCATATACCCTAAACAAAACTGTAAAATTAGAATATTAATATATACACTGGTGATTATGTCAAATTCTGTTTTGCCTAAACCATGTAATTATTTAATGCAGTATTTAGCTGTGACTAACACTGTGAAAGGAAAACAGAGTATCTGAGTTCTTTAATGTGTTTATAAATACATGCCTGTGATTTTTTAAAATTGTATTAACTTGAGATGATTTTAGGAAGCCTATTTAAGTCTTGGTAAATTCCTTATTAGTTATTTTGTCTTTCCAGTGATACCATGTGAGTTTTGTTTTGTTTGTTTTTTAAAAAGAAGCAAAAAGGAAAAAGTGTTGGAATCTTACACTTTTCAGGTTTCCATGCCCAGTTTTCAATTACTACGATTTAAATTCCCCTGTAAATTATTGTTAGTTATTTCTATAAAGATGAATCAAAGTGAAAACAAGAAGACAATCCACGAATTTTGTGCTGAGTGCAGCTCTGGATAGAAAGCAAGGTGGGATTAGGGAGGAGTGTGTGTCATGCTTGAGTTAAGAGGGAGCTTCAATTCTTGCAGACAAAAGCAAATAATGTATAATTGTAAGAAGTTTAAACTAATGCATTAAGAGTAAATTTTTCAAAATTGTCTAAGTAAACTGACATCCTGGGTTCCACATTCAAAGAGATGTGGATCAATATCCAGTTTTTGTGAGGGCAAACCTGGAAAGTATAGGGAAAGAAGGCCCAGGCTACTGAAAGTAGCTTTGAAAGAGCAGCACACTTAAATGAAAACAGAATGGGGATCGAAAGAAGGAAAATAAGTACAGCTTACAGTTAGTTTTTTGTTTGTTTGGGTTTTGTTTGGTTTTTAGGAACTGTAAAACATTTTACCATAACCTTCAACATGACAAGAACCATGTATGTGCCACAGAAGAGCAGCAACATTTCAGTCTTTTCTTTGAATGTTAGTGCAGAGAGAGGTGTAGTTTTAATTACTGGCAAATTTCAAATGCAGGTGTGGTGGCAAACAAAAAAGCAACTGTCAGGAACATTATAGATATGGTTTCTTCCTCAATGTAATGGGACAGACAGGGCTTCTCAAGGTCCCCCATTTCCTGCCTTCTGTGAGTTGTGTGGTCATCAACATGCACAGTGGATTTTCAAGGGAACGTGCTCACCTGTGCCTGTCTGCCACACAGCTACATGCACTAACATCCCCGCAACTGTGCTTGCAGACATCCTCAGCAAGCAATGAATAATAAGGATTGGAATTGTGAGCTAAGGCCAAAAGCCAAGAAATAAAACATGTAAGGAAGCATGGTGATGCACTTTGAGGAAGACCTTCAAGATCTTACAGATTTGTCTCTTCGTATTGTTTACTCAAGCTTCCTTGTAAGACCTGGAGAGGTTAGTTTTCCTTAACTCTAAAACACATGTGAAAAGTCCTCTGTGCCTGGGTAGGACTTCTGACTAGAATAGATGTGGCAACTGAAATTGTAGCCTTCTGTATAACTCAGCTGTTCTGGGATACGATCACTACTTCCTTGCAAAAGCTGAAAACCGGTGTAATTTTCCAGCACAAGCAGAGCGTCATGTTAAGAGCAGAAAGTATGGGGGGAAAAGTTCCCCACCCATGTGCGTTTGACTAGCCTGTTAAGATCCCAGGAAAGACGAGACCCTTGTGCCTGATCAGCCTGTCTGAAACCAACTAGCAGCACACTGTGTCAGAGAGTGATTCGAATGTCCTCTTTGGGATACTCCGTTACAGACTCATCTGTCAAACCAATTACTCAAGTTTCCAGAAACTTACACAAGACAAAACTCAGCTGAGAATTTTTATTATACAAATCCGTGACAGTTTATGGTTCGTGGATTGCTGGTGATAGTAGACTAACTGCAAAAACAGGCATGAAAACAGTAGACATACAAGCTCTAGTCACTTAATAAAAGAAAAGCTAGCTGAAGTTAATAACTGAGTGCACTTAAAGTATATTTCTTACCCAATAGGCGTCCCTATGGGGGAGAAGAAAAGTTCAGCCCATCGACCAGTCCCAGTAGTTACGATGGAGTCTTCTCCAAAATTGTTTTGCCCCCTACTTCGTTTTATATTATTTTAATTTGTTAGGTGGAACTTGAGTGACTCTAGCCATACATACTTTTGTTACTGATTGGTGAAGAATTCTCTCGCTTCGATTTGAAGGTATAGCTCCCCTGAAATTCACTATGCATGCTCAGTGAGGGGTGGTCATACCTGAGCGGGGGCAGCTTTGGGATGGAGGTGTGTTTTTTAGTATTATAACAAGATTATAATGAGCAAAGTTCATCTGAAGAAAGCGATTTCGCCATGATTGTTGGCTCGATAACCAACACCTTCTCTTGTCTTCCTCGGTTATCAGTTCCACAGTACCATCAGGTTCTCGTCCTGCAAAGATCAGAACAGAGCCTGGCCGCTCCACCCTCTGTTCTGTTCCTCTTAGCATGTGCTAAGGGTGCAGGTTGTTTTGCCTGGGGAACTCTCGCTGAAGAAGGTTCCATACGTGCCAACCGCATTTCATCTTGGAGGTAGCAGCTCTATTTCGTCCTAAACTTTATACTCTAGAAGTTTTCCCTAGTTTTGCCTAATTCCTCCCCCCCACCCCAGTCATTATGCCACACAGAGCTAATTTAAACAATCACTTCAATAACTCTCAAGGCATTCACAGTGGCTTAACAAGAAAAAGTTAGAATGGTCACAACTTATGAAGTAGTTTAAAGTTTTCTTCTTAAGCATACACAAATGTTAGGTAAACTGCAATAGTACCAGACTGGTATATTTTAGCGATGCTTATAAGAATTGTCTTGAAACACATGCCAAAACCACGGAATAGCTGTGATATGGTTAAACAAATCTGAACCTATACTCGTGTAATTAAGCAAAACAAAAGCTTTGCTTGGGCAGGATGTTTTGAACTGCTCCATCTCTACAGACTATACTTTAGTGACCACTTTGCTCGCAAGTCCTATAACAAAGTCTCAACTTTTAAACTTTCAAGCATTGGTTTTACCAAGGGGTTTCTGTTGTGTTCTTCAGAATGCAATTAACCTTATCCAGGTACCTTGAAAGAGGACTCCCAGACTGCTAAGCAAAGTTTGAACTAATTGTAAGATCTGTCTAATTAGATAGCATCATTTCTATTTTGACTTCTATTTTCAAATATTTGCAATGTAAATGTTCTAAATTGCTCTCTATACATCAGATCATAAATATGCAGATTCCCATTTGGCACCCGTTGCTAGTTTTTACTCTACAAAATTATTGTAAAGTGCTGAAGCATTTTCCTCATCCCAGTGGAAGACAAAACAGAAAATAGCACAACTTTTTTTCAAAAAGGTGTGAAGGAAAAGACTCTGAGGATTTTAAACAAGATCTAATTAATTCTAGTGCCTGTAATGTTGCAAAATGCACTGGATAAGACTTCCTTTAGCAAATTAGGTTTTATTTTTGATGTGTAAATATGATGATGTATGCAAATTATCTCTCCAATAGTAATTAATTACTCTGGGATGTTCTTAAATTTTAAGTATTAAATTATGAAATAGCTCAGAGAATAAGGGAAAACTTGTCACATTTTTACCTATAGCTCTGATCTTGTGAGCTTCACTAAAACTCTTGTTCAAGGGCCACAATGATCATGAGATGTGAATACCAATGCAAATTACACGCTTGCTTTGTCTAAAGTAGAGATTTCTCTTGTCAGTTCCTTGAGAGCTGGATACTCTACGCCTTCCCATCATGGAGAAGGATAAGAGAGCATTCTCCAGATGTGGCTTATTATGATGATGAGTTGAACAAAGTAATCAATCAGACGACCATTTAAAGATCAAGAGCTTTGCAGTGAAGAGAGAGGGAGTCCAGCAAAGTTCATACTGGAAAGAGTTGCGAACTTTTTTTTTTTTTTTTTTAAATCAAGTTCCCATTTACTGCTGACCTCTCTGCTGTATGTCTCTGCTTCCTGGTCTTTTCATGATTAAGCAGCATATCCGTTTGTTCAGGATTTTGAGGAGCATCAAGCTGCTGTTGCAACTGAATATATGGAATAACTTATATAGATAGATATTTGCACGTATAAAAATATATATGCCACATATACGCAATCAATATCAGGAAATGGGAGATAGTTGTTGATGAGAATGTTCAGAAAACTGACAAATGAGCCGGTTTTGAATTTATTAATTAATGGCAGATCTTGCTAGTAGTCAATTCTTCATATTAATCATCATGATGATGTACACAAAACCTTTAACAATTATTTTCTAAGAAGTTAGCTGTGATTATATTGTACAATCGAGCTAACTGTAGGGAGATCCTGTATAGCTAGTGCTGATGGCTTATGTTTGGTGGTTCATAGCTGCTGAGGTTAAGGTGATGGGCTTGAGAACTGTTTGAGAGAAGGCAGCACTGAAGTGGTCTTGTCTTCTTTCTTCTTGGATATTCTATTCTAATGTCTTCTGCTTTTATGCTGTTGTCCCCCTCTGAAAGTAGATGGGAGTCTCCTCTGCTTTGTTTAGATCCTGCATGTCCTGTTTTGTTTCCTCCTGTTAGTCATCTCTCGTGTCCAGATGGATATGCTGCCTATATGCAGACCATTGTACTTATCTTGTCCTTTGTGTGGCAAGTTTTGTTACTCAGATGCTTCCTGTGTGCATCTTTGTTGCCCCTTTGGTGGCTGTCTTGTACAGGTACTCATGTAAAATTGTCTGGCAGGTGATTATTTTATAATACTATATCCTTTGATCAATTATCAGTTTAACAAAATAGCTCAAAACTTTGTGTCTGCAGTTCAGGTTGCAGAGCTGTGCGAAGTAGTCTGAGAAACTATCTCGCAGAATTCCATGCTACTCCAGGTGGAGTGTTTCCGAGCTAACTTTTTTTCTTAAGTAGCTGAAGGTATGTGCAGGATTCACGGTGGATCACAGAGGAAATATTTGATAATCAGCTTCCACATAGATTACTGTGGTATCAGAGTTCTTCTTAATTTGCTTATCTGTTTTCATGGTCTTATTTTAATTGGAGCTGTTTCATCTTTTAATAGCAAAAGAGACTTAACAAAGCTAATTGTCTATTAAAGAATAGAAGTATTGGAGTTAACAATCACTGTAAAGCTGACGTAAACAAGGTTTTATTTTTAAGGCTGAGAGAGAAGGGTATAACAAAAAATGAAGACGCATGCATGGTGGGATTTAAGAAGTTCAGTACCGTGCTGGAAAGGTGCCTACATCTCATTGTCATAAATGCCTAGGTATTTTTGGTCACTTCCTTGAAGTATAATATTGGAAAATTCAAGATTTATGTGTTGAAAATTACGGTTAGTTTCTGAAGTTGTTGAACTGTGAAAGCATGTTCTTTGTAAAATCCCTTATATAGTAAAGATTTAAAGTTTCAGCAATTTAGAATTTGAGAAATGTTGCAAGTAAGACTAGTTTAAAAAAAAACCCACCACAAAAAACCAAACCAAACCAAAACCCCCCAAACAAACCACTTTTATTTGAGCTTCTGTATTGTGTATCTTACCATGCAGTCTGATGGTTCAGGAACTCATTACCACTATCCAAAGCTTTGGTCAAAGCACGCTAACTGTTGAATTGCAAAAAGCTGTAAAGAGTATAGAATCATAGAGTATCACAAGTTGGAAGGGACCCATAAGGATCATCATGTCCAACTCCCTGCTCTTTGCAGGACTATCTAAAATTAAACCATATGACAAGAGAGTCATCCAGACACGTCTTGAACTCTGACAGGCTTGGTGCTGTGACCTCTTCCCTGAGGAGCTTGTTCAACTGACCGACCATGCTCTCAGTGAAGAAGCTTTTCCTAATGTCTAATCTGAACTTCCATTAATGAAGCTTCATTCCATATCCTCATGTCCTATCACTGGTCACCAGAGAGCAGAGATCAGCATCTCCCACTCCACAGTCCCCACCCTGAGGAAGCTGCAGACTGTGATGTGGGCACCCCTCAGCCTTCTCTCCTCCAAGCTGAACAGACCAAGTGAGCTCAGCTGCTCCTTGGACGTCTGGCCTTCAAAACCTTTCACCATCTTGGTCGCCCTCCTCTGGACATGCTCTAATAGTTTGTCCTTATATCGAGGCGCCCAAAACTGCACACAGTACTCGAGGTGGCACCGCACCAGTGCAGTGTAGAGTACTTCTATTTGAAGTAGAAAACAGTTGGCTGCAGCTCAGCCAAAATGCTGAGGGATTTTTTTTTTTTATCTCCTTAAGAGATTTTAAAAGATGCTGCTGTAGAAGAGCATCAGATATGTTTCTGGAGAAGCCTCACAGTAGACTTGTCCTATTATTCTGCTTTTCCTCAGACATTTGCTGTTTGTTGTAATGGAGATGAAATGCTAGGTTAAATAGGCCTTTTCTCTGATCTGGTGTGATTGTCTGTGCTTTCCTGCAAGGTATGTAAAAAAAAA
The DNA here is from genome assembly GCA_013398225.1 of Steatornis caripensis. NCBI lineage: Eukaryota > Metazoa > Chordata > Aves > Caprimulgiformes > Steatornithidae > Steatornis > Steatornis caripensis. The sequence goes on from VZSC01010172.1 coordinate 110,596, forward strand.
AATCTAGTTATGTATTCACTGACAAAGCTATTAATATTTTTTTCTAGATAAAGATCCTCTTTTTTTTTAAAATCAAAATTCTGAAAGTGGCCTCATAATAATTATTTAACTTGTAAATTTTTACTTTGATTTTAATACTGCTGTTAGACTCTTAAAAAAATTCAATTTGTAAATTTTGAAGAACAAGGAAAAATAAATCTTAAAGAAAGAGAAAGAACATGAAAAAAACTAAAGCTTTTCTTGTAGTGGGGGTGAATTGCCTGAAAAGTAAAGAGATTAATTTCTTCCTTTCAACTTTAAATGCTGATACATACAAAGGACATAAACCAGAGAGGTTCAGACAATAAAACAAAGTGATTCCAGAGAGAAAAATCAACTAAATGAGGCATATTGCTCTTGGGGATCATCAAAGTGAATGATTCATCATGAGACTATATAACTGAGAGGGCAGTGGCATCTTGCTAATGTATACCAAGTGTTACACTGAACCTAGTTCTGTGTTAAAAGGATTCACACCCATATTAGTAGGAGTTTTTGAAGATTAAAGTTGTTAAGAGCAGGATGTCTCAGAGGCAGAGGTATCCTATTTGGTTTTCTTTCTCTGATGGGAAAATTACCTCCTCAAACACCTTTAGCACAGTGAAGTAAATTCATGGAATACCATTTAAAGAAAGAGGATGATATAATAGAAACAGCAGGAGATGTAATATATTCAAATTATCATTCTAGCATATTTTAAAAATAAATCTATATGCATAGCTCTGGAATTTAATTATGTATGCAAGCTCACAAAGTTTTTTTATTCTTTCATGAAGCTGAAGACAAATATTTCACTATTCAGTTTTTTAAAACACAAAATATCTTTAACTGATGATGTTGTTCCATTACTTGCATTTATACTCAAACAGTTCCTTCCACTCCCTGAAAGGAGACAGAATGGCTCCTTTAAATATTAAGCACTCATTTACTGAACATTTGCAGCATGAAATCTGAACAAATTAGTACATTTTACTGAACTCTCTCCTAAATGTCTGATTTCTGTAATATATTAAGCCAAAGAGGTGCTTCATTCTACCTGAGATTTTGCAGTGCAGACATTTACTTTTTTGAGTGCAAGAGAACTTTGTTTTCTGCTTCATTAACTTTACAAATCTGATTTTGTTCTTATTTGTTGTTTGTACCTCAGGTTTTTTTGATATTTGAAGTGGTGTTTCGGTTTTCATAAAAGTCAAGTGGAAACATGACCTGAACTTCAAAAGGGCTGAGAGCCAACTCTTAAAGCACACAGAGTATTAAGTAAATGTGTATTTAAAATGCCATACAAATTCCAGCTCTTTCTGTTGTGAAGACTTTTCCCCTGTGAGTAAATATTTATTTATATAATCTTAACTTATGCCAATTAGAATACAGTTTGAGTACTCTATCAGACTTAAAGCAAGAATTTATGTTTCCTTATCAAGCTAAAGCTTGAGAGGTCATCTAGACACCCAGGAGGTTTTTGTCTTTTTTTTTTTTTTTTTTTTAGACTGCAGCTTTATTTAGTTATGTCTGCACATGTACATAAAATCTTGTAATACAGCGTATGTGTTCATAAAAGGTTAATTTTTATTTTGCTCTCTCAGTCTATCAGGTCTAAACAGAGCATTTTTAAAGCACTCGGAACAGGTTTTCAGACCCTCACAACCCTGAAACACTGTCTTCAATTTATAACAGATTCTGGAAATGATATTTGAGAGTTTTCTTTGTATTCAAAAATATTATCCATGTATGCTTCTCCATTGTACATGTCTCTCAGCTAAACCAGACTGATCAGGCAAATCTATTTGGAGTGAGATTGTCGTGCAGTTATCCATCTCTGTCATTTCCATAGGGCTTCAACATCAACTTTTGATAGAGTATGAATGCTAGCAGGTGAATGATTCTCACTTAGGTATTTTATTTAAGTTTGGGAAAAAATATACGATAGACGTTGCCATGGCCCCTGTTCCCTGATGAACCATTGTGGATCTTGCTATTTTTAGGACTGGTTTCACAGAATGAACTTGATTGACACATTGATGTCAGGTCCTGCATAGTTTACATTTACTGAGAAGGAGAAAAATGAGAAAACACTTGCAGACCATGAGACCTCTTGCTATGGTCAAAGGCTAAGTTTGTGCTTCTGAATACCGGGAAGCCTGGATGAAAGGATGGATTGGTCTGTAAACACAGGCTTGCTCCACAGCTGCACAAACTTGAGTGAGAGACTTCGGTATCTCCTTCCGAAAGGGTCCCTGAGCCCATTCACTGGACACAGGAATGTTTGAAAATTCACACCTATGTGCATATAAATGCATGAAGGTCTGTCATTGAGCCCTACTTCCATATTCATGTCATCTTTCATCTGTGTGATCAGGCCAATAGTCTGATGTTCAGGAATTGTTTCTGTTATAGGTGTTATCCTTATGTTCATATCCAGCACTGAGAGACCTAATAGTTTCCCCCCATGTTCTTACGATCTGCTTAGTGCTTAGGCTCTTTCTCATTATTTCGTACCCACTGCACTTCTCATGCCTGGCACACTAAATGGTTCTGTTTGATTGCCACTCATCGTTATTTAGCACAGGTTTAGTTATAAATACATTGTGGATTTTCATTCTGAAGTATCTTTAAAAGTGCTAAAACCTGTGATGAAACTCAAAGCTTTCTAAGACCGAGGTTACTATCAGAAGAAATTATTGTAATGACCAACAATTCTCCTTTCCTCATTACTGAAATCTCTTTCCTTTCCTAACAGTGAACAAACAGCCACACCTTGCAGATATAATCCCCTTGTAGAAAGAGACCATTTGCAGTGATAGTCGACAGTAAAAGTAGAACAAATCCTTTTCTCTTCTTAAGTTGGCCTCTATTTCTTTGCCCTAGTGAGACACGCTCCTTATGTTTTCTTGTAAGCAATATCCAAAACAGCTCAGACCGTAGAAAACCTTGTGTGTTAACTTCCTGAAGATGAGGAGCACTCAGATCATTTTGTGGTCAAGGATTGTCTTGTCCAAGTGCATCTGTGCTGGCATTTCTGTTTGTATCAGCACTGCTCTTCTGCAGTGAATTTCTTGACTGCTCCTACTACCTTCATTTGGTTCACGTTGCAGGGCAGCCCTGGAACATTCCGAAAGAGATTTATTCCTGATGACACTAACCCAGAAGGTCCTTGCAGGAATGTGCCACTGGTGGCAGCTCATGGTCAGCAGAGGTTTAGTGCTAGTCTTGAGATGTGTACTGTGTGGACACTGGTTACTCAGCAGCAACAATTCCAGTCTACAGATCTGCTCCTATTGCGCAGCATTGCTTGGCAATGTAGACAGGGTGTGAGACTGGTCCATGAAGGAGTTTGGGTTTTGGGGGCAATTTATGTTTTGTTTTTTTAAACTGATGTTTGCTGCAATTAAAGATAGACCAACAGGCAATTCTGCTATAACGTCAGTGAAGTTAGCTATGAAATAGAAGGCTTCTTGGGGAAATGGAAATCTTTAACTGTTGCCATGACAGACCTTCCTCTTTTCATTTATGTTAAGTATCATCTTTTTGGAAATTGTGTGCAAGGATATTAATATGCATCGTATGAAGCATTCATTCTACATGAAGCTACATGACTTAATTTGCAGTCTCTTCCATCTCATAAATGTACACACCACATGAAATGGGAAATACTGGTAACTAATAAGTATTTTTATAGAATAGAAGAATAAATAGGCACATAAAGCTTTGCAGTGGTTACTGCTGCCTTTCAGCTATAGTGACTCACTGGGGTACACTTTCAAAGAGAAATGTAGGGTCCAGAAGTAAGCACATGAAATACTTACATGTTTGTAGAATTACCACGGTATTGTTTTTTTTTCTGGAATGGTATTTAAATTGCTTCATTGTGAAAATTCCTTTTTTCCTCTCCAAGAAAAAAAAATATTCTTACTTTACAGACTCTCTATTTTCTACCTAATTTCAAGATCTTTGGTCTGCTACGCCCTTCATTCTAAATCTCATACTTGACTGGTTACCATAGCTATCCAGAAGTAAACAATGTCTGAATCCAGTCGTTTTGGGCTTTTTTAAATTTTGCTGGAGGTGGGGGGTAGAGAAGAAGAAAAGCTGCATTTTATATTTTTCCACGTTAAATACTCAATATGTACATTACCTCAATTTGCAAAGAAAGAGATATTGCTAAGCACATCTTCCTTTGATCCAAGATTGATAGAGAAGGGCAAGTTATTAGCAAGAAATATATTGCACCATGGTTAAAAATATTTGCTTAAGAAATTCAATATCCCAAAATGTCATTTCTGTCCCTAGAAATGAGCATGACTCTTAGGATAAAACCTGCTGCTGTACTCTGGTGTCATGTCCTACACACTGTGTCCACAGAACCACCTGGAAGCATTTATACAGTTAGCGTGATGAGAGAATGGATTGTGATAGAAAAATAATTATAAAAATCACTGTTGAAATCACCTTGTGTGAAACTGCTAACTACTTCTGGGAAGACCACAAGAAAGGCATTTTCTTGTGCCTTTAAGTGCATGACAGCAAAAATGTCACCTTAAGGGAGTTCTGCTCTTTGTTGTGGCCAACATATAATCCAATCAAATATTTGAGCTTCAAGGGCCTGTCTTTGTGCTGTCTCCTTTTATATGTTTATATTATTTATTTCCTGTTACAGGTTTTGTTTTTCTTTGCCATTTCCTTTCAGGGTAGTTCTCTGGATGAACACGTTATTGCTTCTAGCATAAAATTTCCTGTATTGTTTTAAGAAGATTTTGTTTCAGTAGAAACTGATTAAGACTGATTGCATGTACATAGTCATAAGCTCTGTTCAAAACAGGAATAGAGTACCACAGAAAATAGTAAGTGCAGGCTCTAATTTCCAAAAAATGGCATAACTTCAAGGCCTTAAGACAAGTGTTCCTTTTCAGCAGCTGTGACTTATTTACTGAAGAGGTGGTGTGTGTTGGGAGAAGCTTGCAAGCTAAATGCCTATTTCCGATAATTATTTGATAGGGGCAGTGTTTCATGGATGAAGCTCTGCGTAGATGTGCATTTTCTGTTTGACATCACTCTCAATAGCTCTTTCATAGTCAGTTTTAGCACGAGTGATCACTTTTTGTGGAAAATTGGAATAGAGTTGCTTGACGTGGTGTTTACGAATAGTATATGTTTATGTATATATATACGCATGTTATAGATAAAGTATTCTGGCTGCTGTTTTCTTTTTGGAATTTATTAGTACTGCAGATACCATAGTGCACAGCCACATTTTTAGATTTAGTCTTTTGGATACTGAACTGAGACTTCTAACAGTGCTTAAAACAGCTTGTTATTAACTATTTTTATTTTCCTGTTTGTTTTCATTGACATCTGCATACCTAATTCTGTCAATCACAGCTCTCTTTGAAATAGCAGCAATTTTCTATCAATCAGTTGAAAGAAAGATGGTGTGGTTTAGAGCAACACTCAAATATATATTTATAAAAATAATCCTTTTAAAACAGCCTTGAAGGACACATTCCATTAAATACCATCGATTGCAAGAAAAAGCCACACTTTTCTAAAAGTAACAGCAGAATTCTGAAGGATCTGGGGCTCTGCAAAAGATTTTCTGGGAATTTCTTCTGTGTTCAGCTCATAAAAACATAAGTAGAAATAGCGGAGTGGCTTAGATGTTAAAGTGGGGAGTGACAGCAAGTATAAATTTTACAATATGTTTAATTGTGTATCTTGGAAAAAAAGGTCAGAGATAAAAAATTTTTCTATTCCCTTTGTGCAAAAATAAGGTATATTTGAATTTTTCTCATAATAAAAGCAGTGAGTGGTGATTTAATTTTATATATAAACTCAAATGAGTGGAGCAGCGCTACTGAATGTTTACATGAATGTCAAACTACCTGTGATAACTTCATTTAGATGAACAGTCTTCATCAAATCTAACTACAAAGAGTTCCTCTAATAAGGAACATTCTATTTTCAAGATTGTAGGTATTTTGAAATTTCTATAGTGATAAATAGCTAAAGTTAGCAGCTGAAATTTGTTAAAAGAAAACTAATAGAAAAATTTGAGATGATGTTTAAGTGTCTTCAGCATTGCAGCTGCATTTGTAATGTAGTTGTTGCTATTAAAGGTGGCCTCTTTTTTGATATGTGATACATTTGGATGATATGACATGAAATTTCAGACATCTGAAAATAGGTGAAAATTGTGGCTGTTGTGACTGCTTGTCATGCTTGTTTATGTTTACGAGCCCTTTCATTACAGCCAACGTGTTTAAAAGACCATGTTTTGTTAACAAGAACACTTAAGAAAAAGGAGTGAAAGTTCTGTGAATGTATTGCTACTTGAGAATATCTGCTTTTAATAAATTCTACACTTCAAGCCCAGAGGAAAGAAGAGTTAGAGTGGGACAGTCAAAGGGATGTGTTTAAATTGTATCCGCTTTTATAGCTGATATTTTTTCAGGGGGAAAAATGTCACGCACAATTAAAAAGGAGTAAGAGATTAGATAAAAAATTATTTGTAAACTGAATTTGTAAATGTTTTTATTTTAACTTTATTCACTGCCTGTTATGTTCACTTTTAAGGAGTGTATTACACAGATAATATTTGAATAATGCTCTTGTTGCTTCAAATAATTATTTGCAACACAACAACAGCACAGACACTCTGTGCTTGACTGGCACATGCTGATTCTGTTATTCTTGCTCCAAATCTAGCCAGAAATAGGGAGATACATCTGCAAGCAGAAGTGGACATGATGAAGATGTAGCTGGGTGTTAATTAAGAGGAAAAGTACCTCCTGGTATGGGGATGTTTTAGGTGATCATTGTGATGTAAAAACAAAACTAGTGAATGGGGCCTATACAGTGGTATGCATGCAGGATTGTACATAGTTTCTCACTTTTGAGCAGCAATTATTATTTGTTTTGCTTAGAAACTTTAACTTTTTGAGAAATTATTTTTAAAAAATCAGAGATTAATCTTCAGTAATGGTATTTGATTTTTATGATAAGTATATCTGGCTGTACTTACTGCTGTTTACTTATTAGGGACTTTCCAGTGCCGGCCTTTGGACTCTATTCATCCTCAATGATGTGGATTAGAACAAAATTGTGTTTCCTACTTGATACCAGTGTAGCTCGTGATGCTCATCTCTAATTTGCTTAGTTTTTCAAGCCTAATGTGAGATGTTGCAGTTGTTGGGTGTTGGCTATATAGATTCCTTTGAAAACATTTAGTAGTATTCAAAAAAGAACCCAGCTATCCACAACTTAGCAATTTAAAGGACTGCTGTTGTTTGTTTGGTCTATATGCTTTTTCTTCTTAGAATTGTTCATCGTAATGAAGCACTGTAGTTACTGTGACATTAAGATGAATTGAGGGAAGGATTCATTTCTATTGGTGTTACAAGGTCAGCTTCATGAAAGTTGTTATTGATGAGTGCTTTTTGCTTACAGTTTTTAAAATTAGTAACTACTTGGACATCAGAAATTTTGCTTAGGTGAGTTGCTCATAGGCAGTAGAAAGTTTCAGAGTTCTAGTGGAGTGCCAATTATAAACAATTATTGAACTTCTTAACAAAGATAGTAGCAAATAGTTTCAGATTTTTCCTTCTGTTCAGTCATTATTTCTCAACGTTGTTTTGAATTCATATAAACAAATATACTATTAAGTATCAAAATTATTCATGTGAAAACTACAGTAAACACTTTATGGGACCAAGCTGCTGCCCTAGGAGACTTTTAATCTAATTGAGGGTGGGGCATAGTGGGAGCAGGTTAGATGGATGGCCTTTGTGCAGTGTGCTTTTAGCCTCAAAGTAATACAGCTAGGAAATACTCATGCACTGTAAATGCAATTCTGTGTGATTATTGCATGGTCGTTTCATATACATTTTGTTATGCTGTCTGCAGTCCAAAGAAACCTCTGTTAACTGATGATGAAGCCTTCCATCATTTAGCATGAGCCGGTATGGATTCCTACTATGTTGTCATCTCAGCGCAGAAGTGTCTGGGCCTGACCCGGCACATTGTTGCCTGTGCCACAAGAGCTGTTGAATATCAGGGCCCCAAATGCACAGGAGGTCTCTATGGGCCTAAAATGCCCCAAGCAACCTCCCCTAGGTCCTCCACTCCAAACCCACCTGTTTAACCTGAGGTCCAGCCCCAGGCATTGTCCAAGCTGTGCTGTAGGTACCCCTGTCTCCTGCAGTCTTCCAGAGGACTTGTGGCTGGTTTCCTGCGTTCCCCTGGAGAGGGCTGCAGCTGCGCGGGGTTAGCAGAAGCCCATGGGCATTGGCTCTGACCCTGCAGAGAGTGGTGAGAAGCAAGGAAGAAGTGTGAGTGTGAGGGACAGCTGACTTGGATATTCTTCCTCTCTGCTAGACGCTTTCTTGGGGCAGCTGTTGGCTTGGTGCAAGGTCTACTCCCCTATAAAGCAATTATATAACTCTCCACTCACCTCCCATGTGCATTTTGCTAGATTGGCTGGGTTTTTTTGTGTGTGTGCTCTTTGTTTTTGCTTTGTTTTTATAAGCTACCATTTGCACTTCTGGATAATTATAGGACCTGGGTAGCTACCACCAAAGGGTACAATTCAATTTAAAGCAGAAAATATGTTCAGGCTCCTACGTTGCAGATGGCCATGCTGGGCTGCTGAAGGCCTCTGTGGCATTGTGTGGGCTATTCTAGTAAGAAAGCCAAACTTGTTACTGATTTGAGACCTAAATGATTATTTAAATTTAGACTGAAGAAGAGATTAATTTCTCTTTAAAGTATGCTGTCGGAATTAGTGCAGGTTCATTCTTTTCTCTCTGGTGTGCCTTCTTGTTGGAGAAGACCATCTGTTTGTCGAGGGAAGTCATAAAATAATATTTGATGTGAGATTTGCACTGAAATCCTGACATCTAGTAACTGCAGTTATGAAAACAATTATCTATAATGTGCCTAATTCATTTATATTTTAATTTCAATCCATCAGTGTCAGATAAAACAAGTTATTTTTCCTTCTGTTCCTGGGTGGCACCTATAATAGCTTAATGTTGTCTGCATAGTAAAACGGTAAATTTTGAAGTCCCGCTGCTAGCCAGGGGCCTTTTTTTGTTGACAAGGACTGCCCAGATGAAAGCTGTGTTCAGAAATAATTAAACTTCATATTTCTGTAGTTAATGATTGTATTTCATGTCTTAAAAATGATTTGGCTATCACAGTTGTTGGAAGCCATATGTGAAGGGAATATGGATTAAGGATAAAGCAAAAGCAGGTAAAAAATTCTGTTTGGATACGAGGACAGTGATGAGAGTTGAGAAGAAGCAGATTCTGTTGGCTAATCAGATTGAGACAGTTTCCTTTCTGGGTTGTAAAATTGGTAAAATACATGGAAAATTAACAAAGCAATTATGTGCTGTTCCAGGTCTTATAATTTGACTCATCATTTTAAGTAAGTAAGTGATTGCAATGTTCTTTTGAAAAGTATGCATCTACCCCATTTCTATGTCTTCCAAGACTGACCACCAGCCTTTGAAAATATGTGGGTCAGATTCATAGCTTTATGAGGTCCTTAGATATTATCTTAAGCACTTCTTAAGGAGATGCTATAATGCAGGCTTTCTGTGACTTTCTGAAAATACGGCTCTTTCTTCACTGAATCACAGAATGGTAGGGGTTTGAAGGGACCTCTGAAAATCATCTAGTCCAACCCCCTGCTAAAGCAGGTGTGCCTGGAGCAGGGTGCACAGGAATGCATCCAGGCAGGTTTGGAATATCTCCAGAGAAGGAGACTCCACAACCTCCCTGGGCAGCCTGTCACCCTCACACTAAAGGAATTCTTCCTCATTTTCAGTTTGTGCCTTTTGCCCCTTGTCCTGTCACTGAGCACCATTGAAAAGAGCCTGGCCCCATCCTCTTGACACTTTAGATATTGATCAGCATTGATGAGATCCCCTCTTGGCCTTCTCTTTTCCAGGCTGAACAGACCCAGCTCTCTCAGCCTTTCCTCAGAAGCGAGATGCTCCACTCCCCTAATCAACCTTGTTGCCCTCCGCTGGACTCTCTCCAGTAGTTCCCTGTCTCTCTTGAACTGGGGAGCCCAGAACTGGACACAGTACTCCAGATGTGTCCTCAGCAGAGCAGAGTAGAGGGGAAGGATCACCTCTCTCGACCTGCTGGCCACACTCTCCTTAATGCACCCATTATGAATCCTTCTTAATGTCAAGGAGATGCTTTTAGAAGAATCCAAGTTTTCTCCTTTTAGCAAGAGTCAAACATCAGAAAATAGTATCCCTTGCACGATCTTAAGGTGATGATCTAGGCTTAAGCAATGACATCCCAGTGTTTTCTGCAGTGATTTGTATGATGATTTCTTTCAAATAAATTTCATTTCAGGCTGCCGTTTCACTGGCCTTCATGATTTTATATTTAAAACTCCTTTGTTAGATGTGGCATTCCTAAATCCATTGTTCGTCTGAGTCTGTTGGCCCTACCAAATAGCAACAGAGACACATATACTCAAGCACTTTTGCCTGTAATGAAACATCAGGATGCTAAGTCAGGTTTCTAGAAACAGAAGTCTACAGAGCTTATCTACCTCTTTAAGTAGTATCTTCATATCTCAAAACTAATTTGGCCTTGAAGTACACCAAACAGTATGCTGTATATTTCTTAATAGCCTCCTAGCTAAAAAGTGACTAACATATATAGTTCATGGTCCATTATCTGTAAAAGCCCATCTTTTGAATGTTTTCTCATATAGCAAAGTGAAAATTGACCCTTCTATTGCCACATAAATGGCAGCTGCAATTAACTATTTCTGGAAGATAAAGCTGCATAAAACTCCTAGTTGAACTCCGCTTATTTTTACAATCCAGACTCATCTCACCAAAAGGGCATACTTTCCATTGATCTCATTATCAGCCTAAAAACCTTTGAAGATGTGTACCCAAGTGTTTCTATGAATTGCAAAACTGCTTGAGCATATTTGAAACAACCTGTCCATTTCAGACTAAGCTGGTTATGATTTAGGACTTCAGAAGTTTGCAAGGAGTTGTGAATAAACAAGCATGAAGTGACAGGGAAACAAAAGAATCCTGTCTTGTTTCATGTCTGCTTTTGATCTGCTATTGGCAGAACAAAGAGATGTATTGTAGTCATATCCTCTTTTAGATAAAAAAATGAAAATGACACCTACATCACTTAGATTAATTCAAGAACTTTTAATCAGTGAAATATTTTTCTTTCTATTTCTTCAGACTCAGGTGTTTTCTTCATAATGTCAAAGGTTTTACACAATTTTATTTTTATAGACTATTGAATGACAAATCCTTTAATCTGAAATCTTGATTTATAGAGGACTGTTTATTCCATTTCATTAATTTGCACTATGAAAACCAAGAGGTTCTGACTTCTGTTTTACAACAGAAAAGTGAAGCGTATTTTATCTGTTGCTATGCTAAGCTTCTTTTCTTCACTTGTCTCTTTACTGAGAATAATGCTTCCATTCTTGCTATAAAATATCCTTGTGTTACTAGGAAGCAAGTGTGTGGCAAGCAGCTTTGTTCTGAGGTGCTGAAAATGTCATTAATTTTCAGTAACTGGCTAATTTGGCTGTGAGTATACTAAAGTTCTTCATATAGATATGGTTAACAGAAAAAAGAATATGATGAATTCAACGTTTTGTAATTTTAGCTTTCTGGCTTTCATGTGCATGAGCAAAGACTGTTTTCTGTGCAGCTTGAAGATAAGCACAGCTGATTGATAGCAAGATTTAAGAGACAGACCTGTACATATTCCGTGTGTCATACCATGGTCTCCTGGTCATCCTGTGCGATGCAGTTACCTCCTTTCGTTCTTGTGGAAGAGGAGAGATCTGGTGCTCTTTTTGGTGTCCCTCTGAGATGGGCTTTGGACTGTGTCAGGGTGCACACCTGATGTGGGTGTAGAAGGACCAAAAGCTGGCTTTTATTTTGATTTCTACTCCACGAAGGAACAGTAAAGTTGGTAATTTCTTGAATATTCAGACACTTACCTCTGAAAAGTTTTTCTACACTATTGTTTTAATGAATGAAAGGAGCTTATTGTAAAAACCTGCAAGACAACTGTTACTCTCCTTTAGGATTACAAAGAAATTTTACNACTCCATGAAGGAACAGTAAAGTTGGTAATTTCTTGAATATTCAGACACTTACCTCTGAAAAGTTTTTCTACACTGTTGTTTTAATGAATGAAAGGAGCTTATTGTAAAAACCTGCAAGACAACTGTTACTCTCCTTTAGGATTACAAAGAAATTTTACAATGCCATGTCAGTCTGAAAAAAAACACCAGCAGAAATAGAGCTTGCAAGAGTGATTCTATAGTGGGGTGCAGTTTCTCATCACATTCATCAGGACTTTATCCTCTTTCCATCTTGTGCTCCACACAGTAAAACCTACCTCACTATCTGAATTCCATTATTCAATAACATATTCCTTCTAGTACTAAACGACAAATTTTCAAGAATCGTCCTCTAAAAAAATACCTCCAATTGTATCATCAAATTGGAGTACCAACTGTGTAGCTGAATCTCTAGCTATGACAGAAAAAGAACATATTTTGCAAAATGGAGACAGATTGACTATCCACTGTAAAGAAAGTATACCAAATACCTGTTTTGACAGTTAATTCCCTCCAAATTTCAAAAAAGGTATTTTCAGATTCATTCAGCTATCCCTTTGTGGTGGTCAGTTTTGCAAGTGAAGAACTCAATGAAGGATTCTTGGTTAGAAAATTGTTTGGTTTTATTCCTTTAGGTCAGAAAGAAAATGTAATCATCTCTTCCAAAAGGTAAAATAAATGTCCTGTCTGTTTCCTTGTCTGCTTTTTTATATAATGTTAGCAAAACAAAGCCATGTGAAATAATAATTTCTTCTGTCAAACATCAAAACATCAGTCTTAGCTATATCATGTGTATAAATTTGAGAATAGCTAATTAATCAGTCTGATCTTTGCATTCCCTGAAAATAAACACTAGTTTCCATTCCATTAACTGCTGCTTTGTTTCTACAGTTTCAAGAGCCAAACCTCAGAATCTGATGGTTCAATTTAAGTAGACCTAGGTTTGGGGCTGGGCTGTTTAGGGGGGTTTGTGTTCATTTTCCCCCATTTCAATGTTTGTTTCTTCTGTGTATGCTCTGTGTTATTAAACAATCCAAACTACAGTGAATGATTCTATTTTAAGAAGTCAATAACCTAAGTGGCTTTATCTACACCCACTGTAAGCTTCTTTTCTTTATCTGGTTTTGAGGAGAGAAATACCTACGTTGTGTCTAGAAAAGATTTTCAAATACTGTGCTATTCACTAGATGCTTAGGGACAGTACATTTAGAACTAGAGTGGATAAAGTGTATGCTTTGCTATCTGCTTCTGGCACTATCCATTCATTCAGTGGTCATGGCAGGAAATAGCTTCCATAGTGAAAACCAGGGTTTTATAAAATACTTAGAGGAAGAAAGAAGAATGACACTTTCTTTACCATTTCAGAATCAGTTTTGTCTCACACATACAGCAAGGGAGTGAGTTTCTTAATCTGAGGAATATTTTACTCTAAAAATGAGGCAGCATGAGAATCTGAAGTGGCTGAAGTTTTTGTAGATTCAGCTTGTATTATGTACTGATAACTGTTTATCTGAAAATGTACATTATTTAACTTCAATAACAAAAGAATAAGGTCTATAAATAGAGATGGCTTAGATTCATGTTTTAAATATCTTGTCTACCTTTTTCTCCAGTATTAGAAACTGGTTTACTTTTAAAGGTCCTACAGCACTATGCTTTCTAAATATTTCTCTATTAGGAATGCCCTTTAAATACGCTATCTTTTGATATGCTCTCCAAATAAAAAGAAATGGTAATGTCTAACATTTTTACATATGAAGGTCAAGATCAAGAGAGATTTCAACAGATTGTTCAGAATAGTTCCTTTAACTTTTTATGTTCTGGTCTTCCTTCCTACTGTTTTTCTATTTAGACTGAAATGCTTCAAGGCCAGAACAATCTTGCTATGCTTTTGTTCAGTTTCTGACATGGTGAAACAGTTCTGATTGCAGTCTGTAAATTTGTCTGTAATCAACTAATTAAAATGCACAACACCTTCCCCTCTACCCCTCTCCCTCCAGTCTACTAAATTTAAATAAGTAGCAGCTATTTCATCTCAAGAAACTGGCCTAGTTATGGATTTGGTGTGACTACTGAAGATAACTCAAACATTTCCTTCTTTAAATTTAAAGTATGTGGCCAACCCACCTAACATTTTTTCGGCCAGGTTCTGTCCTCAGGGTTTTACCATTCATAGCAGTGTGTTTACTCAGCCAGTGTGTTTATTTCTGTACACTCAAGTGTCCCAAATACACTAAAACATAGTTTGACATGTTGGTGATATGATCTTTTGTCACCTTTTTTCAAGGAGAAAGCTGGTAAATTATTGCCTCTGACTTGTGGTAAGGAGTCTTAGGGGAATGGTCCCACTGCTCTCAGGAGATTACTGTGTTGTAATTTTGGTGGTGACCCTTCTCAGTTTTTCTGCATTCAGTAGCATTGACAAACATCAAATGCATGATGTGATTACAAATCAGAAGGGGCCTGTGGTATTCCTGTTAGTTTTCTTGGAGACTTTCTCTTTTACCATCTCTGATCCCACATTTTCTCCTGCTCATCCACATGTTTGTCTCTTACAACGCACTGGAGTGTGTAGCAAGGCTCCCAAACAGCAGGAGGTAACATGTTGGACCACCTATTAATAATAATTCATGGATGTCTCAAGGGAAGGTGTTTCTAACATACATATGCCAACAGCTACATAAAGCTTGTTTGGCTTTGTATCTAACTCTTTAACTTTCTGTAATTAATTGGGAATTTTTTGCAGGGCCTTTTCGTGAATTTCAGAAAAAATGTTGGTAGCAGACCATCGTGTTTCAGTAATCTCCCGTTCACTCTACAATTTCCCCAATATATAACTCTTTTACTACATCTTAATTGAAGAGAAGCCTAAATCTAAGGCTTTACATCACTGTGCGAGATTTATGGTACCAACTTTGTGACAGTATCAGAAAGGATACTGCTGAGGCTCCCACTGAACTTTGTAGGAAAATGTCTCTGCAGAAGTGGCTATCGCTTACATAGACAAAAGGTGGGAGTAATGAATTGTTGAACACTCTATTTCTTTGAGATAAAATAAGTCAGCCCCAGGCCCCCTTGAAAAATTTGGGCAAAATTAGGCGACTAAACCTTGATAGCATGAGCCAGTCTGTTGCTTGTACCACTAAGCTTATGTATGTAATCCAAGATCTGAATTTTGTACTTTCTGCCTCTATCTCAAGCCTAGTAGAATATTCTGCAATAGAGTGTGACATTTGTTATCAATAGATGATGATTAAAAAAAAAAAGTGTATTTTGGCTCTTTCAACTTTGCCTTGATATCTTGCTCCCACTGAATGCCTAACCAACACCACTTGTTTTTTCCTCTGTGAGAACCAATCTGTTGCTAAAGAAAGTTCATAGAATCATAGAATCATAGAATGGTAGAGGTTGGAAGGGACCTCTAGAGATCATCTAGTCCAACCCCCCTGCTAAAGCAGGTTAGCCTAGAGCAGGTTGCACAGGAATNGCCTTGATATCTTGCTCCCACTGAATGCCTAACCAACACCACTTGTTTTTTCCTCTGTGAGAACCAATCTGTTGCTAAAGAAAGTTCATAGAATCATAGAATCATAGAATGGTAG